>QXEO01000095.1:0-397288 GCA_007115705.1 Dactylis glomerata
AGAGGACACTCAGAGAAGTACTGGGTGGAGTCATCCTATGGGACAAGAACTACATCAAGCTTCCAGGCTCGGCCCCAAGGACAACACCGCCTCCGAGTCGTCGCAGGTCACCTACACCTCCATCACCTCCAAGCCCTCCACATGACGACGGCCACCACAACACGAGTCCATCTCGATCACCGCCGCCGGACTTGGGTCGGCCGTCTCCGCCGCCGCCCGCTAAGGATACTAAGCGGAAGCGTGCCAGCAAGAACGCTCCATCGATGAGTTCTAAGCGACGGAGCTCCCCAAAGCGCAAACTGTCGTCCCTCCCAAAGGTACCTCATGCTAATCTTCCCATCAGACCTTATGATCGTACCGACGAGGAAAATGCCAGGATAGCAAAGGAACATTATGATGCGCAAATGAAAAAGAAGGAACCCGAGCCCCGCCCACACCGAGAAGCAAATAGCATATGCAAAATACTTACTGACCCTTCCATCACAGTATGACTTGCACCATAAGCCTGACGACTATACACGCACATTGCAGAAGGAAGGGAAAAAGAGCAGATCACGTGCAAGTGCAAGTGGGAGCAAATCAAGTTCAACTACAAGAAAAAAAGATCAGACGTTCCTCAGCTTGGACAACAGGCAAAACAGTCGATCCCACCCCTCAGGGTGTTACCCGAGAATGTTCCCTCTTTGGTGCAGGGACAAGATTTGGAATTAGCAAAGAAGTGGGTGGCTGAATGGGGTATAAGTCTTGAAGACGTTCTGGCTTCCCAAGACGACAGGTTACCCAAGGCTGTGGTAGCCCCTAAGCCGCAGTTTGTCATGGGAGCGCCTTTGGTCAGCAAAGATAAGTTTGATGATCTCCCAACAAATATGCGTTACTTGCATACATGGTACTTAAGTGAAGCAAAGAATGGGAGAACGATGATCGTGGCGCGTGTCCCACGGGAGTACTACGGCCGTCCCGAAGACATCCATATCGACTTTGATGAACTCTTCCAGATATACAATGTCGACGCCCTCGACAAATCGCTTATGAGTTGCTATTGTCTGTAAGTTTTTCAATTCGTTGTCTACATATAACTTGTTCAGTTATTTCAATTCATTGTCTACATATAACTTGTTCCATTCTGACTTGTACTCTATTATGCAAAATGAAGATTCTGGAATGTAAAAGTAGGAACATCCTAAATATTGGGTTTATTGACCCAGATAAAATACATATAAAGACGCTAACTGATAACCCCAAGGAGACGGAGGAAAACCTTCTAAGGTTTCTAACAGATCAAAATTTCTGTGACCACATATTGTTTCCATACAACTTCAGGTGAGGGTCTTACTCTGTTGTGTCCATTCACTTATAAGTGTAATTGATAAGTTACTGACACATATATATATACATGTGCAGCTACCACTGGATTCTGTTGGACATTCAAATTGATAAGGGAAGAGTTGATGCCTTCGACCCATTATCGAGACCCTTGGAACAGTTCCAAAGCATGCAGGACATGCTCCAAGGGTAATTTCAATCATTCTTGCGCTCTATCGGTCTCTTCCGATGATTTTCTGATATATCAATTAATGAAAAACTTAGCAAATCATTTTCCTTGTCGGGCAGGGTTTGGAAGCGGTTCAAGTGCGTGACTGACGGTATCGAGCATGAGAAGCTGGCCTTTAGAGCGGCTCAGGTAACTAGTAGTATGATATACTTCTATTTTCAATACATTTATGATGCTAGATTATTATTTTGATTATATTCTATTCTCGTAAAGTGCGACCAGCAGCCACGGGGGACGCATCTATGTGGATACTACGTTTGCGAGACCATTGATACGTCTCCAACATATCTATGATTTTTGATGCTCCATGCTTGTTTTTACACCATTTGCCTACTGTTTCGTTACACTTCGTGGCACTTTTATGCATTTTCCAGAACTAACCTATTAACAAGTTGCCACAGTGCCAGTTCCCTGTTTTCTGCTGTTTTTGTGTTTCAGAAGTGATCCACAGGAAATATTCTCGGAATTGGACGAAACAAGTTCCTGAAGTCTTATTTTGTCCGGGAGCTTCCAGTTATCCGAAGAGAAGAAGGAGAGGGGCCACAGGCCGCCCTCACGCAGGGCTGGCGCGGTCCAGCCCCTGACCGCGCCGCCCTGGCGTGAGGCCGCCTGGGGCCACCTCTGACATCGCCCCTTCGCCTATAAAGACCTCCCGACGGGAAAAACCTAAGTATCCGATAAATTTTCCAGAACACATCGCGATCCGCCGCCGCCGTCGACCCGAAGATCGGGAGGGTCCAGAAGCTCTTCCCGGCACCCTGCCGGAGAGGGGAATCGCCACCGAAGGTCTTCTTTATCGCCATGCTTGCCTCTGGAGCGATGAGTGAGTAGTCTACCATGGACCATGGGTCCATAGCAGTAGCTAGATGGTTGTCTTCTCCACCATGTGCTTCATGTTTAGATCTCATGAGCTGCCCTATATTGGTGTTATGATTGAGTTGCTGTGCTGAATATTATCTTATGTTATCTCTATGTTGTTTATGATTGATACGTCCATTTTGCATCACTATTTTGTATCATAATTTACTGTTATTCATTGATATATTTCATATTTAGAGTTAATACTTATGTTATTTCTTTTGTTTTCATATGTTTGATGATCTTTGGAGGAGTTGCTGCCAGAGTCAGGATTCTGCTGGAAAAAGGACCATCAAGGGACCATATTTTGAAGATTAGGAAAATTCTAGAAAAATACCAGGAAATTATATTTTCCCAGAAGACTCAGGAAGCCAGAAGGAGGAGTCGAGGGGAGCCAGGAAGGTCCCACACGCCAGGGTGGCGCGGCCTGACCCCTGGCCGCACCAGCCCTGTGTGAGGCCGCCCTGGCCCACTTCTGGTCTCGCCCCTCCGCGTACTTCATCGTTCCCAAAAACCTAAGTCAAGGGGGGCTCAGAGTTAGACACCGCCGCCTCTGCGGGGCGGAAAACACCTGAGAGAAAAAAGCTCTCCGGCAGGCAGAAATCTGCCGGGGAAATCCCTTCCCGGAGAGGGGAGATCGTCGCCATCGTCATCACCATCGCACCGGACTTCATCGGGATCATCATCATCATCATCATCTCCATCACCAGCACCTTCATCTTCACCATCACCACGCCATCCCGCTGTAACATCTTGAGTTGGATCTTGTTATATTCATAGGGGAAACTTTTCCCGGTGTTGATTACTCTTGTAGTTGATGCTATTGAGTGGAACCATTGAATTAAGGTTTATGTTCAGATCGTTATTTACCATTATTTCACCTCTGATCATGATCCATATGATGTCTTGTGAGTAGTTCGTTTAGTTCTTGAGGACATGGGAGAAGTCAAGATGTTAGTAGTGAATTATTGTTGAGAAATATTTAATGGTTTGATATTGTTGTGGTGCTATTTCACTAGTGGTGTCATGTGAACGTCGACTACATGATACTTCACCATTTATGGGCCTAGTGAGATGCATTGTGTATTTGGCTACCGATTGTGGGGTTGCTGGAGTGACAGAAACCCAAACCTCCGTTGGAAAACCATTGCACCAGGGAGCGTAGGATCTTAGAGTTTAAGGCTGTGGTTAGATTTATCTTAATTACTTTCTTGTATTTGCGGATGCTTGCAAGGGGTATAATCACAAGTGTGTATTTATCCTAGTAAGGGTAGTGCGCTAGCACAGGTTCACCTCCATTACACCTATCAAACCAATAAAGACTATTGGCTTTATGAAGCGAAAGCTCTTGACAGAAACTCCCGTGTGTCCTCGAGAACGTTTGGTTATTATAAGTACACAACCGGCTTGTCCTTTGCTGAAGAAAGGATTGGGCCACTTGCTGCAATTGTTACTACTATCTTTTATTTACTCGCATTTTATTTACTCGTATTACCAAATACCCCTGAAAACCTGTTTGCTAGTATTTATAGTGATTCCTTGATCAAAACCGCTCATCAACACCTTCTGCTCCTCGTTGGGTTCGACACTCTTATTTATCGAAAGTACTACGATTCACCCCCTATACTTGTGGGTCATCAATGATCTTGCATGCTCTCCGTTGTTAGTAGCTATCTTGGCTGAGTAGTTGCTAGTGACTCCAAGAGGGGGTATTTATGCTCGATAGTGGGTTCATGCCTCTATTTAACCTGGGGGAGTGACAGAAACCTCTAAGGTTGTAGATGTGCTGTTGCTACTAGGGAGAAAACAACATTCATATGCTCAAGGGCATATGCTTTGTTTACATTACACACTTTGCTTAATGCAATTATCTGTTGTTCGCAACTTAATACTTGTGGAGTTCTCGGATTGATTCGCCACAAGTGGATTATTAGTCATAGATGCAGTTGGATGGCGGTCTATGTATTTTGTTGTAATGCCCAGAGTAAATCTCATAGTGATCTTCTTGACATATCACGTTTATCTTTATTCTATCAATTGCCCAACTGTAATTTGTTTACCCAGCATGTGTTATTTATCTTATGGAAAGACACCACTAGTGAACTGTGGACCCCGATCCTATT
The DNA here is from genome assembly GCA_007115705.1 of Dactylis glomerata. Lineage (NCBI taxonomy): Eukaryota > Viridiplantae > Streptophyta > Magnoliopsida > Poales > Poaceae > Dactylis > Dactylis glomerata. Next base: position 4,534 of record QXEO01000095.1, read on the forward strand.
TCCATCATATTGCTATCACCTGTTTACTTTACTCACATTGTTTACTTTACTCGCATACTCTATTGTTTTCCACTCGATACACTCATAACCTTTGTTTGATGCAAACCGGTGAGATTGACAACCTCATCGCAAGTTGGGAACAAAGTACTTGGTTGTGTTGTGTGCAGGTTCCGCGTTGCTACTGGCCGAAGACGAGTCAACAAGTATCGTTAAACGGCGCCCTTGTTGGAGTGCTATTAAGCCAGTCTGCATCACCTTCAGTCGTTTGTCTCTCCTCTCCAAGAACGATAAACCTTGGTTTCTTAGCTGAGGGAAAACCAGCTGCTATACTCATCACACCTTCCTCTTGGGGTTCCCAATGGGCTGGTCATTCACCACGCACAAGGACCGACTGTCAACTAGGCAATCAGCTATTTTTCTGGCGCCATTGCCGGGGAGGAAGTAGAAGACTTCTGCGAGGGGAGTTTTCGCACGCACATCCTTTACTTTGTTATTGTTTTGCTTTACTTTATTTATTTTACCTGCATCATTTTATATCAAAAACCCAAAAAATTAGAATCCTTGGTAGTTGTTTTTACTTGTTTACTTTCGTTTTGCTGAAATGGCCAATCCCGAAAACACCAAGTTGTGTGACTTTACTAGCACGAACAATAGTGATTTTATCTGCACTCCTATTGCACCACCTGCTACTGCTGCAAACTTTTATGAGATTAAGCCTGCTTTGTTGAACCTTGTTATGAAAGAGCAATTCTCTGGTGCTAGTACTGAAGATGCTGCAGCTCATCTCAACAATTTTGTTGAGCTATGTGAGATGCAGAAATATAAGGATGTTGATAGTGATATTATTAAGCTCAAGTTGTTTCCTTTTTCTTTGAGAGGAAAAGCTAAAGATTGGTTGCTGTCTTTGACTAAGAATAGTATTGATTCATGGGCTAAGTGCAAGGACGCTTTTATTGGTAGATACTATCCTCCTGCTAAGATTATATCTCTGCATAGCAATATTATGAAATTTACTCAGTTTGATAATGAACATGTTGCTCAAGCTTGGGAAAGAATGAAATCTATGATAAAGAATTGCCCCACTCATGGACTGACTACTTGGATGATTGTCCAAACTTTTTATGCAGGACTGAATTTTTCTTCAAGGAACCTATTGGATTCAGCTGCTGGAGGCACTTTTATGTCCCTTACCTTGGGCGCCACAACAAAGCTACTCGACAACATGATGGTAAATTATTCTGAATGGCACACCGAGAGAGCTCCACAAGGTAAGAAGGTAAATTCCGTTGAGGAAACCTCTTCCTTGAATGATAAGATTGATACCATTATGGCTATGCTTGCTAATGATAGGACTCATGTTGATCCTAATAATGTTCCTTTAGCCTCTCTGGTTGCTCAAGAAGAGCATGTTGATGTGAATTTCATTAGAAATAATAATTTTAACAACAATGCTTATAGGAACAATTTTGCTAGTAACAATTATAGGCCGTATCCTTCTACCAATGGTAATGGTTATGGTAATTGTTATGGTAATTCCTACAACAACACTAGGGCCGCGCCCTCCGAGCTTGAGGTAATGCTCAAGGACTTCATCGGTAAGCAAACTGCTTTTAACAAGTCTATTGAGGAAAAGTTAGGCAAAATTGATATTCTTGCTTCTAAAGTTGATAGCCTTGCTCATGATGTTGAAATTCTGAAATTAAAAGTGTTGCCTAATGATGTGAAAGAGAACAATGTTTTTGCTACTGCTAACTCTATTCAAGTTGGAATTGATGAAAATATTAGATTGTTAGCGAAATTGCATGCCAGGTGGGAAAGAGAAGATGAGATGGCTAGAGAGATGAAGGTATGTACTATTACTATCTCTAATGATGTTGCTCCTAATGCTAGCAATCCTCTTACTTTGATTGGGGTAGAGAAAACTCCCACTCCTTGTGTTAAAAAGCCTAAAACTGCCAAAACTTTTTCTCAAAAGAGTGCTGAAATTTTTCGGAATGTGGGAGCTGATAGCTCTATTTCTTTTAATGATTTTGATGTTGATGGCTGCAATATATCTGAAGTTATTTTGTTCTTGCAAAATCTTGCTTTGACTCCCAATGCTAGTTCTTTAAATATTGCTTTTACTAAGCATATTACCAATGCTCTCATAAAAAATAGGGATGAAAAGTTGAAGCAAAAAGCCTCTGTTCCCAAGAAGTTAGAAGATGGTTGGGAACCCATCATTGATATGCATGTTAATGGTTTTGATTGCCATGCTTTATGTGATCTAGGTGCTAGTATTTCTATCATGCCTAGAAAGATTTATGACATGCTTGATTTACCGCCTCTTGAAAAAAGTTATTTTGATGTTCCTATTGCTGATGTTGCTAAGAAGAAACCTTTGGGAAGCATTAATGATGTTCTTATTGTGGTTAACAATAACCTTGTTCCCGTTGATTTTTTTGTTATGGACGTTGAATGCCATGCTTCATGTCCTATTATTTTGGGAAGACCCTTTCTTCGAACTGTAGGTGCCATCATTGATATGAGGGAAGGCACGATCAAATATCAATTTCCACTAAAGAAAGGTATGGAACACTTCCCTAGGAAAAGAAATAAATTAATTTTTGACTCTATTCTTAGAGCAAATTATGAGCTTGATGCTTCATCACTTGATGTTACTTGATTCACAATTTTCTGCGCCTAGCTCAAAGACGTTAAAGAAAAGCACTCTTGGGAGATAACCCAATGTTTCTTTTCAGTACTTTTTCTTTTATTTGAGTCTTGGAAGTCATTACTACTGTAATGACCGCTCCTTATCTTGTTTATTTCGTTTTTGTGCCAAGAGAAGCCTCTAATTCGAGTGAGGTAAAGATTTGGGGATGTTGTTGTCCTGAAACTGTTTTCGATGCTGCACCGTAAAAATTCGTATAAATTCTCTGTATATCTTTTGGACCTACGATTTCTTGTGCATATGCCCCAGGTTATATCCAAACTTTCGTTAGTTGAACACTTTTTGATTTGAGCAACAGAAAACCCCTCAAAAATTTGGCCTTTGTCAGCTATTCTGTTTTGACAGATTTCTGCCAATATTTGTGTTTGCCGCTTTATCGCTTTCTTTTGAGTTCTTTTGATCGTGGAACTTTTTGGGAAGTTGCTACAGTAGTATTTTCTATATATGTGGTGGTTTTGAGTTGAAACCTGAAGCAAAAATAGGTTGATTATATGTTATGCTACACTAATGTTGCTAATAGAATTGTGTTTAGTTTTGTATGAAGGAAGTTTTCAAGTGTAGGGATTGGAGAATGATGAGATGAGTTGAAGAATGGATAAAAGCTCAATCTTGGGGATTCCCATGCATCACCCCAAGAAATATCCAAGAAGTACAAGCGTCAAAGCTTGGGGATGCCCCCGAGGCACCCCTTCTTCATCGGCAAAAATCAGGTCACCTTTCAAAATGCTATATTTTTATTGCTTCATGCACTATGTGTTTTCTTGGAGCGTCAGTTGTTTTAGTTTTCTTAGTTAGTTTAGTTTTGTTTGCTGCAATAAATGGTGGGCCCCCAACAAATTTCCTTTGGAGAAGTTGCCTTGCTTTTCATTTGCCAAGAACGCTCTAGTTTTCACTCTTATAAAAAAAAACGAGTGTTCTTCTTTTTCTGCTACTGCTTTTGGTTTTCGTTTTCGCCTTGATTTGCGTTCAGACCTTGTCATATCTTTTCATCAAGGTGTATTTTTGCCTCTGATCTTTATTGGTTTTCATCAAAAGAGGTGTCTTTAAAAATTTCAAATGGTGTTGGAAAAGAGAAAAAGCTTTGTGCAAAATAGTGGTACAAAAAGGAGCTTGTGCAGACTGCGGCTTAGGCTTTTTCATGTCATGCTTGATGTCTTTTTGATAGTATGCTTAGTGGTTTTGTTGTAGCATGACTTGTCTCAAATAACTGAGATTGCTTAATGAGCCTTTGAAAAATCATGCGTTGTTTTTATTGTATGGAAGCATTATTTTGGTTTTCTCCTTGATGCTTTATTTGGGTTGACTTGGCGCATTCTCACGCATGTTAGACTCTTACAAAGTCGCCAATAGCCTCTATGATCATTTAGTTTTTGACTTTTGATGCCATCTTATGCTTCTTTTAATGCCGCTTTGTCGCTTTGCATGATTATGGCCATTACTGCTCTCTTAGTTGGTCGCTCCCAGTCTTTTGCTAGCCCTCGCCTTGTACTGAGTATGAGCTCTACTCGTGCATCCAACTCCTAAAAGCCAAAGTTTTCCAAAGTGTCCACCATACATACCTACTAGCAATTTTCTATTCCAAGTAAATTTGACTTGCTTTTATTTTCTCTTCAAATTAAACTCTTACCAGTGTTATGCGAAATTCGGTCAGTAAAGCTCTCATGAACCGGAAGGCACACTTTACTTTTTCCTGTTCTTAAAAATTTGACATTGTGGTCTCTTATGTTAAGTTGTTATGCTTGCAAGTTGTAAGTTGGAGACTAGCCCAGCCATGCAGTCATGGGCAAGCTTTCAACATTGCACTTCTTATTTGAGTTGATATCGTGATCTTTTGTTTATGGATGCCCGCGGTGTGAAATGAATTGGGAATCTTCTGGGGATCATGGAGTTTGTATATGTGTTAGAGAAACGCCGGGCCGCTAATCTAAGCCATGCATAATTCATGGTGGAAATTTGCAGCATACCCATGGTGAACATTCGATGACGCATCTCACAATAAAAAGCTAAACAAATGGCAAATAAAAGAGATGTCGAGGTGTTCATTGTCTGCTTGTCCTGTCATTTTGATGTGGGCTTGTTCCATGTCATCGGGCACGGAGGTACCCCATTGGCGGTTCTCAATGATATGCATATATTTACAATGACAAGAGCCTTGCTTGGGACTCTAAGTAAAGTAGCATGAGGTTTGGGTACTCGTATTCACGGGACACGAGGTTTTCAACTTATGATTTGTCAAGCATATGCATCATAATTGTTCTCGCATTAACTTTAACCATTCAAGATGCTTATGATGGGGGCAATGAGAGCTCAAAGCCGGTAAGTACCATAATTTTTGAAGGTTATAAAACTTGCAATCACTGCTTCCCTCCGCGAAGGGCCTTTCTTTTACTTTTATGTTGTGTCACCACCTTATACCTTTATGCACCGTCTAAGAGAGCATAGTTGTCATTCTTAGTATAATATGCATTGTCCCAAAGTTCATTGATTGATTCATATTGTTGGTTTCACTTGTTCTCAAATTATTTGTATCTAGTCACCCTCTTAAACTTGAAGGTGTCCTATGCATTTATGTTTTGCTCTCTTTGAAGGACAAGGTGAAAACCATTTGTATGTTTTTCCTTATGATTTGAACACACGTTTGACTTTCATTGTTTCATTTTCATGATCTTTTGTTTGTGTTCATTTGCATGTTTACAACATGGTTGCTAAGTTCTTATTGTCAAGATTATATCTTCATGCCCATGTTTTAAGTTCTTATGATCCCAGCTCACAAATGCTTACATACATGATCAAGATTGTGTAGGTGCATGTCACCTCAAAAATTATTCTTTTGTTATCACTTACCTACTCGAGGGCGAGCAGGAGTTAAGCTTGGGGATGCTTGATACGTCTCCAACGTATCTATAATTTTTTATGCTCCATGCTTGTTTTTACACCATTTGCCTACTGTTTCGTTACACTTTGTGGCACTTTGTAATGCCCCAAAACCGGCACCTTGCAGATTATAGCGATCACGCCACAATCTACATGATGTCGCTTTGAAAACGCACCACCAAGCGCCTCGTGCACGTTGCAGCGTGCACGTGATGCGGGTGGAATCGAGTAGCAACAGTTACACAAGTTCACGATGGAACCCACAAAAGAGTATATATAATATAACCACGAAGACTCCACGAGTCAAAATATCCAAATATACATACAAAGATCCAAATCATACATAAACCAAATAGCATCCGAGTACGGACAAGAATACAAATGGGCCTAAGAGGCCTGAAGATAAACGATGGCGTCCATAACCCTGCCCAGGCCAAGCCGGAAGGGTAACCTTGCTAACGTCGTCGCTCCCATACCTGTCAAAATCGTCGGGCCAATGGTTGCCGAACAAGGAGGGAGAAAGAGAAAAGGGAAAAAAATGAGGGTGAGTACCGAGGCACGTACTCGCGAGACTGGAATTCAGCTGTGCTCGCCTACAGGCTATATGGTGGACTTAGCGGCAACAAAAGAACCATACTATAGAGACACACTACAACTTTCGTCTAAATAGAATAAGATAAGAGAGCGCATAAAAGAACCAACTAGAATACTACAACAAACATAACCCAGCCGATGAATCACCTCATCGCGCCCGCACGAAGAAGCAATATCAAAGGCACTCACACAGTTAACAAGTTTTATTGCAGGTTTATTGTTGTAGTGGTGCTAGCTTACTATACAAGCTTATTAGTATTGAAATAGCAGGTGCAAGTTGTTCTATGATCGAGTAGTACAGCTCCAAGTCGTCCATAACCGCGGACACGGCTTTTCGAAAAGATTTAACCCTGCAAGGGTGCCCAATGTACCCACACGTTCGATCAATCCTTCCGGCAAATCTCGCGCCCTTAATAAAAATGGGTGCGCCATCAGGATAGTCACGACTCGCACTCTCCTTCACTACAAACAAGTCCAGGAAGCCACCTAACTAAGTTTAACCCGTATTGAGAGTCCGGCCGAATCTCCGAACGGACTTAGCTGTTTGCGCCGGCGCTGCATAATGGGCTGGAACCTCGCTCTGGGGAGGGTGCCCACCTGCAGTCGTCCCGCACCTACACGAGCGTGCAGAAAGAAAGGGGTTACAAGGCACTCTTGGGCTTCCCCCAAATAAAATAGGACCACAAGATACAAGCTGCACGCTCGACAAGAAACAAATGGAAAACCTCAAACTAGTTGTGGCCACTGGACAAGTGTGTAGATTCCGGCAGTGATCGAGGGGTGGCCCGCAAACGTACCCACGTATGGTTAGAGCGCTCAGTCTCGGAACAGTTCATGCAATCTCGGGGTCCTAGGGGACACAAGTGAGCCGTCGGAAAACTGGCAAAATGACTCACCGATGCCTCTGCTTAATTCAATTTTAATTATTAACATTAAAGTAAGTCATGATTATCTCCAACAACATATATCCATAAAGTAGAGCATGTGATAACTTCCCAACCCAATAAGATAAACAAGTCGAACAACCTGAAGATGCCTATGACTCGCAAGGCCAACTCAAACAACAAACACACGGTTAATAGGATTTATATGGAAGGTTCTATGGCTTTGCTTTGGATAACAGGTGGATAGGACACGTGACTCAAACAAAGCATCGCGACACAAGGCTAGAATATAGAGCTAGCGAGAGCAAAAGTATTAAATGGGTAGAGAGAAAAGGGCTCGCCTGAAAAGATGGTCGGAGAACACCCGAAGAACTTGTCGTTGCTCACATCACCACGAAGCGTCCTATTCACAAAGAAGCAAATCGCTACAACAAATAATGGATGCAACACTTACTACTACGGAAAAAGAATCGGCATGATCATGTGAAATATGTATGCATGACATGGCAAATATGATGCAATGCAACTTATCCAAATTAAGCGGAATTCGGAATTCTGACACACACATATGGTTCAAATTATTTTACTACTCGGCAAATTTTGATGTTGATTGGCATGGCAAATACAAGATATAGATGAGCTACACAATATTAAATGAAGCGGGAAAATATTATAAGCATCTCCCAAATACTCCATATGTTATTAATAGGTGTGATGCAATTTACCACGTCACTACATGATGAAAGATGCAAACAGGTATATGGATGACATATTTAGATTCTACACATTTTTCTGATAAACTTTCATATAAAATACTTTTTATTTCGAGTTACGGTTTGAAAGATATGACTTAAACAAAATTTGCATAATTGCAGGGATTTCAGAAAACAGAAAACTGGAAAGGCTAAAACTTGGTCCGGACCTGAGCCGAAAAGCAGCAGATAGAAACTGCCGCACGGGCGAGGGTCTACTCGGGCTGAACTTGGCGACGGACTGCGCAGAAGGAACTGGGCCAAGGCCCATCAGCATCGGATCTGAACAAAATGGAGCAAAAAGGTGAGACTTTTGCCTCTGATGGAATTCGAACCAGAGACCTCACGCGCAGGCACAAAGGAACCAACCAGTTGGGCTACGCTGCAGATCCTGTTTAAATGAAGGCTTGGGCGTAACTTGAAGCAGCTCTTCAGACGAGATCTGAACAAAACAGATCTCAGGCTACGCTTGGGGATTGAACTCTGGGTCGATTTGCTGGAGACGAGACTACGAACCGCTGGGAAGATGTCTGGTACTCAAAACTGGAAGGATCGCCGGGCCTTGTACAGATCAAGGAGGAGCGCGGCCAAGAGCTCCTCGAGCTCGTTCATGGCAGCGTTCATACAGAGAAAACGGATGGTCAGCTACTGGATCCACAAACGATGACGAAATGGAAGGGGAAATAGCAGAAAAGGAAGAGGAGCTCACTGCAAGAACACGTGCGTGCTCGGGAAGCCGGAGGAGAACCGAGGCGGCCGGATTTCGCCGGTGACCGGAGATGAAGAAGAGGATGCGGCCGTCTCTGTAGTCGATTTTGGCTCGATTCCTTGAACGCAGACGATGCAGACGATGTTGCGAAGCTCCTGGATGCGTCGGCTTGGCGGTGGGTGCACTGCAACGGCGGCGCGTCGTCGACCATGGCGCGGTGGTTCTTGGTGGTTCTCCGGGAGCTCTTCGTGAAGAATAAAATGAAAGGAGATGGGGCTGGTGGCGGCGCGAGGACGGCAGGAAGGGAGGCAGCTAGGGTTTCCAGGATGGATCTCGATCCGGTCTGGCTTGGGAAGGGGATAAGAGGAGGAGGGAGTGGTTGGCTCGGTGGTCCGGGGACGTTGACAGGGAGCATGCCTCCTGCGTGCTCTTTGCCAGGAAGACGAGGCAAAAGACTGTCGTGGTTGTTGGCCCACGGGAGGAAGGAAGGAAAAAAGTTTGGGCTAGAGTTTGACTGAGTCCAAGAAGGAAGGAAGGCACAGATCTTCGAAGGATTAAAGAAGAAAGAGAGAAAGGATTGAAAGAATTAGAGAGAAACATTTTTAGAACCCGCTTTTAATTCCAAATAATTTGCAAAGGGTGAAAATATTTTGGTTTAGTTTTAATTCAACATAAGAAAAGAAGGGTAGGATAGGATTTATATAAAACCATACGAGCAAAACATAAAATAGAGTTTAATCAAAATAATTTAGTTTTAAAAAAATCATGCAAGGTGAAAGATGCATAATGATGCACACGTCACGATGACGCGAAAAAGAAAAAGAACAAACAATTATCTAATAGGGGAATTTTCTGGGTCGTTACACACTTTTATGCATTTTCCGGAACTAACCTATTAACAAGTCGCCACGGTGCCAGTTCCCTGTTTTCTGCTATTTTTGTGTTTCAGAAGTGATACACAGGAAATATTCTCGGAATTGGACGAAACAAGTTCCTGAAGTCTTATTTTACCCAGAAGCTTCCAGAGATCCGAAGGAGAGTAGGAGGGGGGCCACCAGGGCCCCACACGCCAGGCTGGCGCGGCCCAGCCCCTGGCCGCGCCGCCCTGGTGTGAGGCCGCCTGGGGCCACCTCTGACATCGCCTCTTCGCCTATAAAGACCCCCCGACGGAAAAAACCTAAGTACTCGATCACTTTTCCAGAACACATCGCGATCCGCCACCGCCGTCGACCCGAAGATCGGGAGGGTCCAGAAGCTCTTCCCGGCACCCTGCCGGAGAGGGGAATCGCCACCGGAGGTCTTCTTCATCGCCATGCTTGCTTCCGGAGCGATGAGTGAGTAGTCTACCTTGGACTATGGGTCCATAGCAGTAGCTAGATGGTTTTCTTCTCCGCCATGTGCTTCATGTTTAGATCTCATGAGCTGCCCTACATGATTGAGATCACCGTTATGTAATTCTACATGTTTGGTTTGTTGGGATCCGATGAATATTGGTGTTTATGATTAAGTTGTTGTACTGAATATTATCTTTTGTTATCTCTATGTTGTTTATGATCTTGCATGCTCTCTGCTGTTAGTAGCTATCTTGGCCGAGTAGTTGCTAGTGACTCCAAGAGGGGGTATTTATGCTCGATAGTGGGTTCATGCCTCTATTTAACCTGGGGGAGTGACAGAAACCTCTAAGGTTGTAGATGTGCTATTGCTACTAGGGAGAAAACAACATTCATATGCTCAAGGGCATATGCTTTGTTTACATTACACACTTTGCTTAATACAATTATCTGTTGTTCGCAACTTAATACTTGTGGAGTTCTCGGATTGATTCGCCACAAGTGGATTATTAGTCATAGATGCAGTTGGATGGCGGTCTATATATTTTGTTGTAATGCCCAGAGTAAATCTCATAGTGATCTTCTTGACATATCACGTTTATCTTTATTCTATCAATTGCCCAACTGTAATTTGTTTACCCAGCATGTGTTATTTATCTTATGGAGAGACACCACTAGTGAACTGTGGACCCCGGTCCTATTTCCATCATATTGCTATCACCTGTTTACTTTACTCGCACTGTTTACTTTACTCGCATACTCTATTGTTTTCCACTCGATACACTCATAACCTTTGTTTCAAGCAAACCGGTGAGATTGACAACCTCATCGCAAGTTGGGAATAAAGTACTTGGTTGTGTTGTGTGCAGGTTCCGCGTTGCTACTGGCCGAAGACGAGTCAACAAGTATCGTTAAACGACGCCCTTGTTGGAGTGCTATTAAGCCAGTCTGCATCACCTTCAGTCGTTTGTCTCTCCTCTCCAAGAACGATAAACCTTGGTTTCTTAACTGAGGGAAAACCAGGTGCTATACTCATCACACATTCCTCTTGGGGTTCCCAATGGGCTGGTCATTCACCACGCACAAGGACCGACTGTCAACTAGGCAATCAACCATTCTCACGTTTACCTCTGAGCACAAGGATTACAGATACGACGTAAGCAATAAACATTCACACCTCTATTTTTACCCGTCATTCTTTGTTATCATGATTGACATTCATATTCATCTCCTCTTCTTATATAGTACACGGCCATGCGGGAGAAGTACCTACCAGAGCAACGCGCGATTGCTGTTGCAGAGGAGCTAGCGACCTTTCCGAGGATAGAAGCTATAGACAACAAAGGACGATTTAGTGTAGCTAGGGGCCATTACTGATGTTGGTCCATGTAATCGAATAGACGGGCTCTAGTCCCGATAATTCTGATCTCCATATAATTATACATATATGCTCGCTTGTAAGATAAGTTAATCTTATATATATATGCATAAACTAATTCCCGAATACCAAACAAGGCACCAAACGAGGCATCACGTTAATCCCCCGAACACCTAAACCCTAAAACCCCTAAAACGGTAAAACAAAAAAACAAGATCTGCAGAAAATCTTTAGTCCCGGTCTGTGTTACGACCCGGGACTAAAGGGCCTGCCCCTGAGGGCGCTCCCAGGCACCCACGTGGAGCTCCTTTGGTCCCGGCTTGGAACAGGGCCGGGCCTAAAGGTTAGGCCTTTAGTCCCGCCTGTTTGGTCCCGGTTAGGGAACCGGGACTAAAGCCCCTTACGAGCCGGGACTAAAGCCCCTGTCCCCACTAGTGCACGCGGATAGGCGCCAGGTAAGGGAGATGCGATGGCCGACGACTGGGACGACCGCGAGATGCGGCTGGAGGCCGAACACGCGACACCGTCGTGGCGCAGCTGGGCGAGCTACTAGCGCAGATAGAGGGTGTGCGCTAGGAGCGCGGGCGTGCTGGGTGAGCAGACAGAGGAAGCCGGATAGGCTGCACAGCCGCACATGTGAACGGTAGCTAGCGCCTAGCGGCAGAGGGGAAAGAAGGCGGATGGTGGCCGGGATCTCCGGTGGGGACAGTTTTGATCGATGGAGGAGATAACAGAGAGAGAGATGGCATTGCCCCACGTGTACCTGCCCAATAATACAATTTTGTTGCCTAATAATGCTATTTTGTTGCCTAATAATGCCATTTTGTTGCCTAATAATGCCATTTTATGTCAGATTGATTCTGTTTTGTGAGTTCATTCCCTAACTGCACATATTATTTGCTCATTTCTACTTATTTGTTGCCTAAATAATACTCTGTACCATTTTGTTGCCTAATAATACCATTTTATTGCTCAATAATACCAATTTATTGCCAATAATGCCTATTTGTCTATATTTTCCTAATAATAAAAACTCATTGCCTAAAATTACATAATAGTAGCATATCGTTGTTATGAGGTTGTCTATTGTAAATAGTAAAGTTGCCTACCGCAGTGTGAGAGCCGCACTGAAGTTACAAAAGCGCCTCTCCAAACTCCCCGAGGGCCGCTTCCGGTAAAACATTCAACAAAGTTGGTGTGGATGGCAATGTAAAATTCTGAACATCCTTAGACAATTTACGTTGCACAACGTTGTCCTAAAGTTGCCTACTCCTATTGTATAGTTTCACACATTTGTAGTAAAGTTGCTCTGTGGCATACTAGAGTTGCTTTATCTGCATCAAAATTGCTTTTGTCACACATCTAAGTTGCTCTGTTGGGCATCAAAATTGCTCTGTCTGATACACAAATCCCTTCACCAGAGTTGCCCCCGCAGTCATCAAAGTTGTATCGCCGAACATTAAAGTTGCCATGTTTGGCATTGTCGGGCACTAGAATTGCATCGCTGGGGACCAAAATTGCCATGGGGCACCAATGTTGCACCATCGGGCACCGACTTGTGCCGTCGACACGAAATTTGCTCTATTGAGTAACAACGTTGTGTTTCTAAGGCACCAAAATTGCTACATTGAGCTTTAAATGTTGATTTGGAATTATGCCATGGGGTACCAAAATTGCCCCGTCAGGTACTAAATTTGGCATTTCATGCACAAAACTTGCTCTGTTGTGCACCAATGGTGCGCTGTCTGGCAACAAAGTTGCTATGTCCTACACCAAAGTTGCGCTGGCTGGCACTAAAGTTGCGTAATAATTAGGTACCAAAATTTCTCTATTGCGCGCCAAAATTGCTTCATCATGGAATAAAAACTAATATTGATTTTAGACAACGCAGCTAGGCAGAAAAAACTAGAAACTCTTTAGCAACTAGTACTACATGATTTTAGGCAACAACTTGCATGGGACCCACCACCACGTGCCTCTCCCTATCTATGGTTCACCGTCATCTTCCTCCTACCACATATCCCTGTTCTTTTCAATTTCTCTCTCTATCCTCCACAAAGCACTCCTTCCGCTGCTGATTCCGGCCGCCGTGGCCCGTGGGTCTCAAATCTTGTTGCCCCTCACGCTGCCCGGTGGCCACCTGCTACTCGTGTGATGATGACGCCAGAAAAGAGCTGTGGCGTTTAGTTGACGTGGGAGCAGTAAGTCCTTGTGCGTGGTGATGACCAGCCCGTTGGGAACCCCAAGAGGAAGGTATGATGAGTGTAGCGGCTAGTTTTCCCTCAGTTAAGAAACCAAGGTATATCGAACAGGAGAAGAGAGACGATGACGACTGAAGGTGTTTGTGGAACCTGCACACACACAAACAAATACTTTGTTCCCAACTTGCGATGAGGTTGTCAATCTCACCGGTTTGCTTGAAACAAAGGTTATGAGTGTATCGAGTGGAAAACAGTAGTAATATGCGAGTAAAGTAAACAGTGCGGGAAAAGTAAACAGGTGATTGCAATATGATTAAAATAGGACCGGGGTCCACAGTTCACTAGTGGTGTCTCTCCATAGATAAAATAACACATGCTGGGTAAACAAATTACAGTTGGGCAATTGATAGAATAGAGATAACGTGATATGTCAAGAAGATCACTATGAGATTTACTCTGGGCATTACAACAAAATACATAGACCGCCATCCAACTGCATCTATGACTAATAATCCACCCCCGGGGATATCATCCGAACACCCTAGAAGTATTAAGTTGCGAACAACAGATAATTGCATTAAGCAAAGTGTGTAATGTAAACAAAGCATATGCCCTTGAGCATATGAATGTTGTTTTCTCCCTAGTAGCAACAGCACATCTACCACCTTAGAGGTTTCTGTCACTCCCCCAGGTGAAATAGAGACATGAACCCACTATCGAGCAAAAATACCCCCTCTTGGAGTCACTAGCAACTACTCGGCCAAGATAGCTACTAACAACGGAGAGCATGCAAGATCATAAACAACATAGAGATAACAAAAGATATAATTCAGTACAACAACTTAATCATAAACACCAATATTCATCGGATCCCAACAAACCAACATCATAGAATTACATAACGGTGATCTCAATCATGTATGGCAGCTCATGAGATCTAAACATGAAGCACATGGTGGAGAAGACAACCAGCTAGCTACTGCTATGGACCCATAGTCCAAGGTAGACTACTCACTCATCGCTCCGGAGGCAAGCATGGCGATGAAGAAGACCTCCGGTGGCGATTCCCCTCTCCGGCAGGGTGCCGGGAAGAGCTTCTGGACCCTCCCGATCTTCGGGTCGACGGCGGCGGCGGATCGCGATGTATTCTGGAAAACTGATCGGGCCCTTAGGTTTTTCTCGTCGGGGGGTACTTATAGGCGAAGGGGCGATGTCAGGAGAGGGACCAGGCACCCTCACACAGGGGTGGCGTGGCCAGGGGCCAGGCCGCGCCGCCCCCTTGTGTGGGGCCCTGGTGGCCCCCCTCCGACACTTCTTCGGATGTCTGGAAGCTTCCGGGAAAAATATGACTTCAGGAACTTGTTTCGTCCAATTCCGAGAATATTTCCTGTGTATCACTTCTGAAACACAAAAACAGCAGAAAACAGGAAACTGGCACTGTGGCACTTCGTCAATAGGTTAGTTCCGGAAAATGTATAAAAGTGCCACTAAGTGTAACGAAACAATAGGCAAATGGTGTAAAAACAAGCATGGAGCATCAAAAATTATAGATACGTTTGAGACGTATCAAGCATCCCCAAGCTTAACTCCTGCTCGTCCTCGAGTAGGTAAGTGATAACAAAAGAATAATTTTTGAGGTGACATGCACCTACACAATCTTGATCATATATGTAAGCATTGGTGAGCTGGGATCAATAGAACTTAAAACATGGGCATGAAAGATATAATCATGACAATAAGAACTTAGCAACCATGTTGCAAACATGCAAATGAACACAAACAAAAGATCATGATAATGAAACAATGAAAGTCAAACGTGTGTTCAAATCATAAGGAAAAACATACAAATGGTTTTCAGCTTGTCCTTCAAAGAGAGCAAAACATAAATGCATAGGACACCTCAAAGTTTAAGAGGGCGACTAGATACAAATAATTTAAGAACAAGTGAAACCAACAATATGAATCAATCAATGAACTTTGGGACAATGCATATCACACTAAGAATGACAACTATGCTCTCTTAATGGTGCATAAAGAAAGAAGGTGGTGACTCAACATAAAAGTAAAAGAAAGGCCCTTCGCAGAGGGAAGCAGTGATTTAAGCATGTGCTAGAGCTTTTCATTTGTAAAACAGAGAGATAAAACTTGATTTTGAGAGGTGGTTGTCTTTGTAAACGACTGGCAATGGGGTTCTTAGTATCTTCCATACAAAAATGAAGCAAGTTTTTGAGAGAGAGATTGGCACTCTTGTGCTCTTTTTATAAAACTTGGCACTCCTCCCCACCTTTTCCTTTCACATACCATGGCTAACCGATTCCATCGGGTGCCCACCAACATTCACATTCTTTGGAGGAGTGCCTTTTTTTTAATAAGCAATATGGAAGATAGCAAATCCGACCACTACGTCCCCATGAGCTGAAAACAGTGTCACAAAACGAGAAGTGTTTTGAAGGTTTTTGAAAGGTAGCACACAAAATTTTTACTTTGGAATGGCTTACAAATACCATGCATAGGAATTTATAGTGGACACAATGGCAAACTTGGCTTTTAGGAGTTGGATGCACGAGTAGAGCTCATACTCAGTACAAGGCGAGGGCTAGCAAGAGACTGGGAGCGACCAACTAAGAGAGCAATAATGGCCATAATCATGCAAAGCGACAAAGCGACATTAAAAGAAGCATACGATGGCATCAAAAGTCAAAAAATAAATGATCATGAAGGCTAATGGCGACTTTGTAAGAGTCTAACATGTGTGAGCATGCGCCAAGTCAACCCAAATAAAGCATCAAGGAGAAAACCAAAATAATGCTTCCATACAATAAAAACAACGCATGATTTTTTCAAAGGCTCATTAAGCAATCTCAGTTATTTGAGACAAGTCATGCTACAGCAAAACCACTAAGCATACTATCAAAAAGACATCAAGCATGACATGAAAAGGCCTAAGCCGCAGTCTACACAAGCTCCTTCTTGTACCACTATTTTGCACAAAGCTTTTTCTCTTTTCCAACACCATTTGAAAATTTTATAAACACCTCTTTTTGATGAAAACCAATGAAGATCAGAGCCAAAAATACACCTTGATGAAAAGATATGACAAGATCTGAACGCAAATCAAGGCGAAAACGAAAACCAAAAGCAGTAGCAGAAAAAGTAGAACGCTCGATTTTTAATAGGAGTGAAAACTAGAGCGTTCTTTGCAAATGAAAACGAGTACATCTCCTCCAAAGGAAATTTGTTGGGGTCCAACCATTTATTGCAGCAAACAAACAAACTAAACAAACTAAGAAAACTAAAACAACTGACGCTCCAAGAAAAACACATAGTGCATGAAGCAATAAAAATATAGTGTTTTGAAAGGTGACCTGATTTTTGCCGATGAAGAAGGGGTGCCTCGGGGGCATCCCCAAGATTTGACGCTTGTACTTCTTGGATATTTCTTGGGGTGATGCATGGGCATCCCCAAGCTTGAGCTTTTGTCCATTCTTCAACTCATCTCATCATTCTCCAATCCCTACACTTGAAAACTTCCTTCATACAAAACTAAACACAATTCATTAGCAACATTAGTGTAAGCATAAAATATATTCAACCTCTTTTAGCTTCAGGTTTCAACCCAAAACCAGCACATATAAAGTATATAGTACTGTAGCAACTTCCACAAGAGTTCCATGATAAAAAAGAACTCAAAAGAAAGCGATAAAGTGGCAAAAAAAATATTGGCAGAAATCTGTCAAAACTGGACAGCTGACAAAGGACGAATTTTTGAGGGATTTTCCATTGCTCAAATCAAAAAGTGTTCAACTAAGAAAAGTTTGGATATAACCTGGGGCATATGTACAAGAAATCGCAGGTCCAAAAGATATACAGAGAATTTTCACGAATTTTTACGGTGCAGCACCGAAAACAGTTTCAGGACAGCAATAACCCCAAATCTTTACCTCACTCAAATTAGAGGCTTCTCTTGGCACAAAAACGAAATAAACAAGATAAGGAGCGGTCATTACAGTAGTAATTACTTCCAAGACTCAAATAAAAGAAAAAGTACTGAAAAGTAAACAATGGGTTATCTCCCAAGAGTGCTTTTCTTTAACGCCTTTGAGCTAGGCGCAGAAAATTGCGAATCAAGTAATATCAAGAGATGAAGCATTAAGATCAACAGAAGAGGTCTTATCAATACGGCATTGTATTTCATCCACATAAGTTTTTGAAGACCCTTTGTGATCATGCTTTGGTACACTATTCTCATCAAAAAGATTTTCAGGACAAATCCAGGCAAAATTGTTTTCGAAAGCATCATTCAATCCCAAAAGCTTGCAAGGTATAGGTATTTCGGTTCCCTCATCATGAGTATCAATAACCTTTATAGGTGAACCGAGTTTATTAAAACGTTTAAGAACTTTCCTAGCTTCAACAACGACATCCTTAAATTCTACGCGCAAGGTTTCCAAGGTAAAAGCCTTCTTTTCGGGATCCTCAATTTCATGAAGCTTAAGGAACATATATTGCATAAAAGGATTAAGACTAGCAAACCTAGCCTCTAACATGTGAACTAAATGAGCAGAAGCAACTTCATAACTAGGAGCTAACTCAACCAAAGACTTTTCCTCAACTTCCTTATGCATACTAATGTGATTAAAGAACTCCTCAATGTTACTTTTGCCAATAATCGAACCACTACCTACTGAGAGGTCCTCCAGAACGAACTCAGGGAACAACATGATAAACTAAAGTAAAGAAATAACAACTACCAAGGATTCTAATTTTTTTTGGGTTTTTGATATAAAAAGCAATGCAGGTAAAATAAAATAAAGTAAAGCAAAACAAATAACAAAGTAAAGAATGTGTGTGTGAAGAACTCCCCTCGCAGAAGTCTTCTCTCTTCCCCGGCAACGGCGCCAGAAAAGAGGCTGCTACTCGTGTGATGATGACGCCAGAAAAGAGCTGTGGCGTTTAGTTGACGTGGGAGCAGTAAGTCCTTGTGCGTGGTGATGACCAGCCCGTTGGGAACCCCAAGAGGAAGGTATGATGAGTGTAGCGGCTAGTTTTCCCTCAGTTAAGAAACCAAGGTATATCGAACAGGAGAAGAGAGACGATGACGACTGAAGGTGTTTGTGGAACCTGCACACACACAAACAAATACTTTGTTCCCAACTTGCGATGAGGTTGTCAATCTCACCGGTTTGCTTGAAACAAAGGTTATGAGTGTATCGAGTGGAAAACAGTAGTAATATGCGAGTAAAGTAAACAGTGCGGGAAAAGTAAACAGGTGATTGCAATATGATTAAAATAGGACCGGGGTCCACAGTTCACTAGTGGTGTCTCTCCATAGATAAAATAACACATGCTGGGTAAACAAATTACAGTTGGGCAATTGATAGAATAGAGATAACGTGATATGTCAAGAAGATCACTATGAGATTTACTCTGGGCATTACAACAAAATACATAGACCGCCATCCAACTGCATCTATGACTAATAATCCACCCCCGGGGATATCATCCGAACACCCTAGAAGTATTAAGTTGCGAACAACAGATAATTGCATTAAGCAAAGTGTGTAATGTAAACAAAGCATATGCCCTTGAGCATATGAATGTTGTTTTCTCCCTAGTAGCAACAGCACATCTACCACCTTAGAGGTTTCTGTCACTCCCCCAGGTGAAATAGAGACATGAACCCACTATCGAGCATAAATACCCCCTCTTGGAGTCACTAGCAACTACTCGGCCAAGATAGCTACTAACAACGGAGAGCATGCAAGATCATAAACAACATAGAGATAACAAAAGATATAATTCAGTACAGCAACTTAATCATAAACACCAATATTCATCGGATCCCAACAAACCAACATCATAGAATTACATAACGGTGATCTCAATCATGTATGGCAGCTCATGAGATCTAAACATGAAGCACATGGTGGAGAAGACAACCAGCTAGCTACTGCTATGGACCCATAGTCCAAGGTAGACTACTCACTCATCGCTCCGGAGGCAAGCATGGCGATGAAGAAGACCTCCGGTGGCGATTCCCCTCTCTGGCAGGGTGCCGGGAAGAGCTTCTGGACCCTCCCGATCTTTGGGTCGACGGCGGCGGCGGATCGCGATGTATTCTGGAAAACTGATCGGGCCCTTAGGTTTTTCTCGTCGGGGGGTACTTATAGGCGAAGGGGCGATGTCAGGAGAGGGACCAGACACCCTCACACAGGGGTGGCGTGGCCAGGGGCCAGGCCGCGCCGCCCCCTTGTGTGGGGCCCTGGTGGCCCCCCTCCGACACTTCTTCGGATGTCTGGAAGCTTCCGGGAAAAATATGACTTCAGGAACTTGTTTCGTCCAATTCCGAGAATATTTCCTGTGTATCACTTCTGAAACACAAAAACAGCAGAAAACAGGAAACTGGCACTGTGGCA
Source organism: Dactylis glomerata (assembly GCA_007115705.1). Classification (NCBI taxonomy): domain Eukaryota; kingdom Viridiplantae; phylum Streptophyta; class Magnoliopsida; order Poales; family Poaceae; genus Dactylis; species Dactylis glomerata. The sequence continues at coordinate 24,386 of QXEO01000095.1, forward strand.
CTTCGTCAATAGGTTAGTTCCGGAAAATGTATAAAAGTGCCACTAAGTGTAACGAAACAATAGGCAAATGGTGTAAAAACAAGCATGAAGCATCAAAAATTATAGATACGTTTGAGACGTATCACCACCCCTCTTCCAATTCCCCATCAGTGAGATACCGTTCCACCACGCGCGAGGAGCAAGGGAGCGCAGCACGCGCGAGGCGGACGGAGGCAGCCACGAGAAGCAGTAGAGGAGGGGCGCCGCCGCGCGAGGTTTCCTCCTCCTCCGCGCTGGACAACCGACCGCCCATTGCATGGCCTGCGCAGAGATGGAGAACGCAGAGCGGAGGACATGGCCGGTTGCGAGGGTGTAAGAGGGGAAGCCGACGGTGGGGGCATGTCCGGAGGGGAAGCCGATGGTGGGGTTGCGCGAATGGAGGGGAGGCCCAGCGGCGGGGGCGCGCTTTAGGAGGGGAGGCTAGCGGCAAGCAAGGTAGCAGGGGCGGGGGGCGGCCTGCCGTGGTGGTGCTAATGGCCGAAGCAGGAATAACGCCAGATTTTCCTCTGGTCCCGACCAAAACATTCCTTTTTTGGGTGTGCGATAGAGGATGCGGTCTATCGCACGGCCGACGTCTAGACGCGTCCCTGAATTTTTACTTGGAACATGAAGAAGGGTGCTGCAGATATCAGTATGTTAGTATGTATTACCCAGATAATCCAAATTTAGATCGACTAATTGAAGAAGGGCACTGAAGATATACTGTTAGATATAGGCTTAATGAACCAAATTAGTTAACCTATATAGATTCCTTCTTCTCACACGGAATGGTTGTAGGCAAGAAAACTCATAAAACACTACAAAGTGCCGAGAACTTACATAATACATGATAAACTGAAAGAGAGGAGGGACATGACATATGAGATGAAGACCCGTGAACAGCTTCAGGCAGACTGATTTCGTGAGCTATTGAAGATGAGCTTTAAATCAAAAACTATATGATCCAGATCAGATCTTATGAAGATCTTGTGGGGGAGCTCAGCGGATGTGGGGATCGAGGTCTGTCACATCCGGCAACACCAGGGAAAGCAGTCAGGCTATGGTGTTAGAGTATACATGTTGTACACGGCTAGATTAGGATAGAGATAGGATACGTGTCTTGTACTCCAAGTCTATGCCTTGTCTTGTACTCCAAGTCGGTCCGTTGTACGTCTATATATACTCGCCCGAGAGGCTCAATAATACATTCATCATATTCCGCCATACCTCTCTCCCTCTACTCTTCAACATGGTATCAGAGCGGCAAGATCCTTGACCTAGCCGCCGTCCCCGGGGAGGTCGATCTCCATGATCTCCACCGGGGGCCGCGCCACCCGTATAAGGGTTCGTCCGCCGATCGGTTGATCGGCCGCCCTACGTCTTTTTCTCGCCGGTCGCTTGACCGACGTTTTCTTTTGGTTTACCGATCTTAGATCGGATTGCGTCGCCCACCGCCGCCGTCACCATGCGCCTTTATTCCAACCTAGGCGTCGATCTCGCACCAGCGGCCACCCATACGCCGGCTATTGCGGCCGACGCGCTGGCGCCGTCGCCGCTTCGGTCGGCTCTTGCCGGCTGTCGCGGTCTCTCGGTCGGCTGCAGCGCCTACCTCCATAGGCTGTCGCGGTCGTCTTGCCGGCGCCGACTCCGCACCGGTCGGCTCGCCTTCACCAACCGCGCGGCAACGCCGGATGCGTTGTCCGAGGGACGCCTCGGTACATCACTGCCGACTCCACGCCTGCGCGGTCTCCATCGCCGGTCCATCTTCGCCGTCATCGCCAGGGACTTCACCGACAATGACGCCACGGGTTCCGATCTGTGTGCCGTCGTCTAGGACTTGGCGCGTACAGCACCGCCGTTGGTCTGATCAACCGATCTGACGCTCGTCTCCGCCAAGTACGTCCCCAAGCACGCGCCTACTACCGTTCGAGCATCGGGCTGCCGCTGTGTCGCCCCTTCGGGCCGTAGCGTCGCTGCCTTTGGTCCCCGCCGCCGGCTACCAACGTGCCTTCTCCGGCATGTACGTTGCTGGTGGTTCTCACGCCGCTGCACCAACTCGCGTCCTACAGCCGCGCCGTCCCATCGGGCCATAGCGTCGCTGCACGCGGTCATCGCCGTCACCTCGCGAGGACGTCGCTGGCTTCCACCGCGCCACCTCCCTCGGCACGGGATGCCGCCGTCCGCGCATGGTCTTCGTCACGCCGCTGGGTTCTTCCTCGCCTACTTCGAGCACCGCCGCCGCATCTCCACAGGCAACCTGCATGGCCACTCCTAGCCATCGCAGGTCCCGCCGACTACCTCTTCGCCTGTCTAGGCATCCAGCATGGCCACTTTTGGTCGTCGCTGGTTCGCCGCCTTCTACGTCTACGTCCAGCACGACTTCATCGCCAGAGTCATCGCCTCGTTCTCGACTACACCTGCTCGTCTACTCCGATAACCGCGGACTGCATCGACACCCTTTGCCGTTGTGCGCCTCGCAACTGTCGTGGAGGCCTTCTCTGCTAGTCTCCTCTCCGACATGGCGTGAAGTTGTTTCTACTGGTCCCGTTCTTCGCACGCCTGGTACTGGCAACACCGGCGCTTGCCTTCGTCCCCGACGCGTTCCCGAGTCTGGCAAGCTCGGTCGCAGCGCCTCGTCCCCGTGTTCGTCTTCGCATACTCGGTTTTGGCACAACCGGAGTATGCCTTCGTCCCCGACGTGCGCCTGGTTCTGGCAAAGCCCTGGCCGCACCTCATCCTCGACGGCTTGGACTGCATCGACTTCGGCATCGCTCTCCTCGACGACTGCCTCGACGCGTCGCCGTCCTTCTCCGGCGCCCTACGCGCCTGCGGCTTCATCTGCGGCTACCTCGACATCGGCACCCGACCATGACATCGACCACGGCGACCCCTCGCACGGCTACCTCAACCAAGGTTGCAGCACCCACCGCTCTCGGCTTCCTCTACATCGGCACAAGGGCTACCACCTCGCCTGAGCTCCTCATCAGCATTCTCTACAGTCCAAGCTTCTGCGACGTGACACCGTCCACGACGTTCCTGCTACCACTGCGGGGGATGTCTGCGCACTGGTCTACTTCGGTTTATCTCCAGTCTGACCGTTCGCGACGCTCCAATTGTTCACGACGCTACCGCTACGACTGCGGGGGGATGTTAGAGGATACATGTTGTACACGGCTAGATTAGGATAGAGATAGGATACGTGTCTTGTACTCCAAGTCTATGCCTTGTCTTGTACTCCAAGTCGGTCCGTTGTACGTCTATATATACTCGTCCGAGAGGCTCAATAATACATCCATCATATTCCGCCATACCTCTCTCCCTCTACCCTTCAACATATGGAAGTATGGAGGGGTTTGAAGAAGAAGCAACCGAGGGCCAACCGGCCAAATATGATCGACCATAGCAGGCGAGGCGATGGAAGTCATTAAAATCGCCATAATGGCCCTTCGTTTTGCGGCGTGGGAGATGTGAACCAACTGGGCGTTAGTACTCCTACTCGTGGGAGAAGTAAAAGCAATTTCCGGTGGTGTGGGCATTGTCTCTTGCTTGCCTGCCTTCCGATTTGTTTTTTTCTTGGAAAAGGAGAAGAAAGAAGCGATGCATCGTGGGCTGGAGGAAGACATGGTGTTATGGGCTAGGCTGGTCCAAGCTATTATCCGAACGGATTAGTGGCAGAGCTGTGTTGACGTTCACGAAAGAATTAGCCAAACTGGATCACACGAGCTATGTTGACATGAAGGGGTTACCAGGATGACGTGGATAGTGTGCATGTCAAGCTTGCAAACATTAAATGAAGAAAGCGGGGATCAACTTTATAAGTATTATAGATTTCATCTATTTCCAGCTATGAAACATTGCACATTTTAATGCTATCACAATGTTATGCAAGTTACTTCTCTCTTAGAGGCGAGGTAGTGAACCTCGACACTAGGGGCGGCACCACTTGGAGGCCATAGTGGGTCCTAGCCTTGTCATTGAAAAATAAAAAACACTAATCCATGTCTAACGTCCCACATTTTTTGTACTTTGGACAAATTTGCTTTAATGGGCTGTGGTGCTATCCATAGGCATTTCAACTTGTTTTCTGCCAGGCTCTGGCGCGCCGTCAATGCACCAAGTTGTAACCTCATCAAATGAACTAGACTCATACACCCTCAGTTAAAAACCACCAAAGGTTGGAGTCATAGAGCACAGGATTGGCCAAAAACATGGTAAGTTTCATGGAGCATAAAAAATGATTGATGAAGTCACCACAACTTGCAGTATGTCTGATCTGGGAGTACATCCACTACCCTATATAGAGTTAGCTGCAATAAAGCCCCTAAAAATTGTATAAACTAGCCATATATCAATTTTAAAGGAAACCCTATTATCTTTTTGTGGACTTGAATAATTTTTACTAAGGCCCTTAAAAGAGATCACATGGCGAGGCCCATAACTAAATCTGGCCAATTTTGCATTGGGCTAAGCCAGGGCCCAAAAATGGGTCCAATTTCGAAGACGAGCCGAATGGAATCGCAGTTGCCCGTTGCTGGCGTGCGTCCTGCGACTTACTGACACAACAAAAAGCGAGAAGGAAGGTTTGACCCCCACCACCACCACACCACTACTGCCCACCCTCCTACCCCGAACGCGCAACGCATTTCCTCCTCCTGCCCACCCCACCCCAGAGAGAGAACCCTCCAGATGCAGCCCGCCGCCGAGATGCAGCCGCCCGCCGCGCCCCAGCCCGAGACCCCGCAGGCGCCGCCGCCCTCCGATCCCTCCTCGCCCCCCGCGCCGGCACCGGCTCCGGCTCCCGAGGAGGCGGCCGATCCGCCCGCGTCCGCACCCGCGCCCTCGCTGGCGTCGGTGCAGCTGCAGCCGCAGGGGCAGCCCAAGTCCGTCACGTGGAGCGAGAAGCTGACGTCGGAGTCGCCGACCCACGTGCCGGCGGCCGCCGCCGCGGAGTCCAGCCAGTACGTCTCCCGCGGGCCCGCCGCCTCCTCGTCCAAGGGTAAATATAACCCGCTCGCTGATCCGGCGTGCCGCGTTCGGTTTGGCGCCGTTTCGAGGATTTCTTTTTGGGGTTCTGACCCTGTTTCTGCGCAGGCGCGGTGGAGGCGATGAAGGACACGCTGTCGAGGTGGGGGAAGTCGATGGGGGAGACCACCAAGATGGTCGAGAGCCTCAGCCGCGACACGTGGCAGCACTGTGAGATCTCAGCGCCCAAATTCCCTGCGATTTCTTTGGGAGCACTTTCCTCCTTCGTGTTCGTAAGATTCATTTCTTGAGTGTCGGGATTGCGTGCCGTCGGCCAAGATTCTAGGCATTTAGCTTTTTGGGGGTGAAAGAAATAATGAGTATATGTCCTAAATAAAGCACTAGTAAAAAGTGTAAAACCTTCAGAGAACCTTTGAGTAATCTGTGGGGATTGGAAGAGCTTGGGATGCAGGATAGGTATCTCTTGCCCTAGGAAAGAAGTATCTGAACATTAGGTGTAGCTTTCCATGAGATTTAAGTACAGCAGAAACATCGCAAAGTCTAGACGCATGAGGTGAACCGGATAAACAGAAGAAACACACAAAAAAACATCAGCAAGTCCAGGCACATGAGGTGGACCTTGTTGTAGTTTAGTCGCCTCAGAATTAAGTGAATTAACCGATCAATTCATCATTGTAAATCAGCATCTAAATGTAGAGTGTCGTTCCCTGCAATTGGCACAACCGCCATAGGAAAAATGCAAACCATTACAGGATTAAACACCTAGCTGTTTTCGATCAGGCCTTAGATTTTGTATTTGTTTTGTACCTGAAGAACTATTATTATAAAAAGATGAGACCAGATTATAGGAACCTTGGTATTTGTCTAAGGGAGAAACTGAGCTTATAATTCTACTGACGGTTCTATTCATCTTTCGGTTACTCAATAGCCATAACAAATTCCAAGTATGTAGAATGCTTAATAGTACATGCAGAGGAAGAAGTTTTTGGGTGTTTCCTCTATCTATCCAGTTCATGCCATTGGTTGTACACTTCTCTATGATGATGATGTTTGTTGGTGAAATGGTCAAAAGAGCGTTAACTATTCGAGATTTTCACCTTTGCAAATCAGCATATCCTGTAGCTTCTCGTTTCTTGCAACTAGCGCAAATTCCTTGGGACAACTAGAGATTGCTCTACAAGAATCTGTGGCATGTCAACATCAGATCTGCACTTACGTTTAGGTAACAACCCGTCAGTTAGGGGCTTAGGAGTGAACACCTAGGTTCAGATAACCAATGTTACATTTTACTGCCAATTCACTGAACAAACATCTTTTTATCTGTACATTAATACATTTGAAGAGAAGATTTAGGAAATCACACAGCTGGGCGTATGTCTGTCACATAAGCTGCAATACCTTCGATTATTACTTCTTGAATAACCTTCCTGTGTTAGCATGATACGTAGAATGACGGAGTTGGGTACTTTGCAGATTCTCTTCCCTCCTGTACATAGACAACCCAATGTTTTCCAGGATCTTGTATTAACTAAAGAATACACACATGTGTTGGACCGGCCGAACATACACTCTGTAGGATAAGTTCAATACCTTTTATCTCACTGGTTACATGTTATATGTCTGATGATATGACCTGTTTCTCCTAACAGTCAAGACTGGACCTAGTTTTACTGAAGCTGCTATGGGACGCCTTGCTCAAGGAACTAAAGTCTTAGCGGAAGGTGGCTATGATAAAATATTTAAGCAGACTTTCGAGATTTTACCAGATGAGCAGCTGAAAATATCATACGCATGCTATCTATCAACATCTGCTGGTCCTGTCATGGGAGTTATGTACATTTCTACAGCTAAAATTGCATTCTGCAGTGACAACCCTCTGTCCTACAAAGCTGGAAATAAAACCGAATGGAGTTATTACAAGGTAAGGGTCATTCACTACCAAAGTAACTCGTAGCATCTATCTATATATTAAATTTTGAAATCACTCATGTTTCTTACCGCTTCCCTTAATCATTTGTACCTAGTCTGTTGCTAGAAGCGAAGTCTGAGGGCTGTTGTATTTTGTATTTCATGACGTGGCAAAACTGCCATTGGTTCAGGGGTATAGTTAGTGACCTTTGAATTTTTTTAGCAAGAAAAGTATAGGACGTGGTTGATTTCATGATGCTAGCTTGATGTGGTTTGATGTTTAATTAGTGGTCTATGCTTAGGATACACCCTTCATATTAAATGTTGTTCTCTTTAAAAAATCAGGTGGTTATTCCTCTTCATCAGCTAAGAACAGCTAATCCTTCAGTGAGCAAAGTGAACTCTGCTGAAAAGTATATCCAGGTTGTCTCAGTCGAAGGCCATGAGTTCTGGTTTATGGGTTTTCTGATGTATGACAAAGCCGTATCGAGTCTTCAAGAAGCCATGGATAGTGCTCGTGAGCTGCAACCATAGATGTCAACAGAAGGTCTAGTTACTTCGACTTGTAACATCCTCAGGGATCTCCAGGTCTTCACCCGATGTCGTTGCTTCTGAGCTTCTACTGTTCAAGACAGATCCTTAACATGGCCCCTGGGAGCTTTAGGTTCGGTACATTCACGAGCTTGTATACGTGTTTGAAGTGCTGTTGTTCTTTGCATTACCCGTGTTGTAATGATGATGATATATATGGGAAGAACACCGGAGCTGTCAATTTTAAATGTTCTTTACTATCGACGTTTAACTGACAGTGTAGGTTGTTGGCACATTGGGCATACTTGTTGAATAGGAGGTTTATATGGCAACAGATGAATAACAAAAATCTCACCAACCAAACCAATCGGACGACGCATATCAGGTTAAGCTGGAGATCAAACGGCTGAAAGTAGCTATCGCTAGATGGTCTGAGGAGGCCGGTCATCACCCACACTTACCGCTTGTAGGGTATTCTGGAGGAAATTTTAACGCAGTTGGACTTGAACAGTAGCCCTACAAACAACGCGAGTTGATATATTTTTTACTTCCCTTTCAGAATTCAGTATAGAATGCGACTGAGTTAAACTTGGTTCAAACAGCATTCTGTTGCCTAGATGATTCACAGACGCGATCTGGAGGTAATCAAATTGTGTGCCGCCGGACATGCCACTTCAGCCAAATGCCGTTCAGCTTTTTTTTTTTTTTTGAGAACAGCCAAATGCCGTTCAGCTGTGCTTGCCGACGTGTTGACACGCACAATGGCTAGGTTATGGGCTTGGGATGATAGACGCGGCCTGATGAGGTGTTGTTGGGCTGCTGGCTCGCCAAGTTGACGCCGCAAGTGTCGCTTAATGGTTGGATTTGACGCAGCCACTACATAGGACCCTTTTTTTTCAACGAAAAAGGAAGCACATTTTCTCTCTCTCCTCCATTGTCACTTGAGTTTAAACTTTTAAGATCTCTATATCTAGTGCTTAGACCTTATTGATCTTTTAGGGAAGGAGGAAAGAAATTATGATCTACATATTTCATCAAAGAAGTTGATCTCCCCTTCGAGTGGATCTTGTTACCTTAGGTGTTTCGCCGTCCTAGGAGAAAGGAGTTATCTTTGAGCTAAGCCTTGGTGGCATAGATCTTCCCGTCAAGTTTGGAAACTTCCAATTAAGTTGTGAAGTTCATCCCAAATAAATTTATAGAGGTTAGATTGTCGACTTTAAGGAAACCACTTAGTGGACCGAGACACTTCACATCTTTGATGGCTCGAGGAGTAAATGATGATCAATTGTGGTTATTGGTGGACACTGTGTCACCACACAGCTCCAACTATAAACAAGCACCATCAAAGATGTGAACTTCGGACATCCCTGACTGAATTGTGTGGTTATATATCTCTCAACCCTTTACTTCTAGCTAGATTATTGTCATGTTTATCGTGTGAATCTAGTTGTATCTTTCCGCTCTCATCTAGTTGCATAATCTAGAGAACATATATTAGTTAAAGAAACAGTTTCAATTGGTAATCACATTTTCACCTCTCTAGTCGACATCTAATATGAACAGTGTCGATCTAAATTTTATTGACCTCACATGCTGTTCCTGTATCACATAAGTACCACAAGCTATCTCACAATGAATCTTTATTCTATGTACATGTATAATTTTATGTACACAAGAAACAAACATGATCATTGAAATGATGCTTTTGGTAATGAAATAATAATTGCTCCCCTGAATTGAAAGTTGTTTTCCCTTGCATTGAGTGGTATTTTATATAGCATAATGTGTGACTATATTATTACTCCCTCCGACCACTATTACTTGTCTCCAGTATGGATTATCTAGATATTAAAATATGTCTAGATACATTTACATAGTGATAGGTAATAGTGGTCGGAGGGAGTAGTATTTATTTTTAGTTGTTCAACATGAATATTTATTAAATTTCAAGAAAATAAGACAAGTGTGGAAGGAGACAATGAACTCAGCTCATTGTTTTTTCAAGAGAATCTCAAATTTATTGATACAACAACAACAACAACAACAACAAAAACAATAACGGCAATAACAAAAACAAAAACAAAAACAACTACTACAACAACCATAGCGGTAAAACATAGACATTTTTATAAATCAATTGTCTTTTGTATATTTTATTTTAAGGGAACCAACATCTCTTCTATTTGACCACGAGGAATCAATATCTCTTGTGGGCTAGTTGCTTGAAGTTGATAGGAGCGGTGAGCTGGGTTGGTCCTTCGAACAATCCTTGGGCTCCGAGTTCTGCGGACCGCTGGGTGGAGTGGATCGAGTCCCAGAACACGTACGCGTCTCGGTTACCACACAATGTGGCGTTCTTCATGCATGGCCCCTCGGCGCCTAGCCTCCCACTCCCGCAGCAGGCACTATCCGAGCTCACAAACCCTTGAAAAATATCACAGCCTGATCAACACATATTTTATATGAAAGAAAAAATACATATAAATTCGCAGAGTCGTCATAATTTTGGCCCAAATCCAAAGCAACATCCATTACCAAGTGACAGTGGGTTGGAGAAGCTAGCCTGCGTGGCAGCGAAGGAGTCGGCAAGGGAGTAGGCAAAACCAGGGAGCTTCGGAGCGAGGCTTGCGAGCGCCGATTTCACGGAGGCGGCAAAACCAGCGGCATAGAGGTTTATGGCATCATTGCATGCCCCTGTCGCGTTCAACACGCGCACCCGCGGCACACATCCCAGTGGGCCCACATTAATGATCCCAAACTTCCTCGCCCCCAATCCATACAAATCCTGCATACATATTAAGAAGGATTAATATCACACTGAAAATGATTTAGGAGATTAATATATCGTTGAAGAATGTTGGTTACATACGGTGATTGCAGCAGAGTAGTTGGAGACTAGGGTGGCGTAGATCGCGGCCACTTCGGCTGGGGACTTGGGGTTAGTCCGGAACAGATCGTTGCTGCCGATGCCGAGAAGGAAGAAGGAGTTGGCTAGGAGCGTGGAGACCTTCCGAGTGCCCCAAGCGGCCTCCATCTCCGCCTTGGTTGACGCGAAGTAGCGCACCTGTTTCGACAGCGGAATGTTGTTTCCAGCGTTCTGCAATGAGTAACATGGTTAGCTAATAAACTGTAATTACATCTACTACGGCTAATTACACCGTTGTTCGAACAAGAATTGTGTCCAAACTTATGCTATGGAGTTACTTGGGTTAGATAGGGTTAGGAGGTGATTGAGACACAGAAGAGCACATATAAACCCTATACCACCACAAAATGACGTACGTAACAGTGACTGTCAACTCCGGACTAGACATAGATCATCACGTATAAGAGCGATTTTGCTTGGACAAGCAGGCTAACATCGCTGATAATGGAAGGAAAGTCTGTAGTCATCCCAAAAAATATAGCAACCGATTGACGATGAACCTCGTGAACAAATACACAGGTGCCTCTGTTTCGGTGTGTGCACATATGTGGGCATCGGTACATGGATGCAATATGGCGATCGTGTCGACCGCGATTATGTTACACACTAGGTGATTTGGAGTTAGTTGCTCTGTAATTTTGAGTGCTCGTTGTTGGCTTGTGATGATTCCTAACTACAAACAGTTTACACGTCTTCTTCCCTCGGACGATGGTGCCGTCCCAGGTTAAAATAGGCATCGGTACGTGTGCTCCACTGCTCCCTAGCTAGCTGGTCAACGCTGAACACGAACAAACCCATGGACACAGTAAACGGCCTATTTTCAGTTAAAATTTTAAAAGTTTTGATTAGTACATCGTCGAATCATGTGTAGATGTTTGTCCCCAGAACATTTTAATGAAATACTGCCACTTTCTATAACATGTCTACGTGTACAATGCAAAAGAAACCAGTCTTGGAAGTTTAAAAACCCTGTCAACACCCAAAACGTCACTAATATTTATGATCAAAAGTAGTATACTCCAAAATGTAAACCCACACCTTATCGGATGTCCCCGAAGGGACAACTTAAGCCAACTTACCGTTGAGTCGAGGATCCCGGCTCCTCCCGAAGCGTAGCTTAGGCCTCTGGTTAGAGCGCTGGGGATGAGGTAATTTCGTGATTTGAGCACCAGGTAGGCCAAAGGGCTTCTCTCAAACCCCAGGTTCTTAGCTGCATCCACCAACACGCGCATGATTCTTATACCAACATATGATCGGATGATACATCGATACACATATGTGCACATGCATGCATATATGAGATGTACGCACCTATGAAGTCGGCGATGTTGTAGCCGTTGCTGAACCGTCCGGTGGGCTTGGGACCGCCGGGGAAGTCGACGCCGTAGAAGGGCTTGTCGGCCCTTGGAACGTCCTTCCCCAGCAGGTGGTTGTTGTTCCCCACGTCCAGCGTCGAGTCCCCCAGCACGAACACCGCCGGCACCACCGGCCGGACGGCGCCTGCACCGACGGCGAGCGCCACCACCGCAAGGCCGAGAAGCACAAGACACTTCATGGCCGCCCTTTCCTTGTGCACGACGACTAGCTATTTGATTTTGATCATGTACCGGTCGTGGCTTCAGTTGATGGCAAGGGGAAGGTGTACTTATAAGCCCGACTTCTTTCATGCATCGACATGATCACCTGGCTAGTGAATTAGTCTACAACGACTCCAAGCCTGAAGTCCGGGTCTTCTTGTAGAATATATGACATTGGAGATGTAATTATTTTTGGCTATTTTGATCACGCACGATGCATGTGGACGTGTGATGCATCCCTCGGAAAAGGTTCCGCTCAGATCGATCGAGGAGACGACTAGCTTAGATGTTTGTCTTTACCATATGTTGCGTCTACATCGACGACGATCCTTTCGTTGGCGTGTCTGCTGTCGACCTCAATGTCAACTCTCTCTGTCTAGCTAGTTAGCAAGGGATGGACGACCATGTTCTACTCCCTCCGTTTAGAAATATAAGATGTTTTAGCTTTGTGAAGTGAGTGTATTTAGACATCTTTTAGTGTATAGGTTCGCTCGAATCTATACACTAAAAGATGTCTAGATACACCCACTTCACAAAACTAAAACATCTTATATTTCTAAACGGAGGGAGTATCTTTTATCTTGGATAATTATCATATCGTTACATCCTTAGAAGGTGACAGTTCAACTAAACGCACAGAAAAATACGTGCATTTTTTCAAAAAGGAAAAAAAATACCTCAGCCATTGCATCGACGGATGCATGTAGCTTTTATTGTATTATTGCATAGTTTCGAGTTCATTACGTGCATATATTCACTTGAACTAACAGCTAGCCTAATATGGTTTGAGTGGCTGCAGGCTCCGCATTTTAAGGTGTATGTACTCAAAGCTAGGATACATACGAATCAGGTCGGACCGGTCGATCCGCTTGGAGATATTAGGTCAAAGTATAACTTTTAGCAACTTCATTCCTGTAGCCTGTTTTAGGCTGCATCATATCCTCGTCAGAACTTTCAAATTATTTTTCAATTTTTTATCATCGAGGCTTTATGCATGCTGTCATGCATATGAGGTAGAGTAGTTGTTTGGACCTTGTAATAAATTTGTTTAGAAAATGGGTCCCTCTGGGCAAAGTGAGGATCCATCCTTAGTGGTACTACTCTAATATTAGAGAAGAGACACTTTAGATTATACTTCACGTCATCATATATACAAAGCTGCCCAATACAGGCAATTTGCTCAGCTTTCAAAATACGACGTGACATAGACCCGTATTGGGTTGGAGTCTTGGAGAAGATAAGTAATGGTATGTTTCAAAGCAATGAAAAGGTGCAGCGACATTTTTCAAAGACAAGTTTTCGAATGTCAATCTTCAGATGTGACAAAATCTCAGTGGGAGAAATCTAATTTCCCTATTTTACAACCTCAACCATACAATACTTGGATTTTCACAGAGAAGCAACACATCCATAGCTATTTCCCAAAAAGAAAAAGGAGACGACACTCAAATTCTTCCAAAATACAGCATTTTCATTAAATTATGTACAAATTTTACAGTGGTTGGCAAACTAATCAAAAGATGTAATTAAAAACTGTATTAGTGTCCCAAACGGCAAGTGCAGAAAACAGACAATGCAACAAGAAATCAACACAGTTCCACCAAGTGGAAAAAATGACCATTGGCTCCATGTGGCCATTCTCACGTGTATGGTAGGGAATGCTCCAACAGTAATCTATCAATTTACTGCATCGTCAAAAGCAAACTCCAGCTAACTTTTGTGATTTGACTGTTGAGAACTCATATATCATTCCCCACAAAAAAATACAACTCATAAATTATTTTGCATGACGTCTCTATTCTATAGGAACCAGCAACCCTCTTCTTGCGGCCCCAAAATTGTGAATTCTCGTGGCCAAAAAGAATCTTGACCAGATATTAACGTCCTGTTCACTTTCTGATGTCACGGCGCAGCTTTTACTGTTTGATATCACGGCACAACCTCGACAATATGCAGCTTCGAAGTCACCTTGCTCAGTGCCTCAGCATCAGATAAATCAGCATGATGAAGCCAAGCCCAAGCATGAAAGTTTGGCTCTTCATACTTTCAACAATTAGCTCCGACCTGTAAGTATTAACCAGTAGACAGCTGCTCGTAAATCCTGTTCGAAATTTCATCTTTATTACTACCATATGATGCAAGCTATAAAACAGAACAGATGGCAACGAAGAATGTTGTGGGCCTACCAGGCTACAGCGATCAAAATAAGGTGAAGTCAACAAGCATGCAGTTATCATTTATGTCCTGTATTTCCCATGATTGTCAAAGATGATCAAAATAAACGGTGAGGCAGTTGATTACCACTTTTCTGCAAAAGAACTCTGTTCTTTTATGGCTTCCTCTACTGCAAATTCTTCCAACAGTGCATGCTGACGTTCGTTAACCTTCCTGCAGATTAAAATTTGTAATTGTTGAACTGAAGAGAGATGTAATGATGACTTACGCTTTAGCAAAAAATACTCCACAAAAAACCCAAAGGATTAGCATAATGCCCTTTGAATGCCGCTTGGCACAGGACGCCAAAGCCACTCCGTAAAGTACCGTGACCATTCTCACCGGCTGGATGCAATGGAAACAATGCAAGGAGTGCACCTTGAGCATGCCAGGCCCACCATCCCGTCGCTGTTGGCTACAATGAGCACTCGAGACATTTCATGATTTCTGTAATTACTGTTCGGCGCTTCTTCATTTCAATGGATAAAACCATGTATACTTAATAGCTCGTATAGACAAGCTATTTTTTTTCTTCTCTTTTGCCCAGCCTTATTATGTGACTTACACACAAAATTAAATAATTAATATAGAATCAAGAGAAAGCTAGGCTTTAGGCAAGGACTGGGGCCTCTGGTCTTAGGTTCTGATGACAGGGTCATGGTATGTGCACTAGGCGCCTTTTCTTAGTTAACTGCCAGATCCCTCCCTGTGTGTTGTTGTTAAGTTGTCAGGCACTCTCATGGCATGTTAAACTCTATATTCCTTTTCAATGAAATGAAACGCAAGGCTCCTGTGTTTTTTAGAGAAAAAAACTAAACAGAAAAGCAAGAGGGCAAGTAAAGCCATGGAGTGACTTAAAGTGCAATTAACATAAACTAACTGGTGTGAAGTGCTGATGAAAGCTGTGTCAAGTAGTCAACATTAAACTATCGTAGCTAACAACAGATTTTAAACTTAAGCCCGAACCGTTTTCTTAGGGTTTAGGGGCTCCTGGCGACGTGGGTGGCGATCAGCAGGCGATCTGGTCGCGCTCGACGTTTGGGAACGGCGACGCCGTACTTCGGACCACCGATCGCAGGATCTGGTTGATCTTGACGTTCGGGAACGGCGACGCCGGGCTTCAGACCACCTCTCGCAGGTTCTGGTCGAGCTCGACGATCGGGGACGGAGACGCCGGGCTTCGGACCACCTCTCGCAGGATCTGCCATGGCGGGTTTGATGCCGGAGACTGGTGCAAGCACGGGTGCGGATGGAGGGGAGAAGGTGATCCTGGGGGTCACGTCCAAGCTTTCCAAGCTGGGCCTCACGGCCAAGGAGAAAAAGATCTTGGTCATGGAAGATGATCAGGATGAGGGAGAGACTCAGGTCAAGTTTGCAGTGATGGGTAAGGTTCTCGCTGCCAAGAAGTTTCATATCCAGACAATTGAGAGTGCTCTTCGCCCGCAATGGGGAAACCCTAGAGGTCTGAAATTCACGGCTAAAGGGGATAATATTTTCTTAGCAAGTATGGACTTTGAGAAGGATCAGAAGCGCATCTGGGAAGGAGCACCATGGACAGTATCAAAATTTGCGGTGGTTCTGGATGATTTCGATGAGAGTATGAAGCCATCGGAGATCGAATTCAGGAGACTTCCGATGTGGTTCAGATGTGATGATCTGCCCTTCAACTGGATGAATGAAACACGGGGGAAAGCTATTGCTAACCAAGTTGGAGAATTTATTAGGCTGGATCTTCATGAAAATAGTTCTCGATCTGGTTGGGGACAGAGTTTGAGAGCTAGAGTTTGGATTGATCTTGATGAGCCTCTTATGAGGGGTTTTCCGATTGAATCCAAGAAGAGGAAGACGGTAGAATGGTACCCAATTAAATATGAGAATTTACCGTATTTCTGTTTCTCGTGTGGGAAGATTGGCCACTCTGAAAATTTTTGCCCAACTCCCGCTGAAAGAGATGAGAATGGGAAGTGTCCTTATGATGGCTCGCTGCGCTATCAGGAACCGTGGAAGCAAGAACCTCAATGGCAGCAGCCTGTGAAAAAAGATACTAATAAAGCGAGTTATCAAGCTAAGGAGGATGGTTCTAAAGCTAAGCCTGATGGTGCTGGAAGATCTAATGGGAACACCAATCCTTCCACTAGCCATGTGCAGAATGTGGTTTCAAATTTTAATTTTAAAGCTCTTGGAGGTGGTCAGGGTGGTAGTGCCCAAGTGTACAGGAGGAGGGAGACTCCCAAAGCATCGCTGGACATTACTTTTCCAGTTATCAAAGGCCCAAATGATGTAATCATGTTCGAGGAGGATCCTGAGGGGTCAAAAAGAAATGCATTAGTCAATTCTCCAAGTAAAATTGCTGGGGTTTCTGTCCCGGCAAAAAGAGCTAAGGGCACTGGAGAAGAGGAAGAGCATCAATCTGATTCTGATTCTTTGGCGGAGGCTGAGAACCAGCCCCGCCAGGACCAATGAATTGTGTTAGTGTGAACTGCAGGGGCTGGGGAACCACCCTGCAGTTTGAGAGCTTCGCGGTTTTGTGAAGCAATTGGATCCCACTCTACTCTTTGTAATGGAGACAAAAATTTCTGCGAAAAGAGTTGAGAAGTTAAAAAGCACTTTCGGTTTCTCTTGGGGTGTTTGCAGTGGATAGTGATGGCCTTAGTGGCGGTGTTGGACTGTTCTGGTCATCAGCAGTGATAGTGACAGTTGATATTAAAAGCTATAACTTACATCATATTGATGCAGTAATTCAGTGCAAGGATGGGTCTGTTCCTCCATGGCGTTTCACAGGAATTTATGGTGAATCTCGCAGAGAGAATAGACATCTAACTTGATCTCTGATGAGGAGGTTACACCAGCTCCGAAATCTCCCGTGGTTGTGTAGTGGTGATTTCAATGAAACGCTATACAGCACGGAACATTTTAGTGAGCATGATAGAGATGAGTGGCAGATGAGGGCTTTCAGAGAAGTGACTGAAGATTGTGGTCTGATTGATCTTGGTTTCTCTGGTTTGCCTTATACTTGGGACAATAGACAAGAGGGCAGTGCTAATGTTAAGGCAAGGATTGATCGAGCTTTCGGTAATGATGGCCTTCTGAATCTATTTCAGGTTGTTAAAGTTAAACATATTAGTGTTGTTCAGTCTGATCACTGTATGATTCATACGGAGTTAAAGAAACATATCAGTCATCGTCCCTTGGGGAGGAGAGCTTTCAAATATGAGAATGTTTGGCAAACCCATGGTGATTATGACAAAGTAGTTGTGGATCTCTGGCAGAAGGCTGAAAGAGGCGTTGGTCTTGAGGGGTTTGCGAAAACTCTATCAAGTATGCAGAATGGTTTATCATCCTGGGGTACAGCAACCTTTGGGGATTTGAAGAAAAAGCTCAGTAATTTGAGGAGGGAGCTTGACAGGGTGAGGAGAATTTCCTTGGGCAGAGGTCCTTCGTCCGAGGAGAAGAAAATTATGGAAAGAATTAATGAGGTTCTGTTCCAAGAAGAGATTTGGATTAAGCAAAGATCTCGGGTTAACTGGCTAAGATCAGGTGATCGTAATACTGCTTATTTCCATGCTTTTGTTTCTCAGCGCAAGAGAATGAACTCAATATCCTCTCTCCAACGCGAGGATGGTACATGGTGTGATGATGCGGAAGAGGTTAAAGATGAGGTACAGGGTTTCTATAAAAACTTGTATACTTCAGAAGGAGCTCCTGATATGCAGGGACTTATCGATCTAGTTAATGAGAAAGTGGTGCAAGAGGATAAGGTCAATCTTGAAGCCGATTTTATTGAAGAGGAAGTCAAGAGAGCTCTTTTCCAAATGCATCCCTCTAAGGCACTAGGTGTTGATGGCTTCACGGCAGGGTTTTACCAACGCCACTGGAATCTAGTAGGCCCGGAGCTGTGTGGTGCGGTGCTAGGTTTTCTGAATGGAGGGGAAATGCCGGAGGAGATTAATGATACTGCTATAACTCTCATTCCAAAGGTGAGAAATCCCCAGTCCATTAAGCAATATAGGCCCATTTCTTTGTGCACTGTTCTTTACAAAATCGCAACTAAAACGGTGGCGAACAGAATGAGGCCTGTACTGGAGTACACTATCAGCCAGGAACAAAGTGCTTTTGTGCCAGGACGATTAATTAGTGACAACGCTTTGGTGGCTTTTGAGTGTGTTCATACTATGAAGAGAAAGAAGAAGGGAAAAAAGGGTCATTGTGCAGTCAAATTAGATATGATGAAAGCTTATGACCGTGTGGAATGGCCTTTTGTGGAGTCAATACTGACTAAACTCGGTTTTCCACCTAGGCTAGTGCAGATAATTATGAAGTGTGTTTCTACAGTTCGTTTCTCTGTTAAGGTAAATGGTGGTCTGCTCGAACCTTTTACTCCTTCTCGAGGAATCAGGCAGGGAGATCCTATGTCACCATATTTGTTCCTTGCTTGTGCTGAAGGATTGACTGCTCTGATGCATCACTACAATTCAGGCTTTATTGATAGGGGAGTTCGTGTGTGCAAAAGATCTCCATGGATCTCTCATCTGTTATTTGCTGATGATAGTCTTATTTTCATCAATGCAAACGGGGCTAGTGCTGCCAGGCTCAATGAAATTCTAGATATATATCATTTGGCGTCTGGACAAAAAGTCAATAAGGAGAAGAGTGCTATTTTCTTCAGTCCTTGTACTTCGGATACTCACAGGGAAGTGGTGAAACAACATCTGAATATTCATATTGAAGCCTTCAGTGAAAAGTATCTGGGTCTGCCTACTGCTGTTGGCAAGTTAACAAGCGAGGCCTTTGAGTATATTACTGATAGTGCAAGAAGTAGTGTGAATGGGTGGGCTGAAAAGAATCTATCTTACCCGGGAAAAGAAGCTTTAATAAAATCAGTGGTCCAAGCCAAGCCGATCCATGGTATGAGTTGTTTTTTACTCTCCAAAAGTACTTGCAAAAAATTCACTTCTGTTATGGGACAATTTTGGTGGAGTGGAAATTTAGACAGAAGGTCTATGCATTGGTAAGCCTGGGATAAATTGGCTATTCCAAAAAACCAAGGGGGTATGGGTTTCCGAGATATGCAGGCTTTTAATGTAGCTTTGCTAGGAAAACAGGCTTGGAGAATAATTATGAAGCCAGACTCCTTGTGTTCCCGGGTTCTTCGAACCAGGTATCTCCATAACCAGGAGTTGATGACTGCCAATGCTCCGAGGACAGCATCGAAAACCTGGCGTGCGATTCTGGCAGGAAGGGAGGCTTTGAAATTGGGTCTTATAAAGCGAATGGGCTCTGGTCAGTCTATTTCGATTTGGGAAGATTGTTGGCTCCCTAACTCTGCGACAATGAGGCCAATGGGTCGTCTGAAGGAATCTGATCTTGTCATGGTAAACGAGCTTTTAACTGCAAGTAATGATTGGAATGAGCCTTTGATCCGTGGGATCTTCTTTGCTCCAGATGTTGATTCCATTTTGAGTATTCCGTTGAGGAGTACAGGGGGTGATGACTGGCTGGCATGGACCAAAGAAAAATCTGGAATTTATACAGTTCAGTCGGCTTACAAGTCCTTGATGGAAGCGCGTCAGTCGGAGGAGGCTAGGAATACTAATGGACATGCTATGTCTTCGTCTGAAAATGATAATGATTTATGGAGACGATTATGGAAACTGCCAGTAGTACCTAAGGTGCGTGTTTTTTGGTGGCGAGTTCTTCGAGGAATTCTTCCTGACTATAGGACTTTGTCACGGCGACATATAATGGATAACAGCACTTGTGCTCTGTGTAAAGCAGAATCTGAGAGTGTGATGCATGCTTTAATTGAATGCAGTCATGCGAAATTGTTTTGGGAAGCCGCAAAGGAAATTCTTTTAGTCAAATTGCCGAAGCTACACCCAGTGACATGGGCAAAAGATATCCTGTGCGAGTCTTTTTTCAATTAACATGAGAAAGCTATTATAACTTCAGTCATGTACTCGATCTGGTCATCGAGAAATAATCTGACTCATGTTGAGAGTGGTTTTAGTCCTGCTAAAACTATGGAGATGGTGAAGGAAACCTTGCAGACTCTTGAGTTACCAAGGGACAAGGGTGTTCCTAAATCTGCTAGGCCGGAATGTAAGTGGCAGACCACCTGATGGAGTTGTTAAGATTAATTCCGATGGTGCTGTTAATGTCAATGACAATCTGGCAGCTACTGGTGCTGTTGCACGTGAGGGGGTGGTCTTCCGTGGTGCTACGGGTAAGACTTACCGAGGTGTGTCTGATCCTTTAACGGTGGAGTCCCTTGCTTTTAGAGATGCTGTTGTGTATGCAAGAAGCAGAGGTTTCACTAATGTTGTTTTTGAAGTTGACTCTGAAGATTTGGTCCGACTTTGGCAAAATAGAGCTAATGATCTTTCAGTAGTCAAGCAGGTCTTAGATGAGATTAGTGAGCTGAGTTTGTTGTTTACAAATTTTAGCTTAGTTCATGCTCGTCGCGAGGCTAACCAGGCGGCTCATTCTTGTGCAAAATATATAAGCCTACAGGATGGGTCGTTTTCCTGGGATGCTGAGCCACCTGCTTTTCTAGTTCACAGCCTTGGGGCTGATTGTAACTTGGTGTGATTTGTGGGCTGCAAGTTTCTGACGCACTCTTTTCCTTACCAGGGTACCTAAGGGGGCTGGAAGGTTTTTAATGAGGCGGCTTGCTAGCTTTTAATATATATTATCTTTCAAAAAAAAAACTATCGTAGCTGAATAACAGTGGGCTGCATATAAAATGATAAAGCACTGGATGAATACTTTCATATTAGCTTCAAATATTATTTGTTGAACCTCTAGTATTTCCACTTCCACCTTGGGCAGAGTTTGAATATCTAATTAATCTTCATTTCCTGTAATTTCATGTGCCGTCCGTATGTAGACCAAATTTTACCGAACTTGCGACAATAAATTTGAAACGGAGGAAGTAGCAAGTTATACTCTCAAGTCTAACCCAATCTTCCCGGTCATTCAGCATGACGATGATACTTTCATGATATGTAGGCTCCAGACATCTACTCGATCTTAAAGGTCTTCTCAAAATCCTGCCTCTTACCCTTAAACCTCTCTGGTATTCTCCAAAATGAGCGAAACTACACACTGAAGCACATTTAGATGATACATCTGTATGTAGACCAAATTTTACCAAAGTTGTGACAATTAATTTGAAACGGAGGAAGTAGCAAGTTATACTCGCAAGTCTAACTCAATCTTCCCGATCATTCAGCACGACGATGATACTTTCATGATTATGCGGGCTATAGACATCTACTCTATCTTAAAAGCCTTCTCAAATCCTGCCTCTTACCCCTAAACCTCTCTGGTAACAAGTCCAAGCTCCTCGCTGGCCTCTTTGGTTGCAAACTGGTTTGCTTTCCCTTCATGTACCTAGGGTTCCCCCTCAGCCTGTCCAGACCTCACATCAGTGACTATGCTCCCTCTCAACCGCATCAACTGCCGTATTGCCGCCACCGTCTCCTTCCTTTCCCTTGATGACACAATTGTTGTCACCAAAGCCATCTTGAGTGCCCCTCCCCACCATTCATCTCTGTCCCTCATGATCCATCACAGTGTCATCGACATGGTAGATAAAGTAAAGCCAGGAAAATTTGCATCTAGGGTAAATCTGCCACCTCCAACCGCCCTAAATCTAATGCTGCTTCGGACCTTGTCTGTGTTAGGAATAATCAACTTGTACTCCAGGGGGGCCAAAGGCCATAGTATATAGTACATGTATAGGTGTCAAATATGTAGGAAGTCGACGGAGAGCGGCCATCTCCATGCATAAAAGCCAACGGAGTAGTTGGACGAGCACCAAGTACCGAGGAAAAGGACGTGCGTAAGGCGGGATCAGTGCGAGGAGCACTATCAAAAGACGCAAACATTTTTTTCTTCTCCTTTTTTTGATTCTTTTTTGGGATCACCGATCTTATCTGGGCCTCAACATCCCGGTCAACGCCCACGAAGGAGTCGTACGAGAGGCTGGCCCCTCCTCGCCGGCCGCCACGCGACGGGAGGCAGAAAACAAAATGAGGAGCGGCAGCCGGACAGCGGAGTGGAGAAGGGCGGCATGATTTGTTAGCGTCGAGGCCAAAAAGAATGAGAGAGCCTTTGCTGTGAGAGTCAGCGGCAACAAGGTTCAATCTGTTGCAGCAGCCAAGTCAGTTGCTTCAATGCTTAGGAGAAAACCTGAGGATATTGTTGATGAAAGACGCTCCGGGTGTTCTCAAAGCACTATGGAGTCAAGCACAAACACAGAGGAAGAGAAGCACTATGTGAATTTGCAGTGGGCATTATTCTTCTATGAGTGTGGCATACCTTTCAATGTTGCAAGCTCAAGACAATTTCAAATTGCAATAGAAGCATCTTGTCAATATGGCTCAGGTTACAAGCCTCCTTCTCCTTATCAGCTGCGGGAGCCATTGCTTAGGGATTGTGTCAAGGAAACAAAACTTTTGAGGGTGAAGCATGAGGCAGCATGGAGGCAATATGGCTGCACACTAATGTCAGATGGATGGTCGGATAGAAGGGGACGCCACTTAATCAACTTCCTTGTAAACAGCCCGAAGGGAACTTACTTCTTGGAGTCGGTTGATGCATCAATTGAATGCCAAGATGCTCGGATGATAGCAGATTTGCTTGAGAAGAGAATTGAAGATGTTGGAAAAGAGAATGTTGTCCAAGTTGTCACCGACAATGGTGCTAACTACAAGGCAGCGGGCAAGATTCTAATGGAGAGGATTCCTACAATATATTGGAGTCCATGTGCATGCCATTGCTTGGACCTAATGTTGGAAGATATAGGGAAGCTAAAAGAATTCAAGAAGCCAATTGCACGTGGTAGACAAGTCACTACTTTCATCTATAGGCATGGCAGACTTCTTGCTTTAATGAGGAAGGCAACGGGCAACGAGGATCTTGTGAGACCCGCAGACACTCGCTTTGCCACATCATATCTTGCTCTTAAGAGTTTGGTCAAGCACAAGCAAGCTTTGAGGAGTCTATTTACAAATAGGGGGTGGGTTGCAAGCAAATTGGCCAAAACTACAGCCGGTTTAAATGTGCAAGACATTGCGCTTAGGACTGCATTAGAGTTACTGGTCCACTACTTCCAGTGCTTAGGAGAGCGGATGGTGATGAGCTTCCTGCCATGCCAGAAATTTCTGCACTAATGAGGGCTGCAAAGGATAGGATCTGTCAAGGTTTTACTCAACAAAACAAGCAAGGTTTGCTCAAGAAGGTCATGGCCATTATTGAGAAACGTTGGGAGAATCAAATGGATCATCCATTGTATGGGGCTGCTTTGTTTTTGAACCCAGAAAAATACTTCCCTATTAAAGAGAGTGGTGATGATGAACTTGTTGGTGAGCTAAGAAGTTGTTTCAATGATGTCCTTGCAAGAATGGTACATGATGTACCCACTCGCAACAAGATTGATGCACAAGTCGTTCTCTATGAGGACAAGCGACAAGGTTTTGCTAATGTGATGGCAATCGAAAACATGGGCAAAAGAAACCCTCGTAAGTGACAAGCAAGTTAAATTCAGCAACAAGCAAGTTAATTTCTGCATGTTATTCTATGTACAAACTCCTAGTCCTGATGCAAGTGTGTTTTTCCTATTGTACTTGATTGGTGGAGTTCATATGGTGGTCGAGCCATTGACTTACAAAGGTTTGCAAAGAGGATTGTTAGTCTTTGTGCATCATCATCCGGTTGTGAGAGGAATTGGAGTGCATTTGAATTTGTGAGTAACTTATTTGTCTTTATTTCAGCAAGAGCAAGTAATTGCAGCAACTTATTTATTCACTCATAATGATGCTCTATTTGCTATTTCTAGATCCATACCAAGAAAAGGAATCGGTTACAACACCAAATCTTGAATGACAATGTTTTTGTTTCATACAACCGGAAGAACATGGCCAGGTTTCAAAAGAGGCGTGAGAAGAATGGTGACAAAAGCTATCATCCTCTAATCATTGATGATTTTGATTGGGGCAATGAGTGGGTTGACCCAACAATGCCTCCACCCCAAGGTGCTAGAGGGTGTCCCGATGACATTCCATGGGAGCTTGTTGATGAGGCTGTTGGTGCAAGTTCATCGCTGCAAGGCCGCAATCTTACTAGAGGTAGAACCATGGGAAGGGGCCCCTCAAATGTCAACCTCCATTACGAAAGGCAGCGCAAAAGGCCTGCTCCAACACCATCATATGTTCAAGACCTAGATGAATTAGATGATCAAGAGGATGACCAAGAAAACTCGAGTATTCCCAATGGAGAGGATGATGCTTCAGATGTTGAAGATGATGTGGATGTGACCGATGATGATGAAGACCCAACTAGTGCTGACCAAGATGGAGAGGACACAAATGCTACCATGGATGAGTTCGATGATGGCTTTTGAGACTTGAGATTGAGAGTGGCCAGCCTTGATTATGATTTGATTGTGTTATGTGGAAGTGGAACCTATTTTATGTTGTTGTTGTGATTTGTGAACCTATTTTATGTTGTTGTGAACCTATTTTGTCATGTAATATGTAATGCACTGTTGTTTGCCATCTATTTTTGCACTTGGAGTCATTTATTCTCTTTTTTTTTTACCAATGGTGGTCTGTTCAAGCAAGTTCTAACCATAGATGCTCATGTTATATGCAGATTTCTGTTGTGGAAAGAAGAAATGGGGAAAAGGATGGGAAATATGAATGCTATGTGGCCAGAAAATTCCAGGTATGTTCATTTGCTCATCCTACCTAGCTGCTGCATTTTTTCCAGCAAGGCAGCCTCAAATGCGTCGCCTTGCAATGCGCCTTGAGCGCCTAGGCGTTGAGGCGCCCCCCAGCGCCTTGGGACACCTGGACGCCTTTAAAACCATGGGCGGCAGCAGGAGGTTGGCGGCCGGAGGGCGGCGGCAGGATAGCGGAGTGGAGACGGCAGCCAGAGGGCTGCTAAGGGCGGGTGGCGGTGAGGCCTGAGCAGACCGGTGGCTCAGCCTGGAGGCAAGTGGTTGCGCGGCCTAGAGGTGGGCGGCGGCGTGGTCCTGGAGGCGGGCGGCGGCGCGGTCCTGGAGGCGGGCGGCGGCACGGTCCTGGAGGCGGGTGGCGGCGCGGTCCTGGAGGCGGGTGGCGGCGTGGTCGGGAGGCGGGTGGCGGCGTGGTCGGGAGGCAGGCGGAGGCGTGGCCGGGAATCAGGCAGGCGGCGGCCGTCCTGGAAACTGGCGGGCAGGCAGCCTGGGGGCGGACGGCGGCGAGGCCTGAGCAGACCGGCGGCAAGGCCTGGAGGCGACTGGCGGCATGGCCTGGAGGTGGGCGGTGGCGCAGTCCTAGAGGCGGGCAGCGGCGCGGCCAGGAGGCAGGCGGAGGCGTGGCCGAGAATCTGGCAGGTGGCGGTGGTCCTGGAAACTGGCGGGCAAGGACGCAGCCGGGAAACCGAGAATCAGATCGATCTAAACGGGGAGGAAACGGCCACGAAATTGATATGGAGTAGATTGTGGAGGACAGCGATGGCCGAAAGAGGACCGGCGGCGGAGGAAAAGAAAAAGCTCAACAAGAGCTGTATGTGGAAGATTGAACGAGTTGCGCGTGCGGAAACCCTAACCTAAGCTCTGATATCATGTTAGGAATAAGAAACTTGTATTCCAGAGGGGTCCAAAGGCCATAATATACAGTACATGTATAGGTGTCAAATATGCAGGAAACCTAGGGAAACTACAATATACAAATATCTCTCTAACAGTCTGCAGGCCTAAAGATAAGGGAGGTCTCAGCATAACAAACCTCCTGGTTCAAAACGTGGCCTTGCTTAGGGCATGTACAATCGTAAGCGCTTGTGTAGGCGCTTATGGAAGGAAAAAAGGGGACTATAATCCCAGCGTCCACGCGAAGAGTCCGTTGCTCCAACGGGAATCGCTAATTAAGGCGCTTAACGAGATCTGTTTTCTACGCTGCTATCGCTAGAAAAAACAGTTTGCCTGGAGTAAATATGCAGGAGCGTCTGACACCACATCTTGCGTCGACGCTAAGCAAAATCCCAGGATCAGGAAAGAATCAGGCCTAACGGCCGGGAATTTAACCCCTCGCGCCTGATTAGCACCCCGTTGTACATGCCCTTAAACTTTTCCATGAGTTCTTCAGTAAAGAAAATATCCCATGGGTGCAGCCTCATTTGGAGTTTATACCGTAACTCTACACCACAAGCCTCTGGTATCACTGGCTCTTTTTGGTGGAAAGATAAATCCTTAAGTTTTGCTCCAAATTCAGGAGGCTTGCTTCTTGTCATATTTCCACTGGTGATTCTGCTCTGTTCTGGAGGCACACAGTTGGAGCCCTGAGACTTGTTTGCTAAATTTCCTAGGCTCCACTATCCGGCCATTGATAATCCAGCCTCTGCCAAGAACATCCTATCCTTTCCTGATCATATCGATGTCTTTCATCCCCCCCTGTCTGCCCAAGCCTTTGATGAGTTACATGAATTCAGGCAGACGATCCTTCAAGCTCCAATTGCCTTATAATGGGGATGGATCTGATAAATGGTTATTAAAATCTTTCTGTTGGTTCCTTCTCAATGATCGCCTTAATACAAAGGATATGCTTCAATGGAAAAGTTTCAAGATTGACGACAATGGAAACTGCACTCTTTGTGAAATGGCACTCGTGAAACTAGAGATCACCTTTTCTGGAGCTGTCAGTTTAGCAAACACGGTTGGCGATCGCTCAGCATCAGACTGAATGACAACCGTGACTTAACCAGCATCCCTGTTTAGCAAACTCTCTTCAGCTAGAGTTTCTTTTGGCAAGCTCATCTTCTTTGAAGTACCTGCTACTGCAACCTGGTCTATCTAGAAGCGAAGGAATGAGCAAATCTTTGACAATGTAAACTCTAGCTTTAGTGACTGGTCCTTATCCTTTAAAATAGACATTTTCCTTCTTTCTTACAGAATTAAGGATGATCTTATAATACCCCTCATCCTCTGGCTAGACTCGCCGAAATTTCCCCTGGGCTATGCCCTCTGCACATCCCTCCTTCCGCCTCTTTCTTGTATGTACTCTCTAAGAAAAAAAATACTGTCGGCCTGTCGGGGCTTACCCGATAGTTTTCAGTTCAACCAAAAAATAGTACGACTTCATGCTGCCACAGCCAGTTCTAAAGAATATCTATTGCATCCAATATGCCTTGTTTAGCAAAGCCATTCTCGTGGAATGCCAGTTGAAAGGGAACCGATTTTAACTTCATGCACAAATACATGATTAAAGGAAGTAGAATAGCACCGTATGAAACAGTGTAATGCATAGACCAAATTAAGAAATTTAGAGTGCAGCAAAAAAGGGGTCATTGAGGAAAATACAAGTAACTTACGAGGGAAAATGTATTCTGAATCGGACATGTTGGTCCCCGAAATATCCTGGCTGCTTTGGCAATCCTGATTACAACAAAATCCTTAACATTCCATCAGAAGCAAACTTAAGTTATCTATTTGCGTAACCTACCTTTTCCCCTTAAAACTACAACTTGCCCTGGTTGAACTCCTTTGGGTATCTGAACAAAATTAGAACAAATGTAAATTAAGAGAAACAACAATCAGAGCAAGAAGAGATATTCTGTAGAATTTGACAGCCTGCCCGCTCAACAAATAGATGACCGCATGCTTCTCAAAAGAAAGAACCAGCCATACCTGGCCCAGGCATTCTGATTCTAACTAGAAAAAGGATCCACTATAGTGAGCATCGAAATTTTAAAACAGGGAGGCTAACCAACTAATTAAGCTCTTACAAAATACAAGAAACTATCATAACAAAAGTTCGATGTTCTTTTAAAATTTTCTCAGTAGCAATACATGCATGTGTTTTTCCACCAAAGTATTTACCTTAATTTCTGTTTTACCATCTAAAGTGGGCACTTCAATTTTTCCACCAAGCATTGCCTACATAACAAAGGTAAATGATTAGCAAAAGCCAACACTAAGGAACCAAGTAAGAACAGAAATTCAAGTGTCCGCGCACATCAACAGATGCAAATTGATGCAAGAGTACCAGTTAAAACTTTATCAGCTAATGGTCATGATAATGATGTCCCCTAATTCCTAACTTTAACAAACTATCATTTCTCATTCCTCCACCTATCTAGGTTCATCTGCACAGCATTTCTTAGAAGGTTGCTACTCCTTTGTCCATGCTCCACGTCCACAGGTAAGTATTAATGGTGGAACCAAAAGGTCCGAAAATAAAATCAAGAACTATTTTACTGATTAGACTAAAATTTTCCTTAATAAGAAATTAGAACCAATTGTAAGAACCAAACTTGGCATACGCTATAAGATACAGAAATGGAAATGAAGTTACACAATGTAGGAGTAGGAAAACAGTTCTTGAGAAATAGGACATTTATTCAAAAACTTACTCCACAAGGGAGCAAAATAGTAGGCCAGCAATATGAAAAGAATTCCTGGAAAATATTTGCTACTACCTGTGTGAAGCTTATCTTTTTGTCCACATGGACATCAGCACCATCTCGAGCAAACACTGGATCACTTGCTACCTACGATATGATAGTGCAGCAGCATTGTATGATTTATGTCAGTAGAGGCTAATAGCCATACACCAGGCAGCACAACAGTTGTACAAATAATTTTAATTCATCATACACCGAAACAAACTACTTGTTAGATTTCACAAGTAACAGTGCATTGCATATGGTCTCAAATCTCAACAACACGCGCACATACTTGTTACTCTGAGGACAAAACCATACCTTACAAAGAGGCATATCAAGCCCAGTAGTATCAAACATGCATAAAGATGAGGAACCCACAATAAAACGAAAATTCATTATACTGGTCATAAATGCTTTGATAAACCAAAATCAACTGGTGCACGTTGTGGAGGTGCCTACTAAAGACCTCTTAAGGAGAATCATCTGATATGATAGTATTAAGTAAATAGCCAATGTGCTACGGACTGCAGCACTAGCCACACCTAGCAATATTAGCACTGAAGATATGGCTACCACTCCATAATGAAATACCTGATGAGATATGAAACAGTCCTATTTGTGGGTCCCACAGTAGGACCCCTATCAAAGTGGTCTGACTGATATGCTGTAATGCAATAGTTAACTGACATACTATTCATCTCAGCTAAGACATATTTTTCCCATGTTACAGGCAACTCAATGGGAAATATTACGCCTTACTATCCTCAAACAAACGAAGACACATAAGTACAGTTCACAAATTCAATTAATCAAATGCTTATAAGATTTTCTGTAATACACCCAAATAGGTCAGAATATCAAATGCCATGAATATTTTTCATGAGAAAACACATTTTCTTCTAAAACCTTGATTATTTGCACTTCCAATACTAATTAATTATATCCGATAACAATTAACCAAGTTCTGGAAACATGTTGAGTTATGAACCAATGGACCTCGGTACTTACAGAACAAATAGGTAGATGTACAAAATAAAGAAACATGTGCAGGATAGTATTCTCACTCGAAGCTTAATATATAGACTTCCAGGTAAGGCCCCATGTCCACCACTATTTCCAGCCTCCCGTACATGAATTGTATCGCCAGAATCGACTCCTACGAAAATAACTTCGGTTAAGTCAAGAAAAGAACAAAATTCACAGTACGTGATAGCTCCACCTAAAAAGGACATAACTCTAGAATAGTCTAAAGATTGTAACATTTCACAACTGCATTAGAATGTAGGCCGGCTCCAGACGAACTAAAAATCATTCAAACTTATGATCATATGTAGCCATTTCTCGGAAAGAAGCTGACTGAAAGAACATAACTGAACAATTGAAGCTTAGTTGCACAGCACCTGCTGGAATGGTCACATTTGCATATTTCATACCATCTATCACCCCTGAACCTTTGCATGTCATGCAGTAATCCTGTGAAAATCATCATATGTGAGATAGACTATAAATAGACATAATTTGCATGCTATTTGCAGAGACCAATACCTTAATTACTTTCCCAAAACCTCTGCAAGAGGTACAAATGGATGTGAACGGATACATACTAACCTGCACAAAGCACCGGTGCACAGTTTAGAAGGAATATCCACTATCAATATTAGCAAGGAAGCTTTTAACATTTAAGCAAATACTTACTTTTCCTACACCTTTACACGAAGGACAAACATATTTTCTTGCATTTGCAGAGTACCCTCTCCCATCTACATTGAAATTTATATGAGGAACTTTTGCATAAAAAGGAAGATGTGCATGGGATAAAGCAGGAGAATAACCTTATATACATAAGAGTAAGACTACAGCTTTAAGTCAAGCATTTATTGATGTTCTAATTTTATATGATTGTAATGTTACATCATTAAGCAAGGCATCACCAACATTAGCATTTCAGCTCCTAAATATTTCCAATAAAAATATCTTATTGATCACCGTTATGGGATCACACCACATACATGGTGTAACTACAGCTCACTGTTATTTTCCACGCTAGGTTATGGTTCGAAATGGGTTACTGCAGATCATTGAGGTATAATTTAGATGGAAAAGTCTGTCGCTCCAGCTCCACCGGAGGATACACGCGATGCATTCCCTGCCTTCAGCTTGCCCCACACGTCCTCGCCTGGACCCACAACCACCGATGCAACGCTGCCTTATCCTCCTCCCTCCCCTATCTTCCTCATCCTTTTCTTCCCGATTTCCCACTCCTCTTCCCATCCAATCCATGGAAAAGCTCGCACCGCTGCTCCCACCACTCCTAACCTCCACCCGCAACCACCCTCTGCCAGCGACGACTCGACATGCGCCACCCCTAAGGGACTTCTCCCTTGGCCCCTGCTGCCTCTGCATGCAAATCTGAGGCAGTCCAGAAGCAAGCTACGATGCCGGCTGTGTGCTGCTGCAAGCCGGCCTGGCACTGCTGCAAGAGGTATGGGGACCGCGGCAAGTTGGCCGCCGCCTGGGGGCAAGGCTCCGTGACCAGTGCTGCAAGTTACCCCCGCCAGAGGTGGTTCTGCAAATCATAGCCGCTGCCTGCTGCTGCCAGCGTTGGGGCAAGATGCTGCCAGGGCACGGCCACCCTGCTGCCATCGCTGAGGGAGGCCTGACGTGTGTATATCGTACGGTGCTAGGATTATGATCCAACGGCTGGGGACCCGGCGGGTCTGGGGATTGGATCCCCTGGGGGATGCTCAGCACTACCCAATTTAGATACCTCAGTAATATAATGTGCATACGGTGGACAAAATACACATAACCTAGCTATCTTACAGTTCATTAAACGTGGGGTTGATTTCATATAGACGAGGAGACCATAATATCACTGATGATGCAATCTATTTTATATCATTTGGCTTAGAACTGAAATGTGAACCAGGGCAAACCTAATGGAATATGACCTTCCATTTGATTAAGCTAAAGAAACAAACAGAACTAGCGGTAGCTCAGTACTAGGTGCATATTCCAGACTGAATACCAAGAAAAAGTATCCAGAGAGATGAAATACATAAAATAGAATAGTTTCGGTAAAATGTCAAAATAAAATAGCAGAAAAAATCACATTTAGGTCTGTTCCCACAAAATTATTGCTACGCAACTACAAAACGCTTCACACAACAGATATATTATAAACAAGCATAGTAATAGGTACCATAAATGTGTAACTCACCACATGAGTAGCAAAGATTCTTTGCACTGAAGGGAACTTGCTTCGTACATCCTTTAGCAGCTTCGGCAAAAGATAGATTCAAGTCTACCTACTTAAGTCAAGGGTCAAAATAAGTTCATGACTAAAGACATTATAATTTAGACACGAAAGAAGAAGAATCTGAAGAATGAACCTCAATGTCACTGGCATGTACATCTACATCATGTTCGAAAACCTGAAAACATAGAGAATTAGTGGTGCTCCAATGTGAAAGGTTGGAATAGAGTAATAGGAGACAATGGGTATGGAGTGTAAGAGAATTACCTCAGAGAATATTTTGTAAAATTTACTAGAGAAAGGACCCTCATTTTGTCTGTAGAACTCTGCAAAAGGGTCAGGGTTCTGTTTATTGAATCCTGAAAATGGATCTTGATAGGATCCCTCAAACTCCCCTCTGCCCCATGTGGAATTTTTGTCTGAGCCTCTAGAAAATAGCTGCAGTATTACAGCATAACATTAACTTAGCCAACACTATACATGATGTCACAAACTTCAAATTGCAAAATTTACAGAGCTTGAGAAGTCACGATTCATAGGGCCATTACACTAGTAGAATTTCACAACTGGAATTTTAGATCTTCATAAATAAACAAAAAAACTACTACTCAAAAATCGAAATATCTTGAAAATAAATAGATTGAGAGCAGCTTATTACCAGATCATATTGCTCTCTCTTTGAAGGATCCCGCAAAGTCTAGATCCCAGCAGTTAGTACCGACATGACACTGTTAATTAAGCATAATAATCAACATCAAAGCTAAAAACATGGTGGTAACTCACTTGCCTCATATGCGTCTCTTACTTCCTGAAACGTCCTTTTTGCAGCAGTGTTTCCCCTATTTGTGTCTGGATGGTGCTTCTTTGCAAGCTACCAAAAAATTGTTCGAGGCTTAGAAGTAGAAAACCATTAACTATTTCAATTAAGTAGACACATCATGATAGTGTTATCGTTTGCAAGAATCCTTTTACTTCCGAAAGTGGATCAATATAGTTAACACAAAACATACACCCGCAAAAAAGTAGTTAACACACGATCAGTTGTCTGCATAATATATATCTGTCAACGTATACCTAAGTACTGGATTTAATATTCAGTAAATCTAGTTCATGTTATCCCAATCCTAGGTTGGCCAATCGTTAAAATATGTACAAGAACACAATCTGTTTTCAATTGCCAGATAGATTGCTTGTGTTATCAACAACATATACCCCAGAAACCTTTCATAATGATAATTCACACAAATAGGTGAAAGCAAGTGTTGCCTTTTGTCAAAGCTAACAGCATCAATCATGGATGAATGATATAAAGTGGATGAGTTTAATGCTTTGCAAATGGATACTAACTTCATCACATGGCCATGTTAAGAAAACAGTGAGCAAGCCTAGTCAGATTAAGATTTCTGAACTGGGATGGTATACTAACAGAATGAAAAGCCTTCTTTATGTCATCCTGTGAGGCATCTTTAGGAACACCAAGAATTTTGTAGTAGTCCTTCTCCATCGAACAACGGTGACCTTTAAAATGGAACCGGAAATGTTTTATCACCAATGTGATTGCAACAAATTGATGATAATACCAAGTTACCAACAGGATATTGTCATATTAAGGTTCATGTAAGACCAGAATAGCTACCTGTAGAATGAAAAAACCTGCTCAATACAGATGATGTCAACATGGATCGACCATAGCATCTATCAGCGATAGATAAGCCACTAGAGCTGCAAGCTGTGCACATTATCCAGATAAACAAATATTACAAGGTGATAGATAAGGATCAAATTAAGAAATAAACAACAGCAACAATATTGGATATTTGAAATAATGAAAGTAACTAGGAAATGCATAGGTTTGAACCATCACATATACCAGCAACTTGTCATATTTTTTTTCGGGGGGGGGGGGGGGGGGGGGATATTTTGTGTGGTGTCATTACCATATAAAATTTGCCTCCGACCACATGTTAAACATACTCATCCACATCATAGTACAGGACAAAACGAGATCAGCAACTTATCCTACATAACTAAACAGCTAGTTCTTCACACTAACATAATTTGCTGCTGTCTGGTAACTGGTAAGGCCGCAACATCTGAGATCTCCAATTTCAAGGCCGTTGGATCCAATTTAATCGTTTGTGACAAAAAAAAATATGGATTTGACAATTGCCTCCTGTTTGCAAACATCAGCACGCAATGAATCCAAAACCAGGCAAGAGGTGGAGCTGCTTTTATTTTCTTCGTTGCCCCCTTCTCAAACCACTCTCCTGTCTGCCACTTGGTAGCCAACCTACGTCCCCTCCCTCCCCCTATGCACGACAAAGCTATTGCACAAGATCTAGTTCACTGCTCACCGAACCTAATGAAGAAGTATTAACATCTGTTGTAGGTTTACAATCAATAATGAAAATTTACATGGTCAGACATTACTTTCATGATATCTCTATTCGCACAATGCTTACCAAGTAAACATGAAGTTGCTAAATATCAAACAGGATACTTTTGATCAAGTCAGCAAACGACCAGGGCACAATGCAGATAAACCTGAGGGTGGTTGGGGAACTAAACTAAACCTCAACTGAACCCGCGTCATTAGTTTGGGCAACCCGAACCTAACTAGCCCATTTAAATTTTTATTCAGACCCAAACCAAACTGAACCACCTTCTGACTCCACCTAAACTGAACTGTACCGATGCCTAGAACCGTGGTTTGAGCCTATGGGTCAACAACAGTTCCGCACCATCTCGTCGACATTGAGTCAGGAACTCGCTCCATCTCTCGTTGACTGACTCGCACGTGTTGCATCGATCAGCCCGCTCGTCCCAGTCTAGACTCCGAGAGGAAACGTAACAGGCGCGGCTCATCCTCCCTGTTCGCGAGCCCTCAGCCCCATGTATGGCGCGGTGGCCCTCCTGCCCTGCCTCGACGCATGGACCTCCACAAGGTCCGACCCTGTATTCCTCTTGCTGCTTCCTACGTTCACCACGGCCAGAGGGCAGGGCAGCAATGCGCGCAAGCAGTAGCAGCTGCGGGCCTATGAAGTAGGAACCGATCTCCCCAACCGGTTGTCAACCACAGGTTTAACTTGTGTGGAACCAGACCTGATCGAGCCCATACCTACCTGTACCCAACTGTTCTATACATGAAACTGAACTAAACCAAACTGTTGGTGAACTCGAACCATTTACACCCAAACCAAACAGAACCAAAAGGAAAACCGACCCAATACACCCGGTTTAGACAAAACCATTCTCAGATTTATATGCAGAAATGGAAGTATATTTATCCCTGGATCGTCCCAAGAGCTAAAACAAAAATAACCAGTCCTTCCTGAATCTGGCCGGTTCTCCTCTTTGATTGAATGACTTCACCTTTGAGCAACCAAACTGCTCCCGGTAGGCAGTAGCAGTTACCATTTGGATAGCAACTGTTCATCGTGTACACCAGGTGTGAACAATAAAACGGTAGCGTGCACCAAATGAGTAAATGTGGCCCATAAGAAGCACCTCTATTGCAAGTTTCCCTCTCGGGTCAGCTATTGTTCGTATATTAACATGTTTTGTACTGATAAGCATCCTTGTGATTCTATCCAAGGTCGACATGGATTTGCAAGTGCTGTTTCTCCGAGTCCAGTTTGGACTGAAAATAAATTGTGTCTACTTACTCTTCCAACAGAATCCTAGCATTTGATGAAGTAAACTAGCATGCCATCAAACGAACGATTATTGGAAGTTTGGAACTCCAGCACACCAAATTATCAGCCAGCGTTACCCGGGCACAGCAGTTTTCCGCCCAAAAAAAACACGGAACCAATTGCAAAACATGAGGTAGAAGGAAATTACATGTAGACGGCCGAATCCATATGCTCCTTCGCGCAGACACCTGCGGGAATGACTCGATGTTAAGTACAGAACTACTAGAACTCCACAAAGCCTCGGAGTAAAACAGGGGGAGTGGAAAAAGGTAGCAGGAGCTCGCATTACCTCGCCGGAGCGGAGCGTGAGGGACCTCGACGCGAGACGGAGCCATCCGAACCGGCCCATCGAGGGCGGCGAGAAAATGAAGGAAGGTATGAGAGGAGGGGGGTCGAGGGTTGGAGGGGGAAAGTGGGAGAGAAGGGAAGCTGGCACTGGGGCTCTGGGCGAGTAATCGCCGCCAGCATAATCGGAGAGAGCTTCGACCGCCGGGCCGCTGGGAGGGGCGGCGTGGGGGGAGACGAAGGCGGCGGCGGCTCGGTCGAACCACCGGACCAGCGCTCTCCAGACAAGGAAGCCAGGCCCACGGGCCACGACGAGGGCTCGGAGATTTGACGGTCACAAGGCCCAATATGTGAGCTCAAAATCTGCCGCGAATAAGCTT
Source organism: Dactylis glomerata (assembly GCA_007115705.1). Classification (NCBI taxonomy): domain Eukaryota; kingdom Viridiplantae; phylum Streptophyta; class Magnoliopsida; order Poales; family Poaceae; genus Dactylis; species Dactylis glomerata. The sequence continues at coordinate 60,586 of QXEO01000095.1, forward strand.
TTAGACGATGCTAAAAAGAACTTTTAGCCCTCTCAGAAAAATATAGCACAGTACTACGTATATACTCCCTCCGATCGAAAATAACTGTTGGTGACTTAGTACAAACTTTGTACTAAATTAATACAAAATCTCTGATACTTATTTCCGATCGAAGGGAGTACTATATATGCTAAAATGTAGTGCCTATAAGATTTCATCGAGGACGATGTCGATCACGCGAAAGCCATCTAGTGAGTGGATGGAGAGTGACTAATGGGCACCCACTTGGCTTGGTGCAAGGAAGCATGGGCGGACCTAGCCCCGTTCCTAAGTCCGGGCAGCCGTCCAGGTTTAGCAAACGATATATAGCTTATGAATTATAATTTTATATAGTAATTTTATTTAAAATTTGATAGTTTAGCCTCGTTCGTCCAGGCTTCAGAAAATTTCTAGATTCGCCACTGCAAGGAAGCACACATTGATTAGATGTTGATTAAGATTAAGATGACCCGAGCAAGAGGAGGACGAACGTGCAAATGAAACAGAGGAGGAGACGACAAAGTCAATGACTCAGCTAGAAACATGGATGGGCACCAAAGAATAAGGATAAACTGTGTTATATAACCCTACAACATGACATCTACGGATGATAAGAAACTAAGGTATTAGTGCAAAAGTATGAATATGCAGTGTTATCATGTTTCTTCTATTAATTTCCTCAAGACGTTCAAGAATGTTTATCGAGAGTCGACATTCTTGTGGAACAATGCATCGTCTTCGAGATGAATTGATTCATGATGGTGTCTCGCTCGCGTGCATTCTGAAGTCTTCTGCGTCTATTCTAAAATCAAGGGTGTGATTCATCATGTGTGTCTCTAGCGAGGGAATTGTGCGTTCCACCGGGTGTCAAGGTGTTGCATATAACACCACTTCGATGGATATTTTGCAGTGTTCATGCCACCATCATCGCCTCGCAAAACGAGGTGTAGTTGTCCGCCCTCTTTAGAGATTGCTTCTGGTCAGCGGAGCAAGTTAGTGCTGCCATCCACATTGACGACGACACAAGTTTCAGCGGCTTCTTCAGTGATGACAATGGCACATATGGCAGTGATGACGTCACATATGGCCCAATGAACTACGAGGTCTTCAACAACCAGCGTGACAAGATTAATTAAACTTAGAGTAGTCTTATTTAGGTCTTCCAAATTTTGTTCAAATTTGTAATATATCCTTAATCTAAATGAAAAATATGGGTTTTTTATATTTGCAAATCTCTATCGATTTTGTGATTTGAACGAAATTCAGCATTTATATTCCACAATTGAATTTTTTGTCGCTACTCATAATTACACTCCTATCACTGGCCTGCAACCTCAACTCATTCACACATGCTATTGCCGGCCTGTTGTACAGGCTCGCCACCAGCATGTCTAGTACCATTGACGTGTCCTGGAAAGACCAATGATAATAATTACTACTGGCGTTATATTAGTGGCGTGCCGGATACACGCAACTAAAGCTGATCTGACCACACCCCTACTAGGCATATCTCCTAGTATTTTCTTTTGAATGGAAACGACCTCGAAGGGCCTAGATACTGCATTGATAATAAGCGGTGGGAGTACAACTTACAAAGAGGACATCATAGAAAAAAGATATTACAACACAACCTTCATAAAATTGCAAAAAGAACCCTAGAAAGCAACAAAGAATTGCAATCGGGTCCTTTATCTTCTCTCCTAGGAACTTGCCTTCGATCGCGAGCAGCCACTCCACCACTGGGGATGCTACCACTTGGGGTAGAGCAATCGTTGATTGCTGCGACGAAAGGTGAAGGACTCCACAAAGGCACGATGACCGGGAGGTTGAACAAAATCTGATGCCAGCAAGTGAAGCATAGACGAGCTCGTGGCATCAGATCTTGGAGTGGTCGTGTCGTGGGAATTTAGAGACAGTAGCCATGGGGAGGCTTATCGGAGGGGCTCGACGTTGGTGACGATGGGTCCGGCTCGGGATTGTGCCAACAGAGACACCTCGGTTTACCCAGGTTCATGGCCCTCCCGGTTGGAGGTAAACCCCTACTTCCTGCCTGCTTCGTATTGATTGGATAGCAACGATTACAGTGCTCCTCGAGCTGTTCGGCTAGAGGAGGAAGAAGAAGATCGGATCCCCCCTATGCTAAGGGTCCAGGCCCCCTTATATAGGCAGGGGCCTGGTTACAGGTTTAGGTAGCGATTCGGCCGGCTGCCGGCTCCTCGGCGGCGGCGTCCTTGGCGTGATCCTCTGACCCTGCTCTGGCAAAGACACTTTATAAAGTGTCTTTCCCCTGGACCGGCATCTGGAGGGCATATCCCCTCTCCTCTGCCTCGGATCCCGTCGTGGGGAAGGGTCTTCGATCTCTCATTGGTTGGACGTGGTCGTGGCGCTCGTCACTCCTGTTCTGCGCCCCTGCCGATCTTGTCGGGGCCGTTCCGCTTTTGGCCAGACAGCCGTTGGGGAGCTTTGTCTCCATCGCCCGGCTCCAGTTCTCCTCGGTGGAGTCGCTAGCCGGTCGCTGGCGCAGCCGGCCCTTCGGGCGGAGCCGGTCTTCTCGTGCTGAAGCCGTGGGGACTCCTGGGACGCCAGCCGGCGTATAGCCCGGCCCGTGGTGCGCCCCCTAAGTCATCCCCACGACACTAGCTGTGGTGACCCCGGGTTCTAAGCTATACAGATATGTTATGTGTATTAGTCACGCTAGCAACGAGTGGTACTGGGGTTACCAGTCCCAGGCCGGAACACCATCGGCAGGCAGGCCGGAATTAAACATTGGCTCTACACATCTCGAAGCGCCGTGAAACTAACCATAACCAAGACTTCATAACAGAGAGCTCGAGAATCTTAAACCCCTCTCGTGCACTTTATATCCATACACGCATCATGCACGAGATGGGTAACCAAAGTTGGTACACAACAGTGACTCTACAACTCAAAGGTAATATTGTAAAGCTCTTACCTGAGCAAAGATCCAAAGGATTACAAACAGAGGTCACTGACCAACATTATATCAAACAACGGAAGGAGGTTATGCTATTAGACGTAGCAAGGATGACATGGCCTAAGAGGCCAGAAGCATAACAGCGACAACCCATTCCGCAGCCCCAAGCTGCTGTCTGGGAACCCCAAGTTACTAGTCGGTGTCGATCTTTGTACGAAACTCAACATCATTGTGGAACTTACTCTGCAGCAAAAATATCAACAAAGCAGGGGTGAGTACATAAGGTACTCAGCAAGACTTACGTATCCTATTAGCTAAGCTTGGTTAAGAAAGGCTTTCTGTGGAGTTGTTTGTGTAAAGCAATCTTTATTTTCATAAAACAAGTGATAGTAGAAGCTCGACTACTCAGAACATTTAAAAAGGATAGGGGAGCGGTATCTTTGATCATTAAGACATCCATCGAAATCATCATCATCTGAACCTATCCACTAGGATTACATCCTCGAAACCCCAGAGGAAAGCAATCCTATTCACACCTTGTTTTTCAAGTTTTACGATGAGGTTAAAGTTCTCTATGATCAAGCATCCGTCTCCAAGTCGTCCATAACCGTGGACACGGCTTTTCGAAAAGATTTAACCCTGCAGGGGTGTACAACTTTACCCACACGTGACGACCGTCCCCTGGACCCTTGCAAGGAGTCTTAGCGGGGTGATGGCCGCCTACAACCTTTACCTTACGTCGACCTATTCCATGAGCCACGCCAAAAGGTTCTAGCCGCCATCGCGAGATCGGCCGTTCTCGGACGCGGAACCGTTCGTTGTGAGTCGAGGTTGGTTTACCAGAGGAATCCACCTCAAGCAACCTCGGCCACGTCCCTATATGATGCACCTCTTCCACCATCTCGTTTCACTTTCGATGCATATGCCAAATGGAAAGCCCGAACTAGGTAGCTCATGGATAAGTCTAAGCAAGTTAGTCAGTCGACGAGAGTCTCATACCTCCACGTGTGGTCGTACGCTCAGTCTTGGATCAAGAGACAAGAACTCGGGTCCTAGGGCGACAGGAATGAGTCAAACAACCACATCCCAATGTGGCGGCTCATCCAAGCCTTTTAGCATGTTTAAACACACAATTCTCATCATACCACGTCATCCTATCATACTAGATTCAATTGCAGCTCTGATTCATTAACCATATGTACCAGAGTAAAAACTCTAGCGACGCACACAAGCAAAACCTAGTCATGCTAGGAGCAGTGGATCAGGGTATATAGGCGACAAGAAAGGAACATGCATTAGATAGGTTAACTCTACCTATCGATAAAAGACAGTTGAACCGTGTATTGCAAAATAGTAAGTTTTGAAATACTTTAAAACCATAGGTTCAGAGGGGGGGCTGCTTGCCTTGTTGCTGATAACCAAAATAGAAATAGATCTTCGGGATACTTCTTCTTGAATTGTATGTCGATGGACAAGTATTGGTCTTCGGTGTCACCGATGTTGACATCGGAATCGTTGCTCACATCAATCTCCGGATCCTACCGAGGAGAAATAGAAACACACCGAAAAAGAGAAATCATTCAATACATGGCATCGATGCAATGCGCATACAAGCATGTATGATATGACATATTAATAGGTATTGAAATTTACACTAAACATGGATAGCATTTTAGATGGAGTTCAAATGCACAAGCCTAATAGCATTTGAATTATCTCCATAATGAAATAAAAGGTTCGAATTGTTCCTCTATTATAAACAGGGTTCAAAGTTGTTTATAATGCATGAATATTGACATAAACATGTAGAGTACGTTTTTCTGAGCATTTTGGTAGGTCATTCGCATTTTTCCGACATACAGATAATTTACTATGATTTTTACAAGATTTGGCATTTTTCTAAAATTTCTGGACGCGAAAATAAAGCTTGCAGTAACTTTTTGTACACAGGGTCAAATGACCCATAGAGGCTGACTGGGGGGCCCAGGCCACCTAGGCTGGCCACGGTTGACCAGGTCGGCTGGGCACGGCCAGCCCGACCTGCTCCCAGGCACCGCCGCCGGCCGGCCATGGCGGGCGCTACGGCGCGCGGCGAGGAGCGGGGAAGAGGGCTGTCAGACCGGGAGCTCACCGGGGAACCGCCGGGGAGGTCTTCCTGGCCGTAGGATGGCCGGAGACGACGAATTTGGCGGCAGAGATGGTCAGGTCCGGCGAGGTAATCCGGCGATTTGGCGGCAACTCCGGGCGATTCCGGTCAATTCCTTGTGAGGGGAGGAAGAGGGCGGCTCTGTGGACCTTCTCAGCACGTCGGAGAGGCCGGGGGAGGCACGGAACGGCGACCCTAGGTGGCAGCCATGGTGGTTCGAGCTCTGTACTGGGAACGAGCACGTGAGGAAGAGAGAGAGACCGGGGGGGGGGGGGGGGGGGGGGGGAAGAAGGAGGGCGGCCAGGGAAGAGATAAGGAGGAGGAGGAGGCGTCCAGGTGCTGCTCCACGGAGTCTTCTCGGCCTCGGCTCGGTAAGCAGGAGGTGTCGACGGTAGCCTCCTGGGAGCCTCCACGCAGCAGCTCCGTTTAACTCAACGAAGAAGACAAAGCTCATTTGCAAATAGCCCCCTGGCTTTGGGGTATTTCTCCAGGGAACTTTGAAAACTGCACTTGTTTGCAATAAATTGTGATTCAAACTTGTTCAAAATTTTATCGAAATCTTCTGGGAAGACTTCAGGGGCTTTTCTACTATTTAGCAAAACCCTAGATTATTTTTATTTGACACTTAAAAACAATTGAACTTATTTGCAATAATTCAAATAGAGTTTGAATTCGGATCACTTGTAGGGTTTCCGATTCGAATTCAAATGCAAAAATTTCAGAGTGAACTTTGGATGATGCTTATGATGCAAAGTTACTTTATTACAAACATGGGCTGTTACAGCTCTACCCACCTTACAAGAATCTCGACCCCGAGATTCCTAGGTAAGAAAAGAGGGAAGGGGTTACAACAGTCTTCGACGATCTTCAAAAGCTCACGATGATCTTCTTTCTTGAAGAAAGGAGGGAACAACTCTAGAAAGATGGATTTTCACAGATATTGAGTATCTCATGGTCAACTCATGGAATGAGTGTTCGTAAACATCTCTTGAGCTAACAAACATGAAGCACCTGAAAGTGTGAGAAGGAATGGGAAAGTTTCAAATTTGGTACGCAAAGCCGTGAGTACATTTTGAGTGGTACTCGCAAACCATAAAAAGGGAAGCATTGGATGTGCGATATGGTTGTAGGAAGGGAAAGCTCAGATATAGTTTGCTTTTCCTTTTTAAAACATGGTTTCTCGTGTCGATATAGCATGTATAGAATCTTGTTCTATGACATTTCTATATCCTTATTAAAAACTGTATAGAACATTTTTAGTAAAGCTCCGGGAAAAGGTAACCCAAAGGGAAGGGTGGAACAACGGCCAACGAAGTGTGAAAGATTAGCCATGGAGTGGAATTGCCTTTGATACCATGAAGGGGCGCACCGTTGAAAGGCGTGAATCAAAGAACACACACGATTAAGAGTCTTGGGCCATCATGTGACTGACGAATTCACACAATGTATTACTTCATTAGAAATTCAAGTATAGACAAAGGAGGGAGCGATAGCCAACGAAGTGTCAGAGATCATCCACACGGTGGGTTTGCTCCAGAAGAAGTTGTTGCCACAAGATAAAGATTCTAGAAGATTGACCAGGATACATTTAGAAACTTTGATTCCAATGTTATAGATACCAATATCAACCTATAGAATAGCCATCAATCGGTCATCAAGTAAAGGTCGGACTTCACGATTAAGAGAGACCATAAGGGGCAATTTTTTGAATAAGCCACACAAAAATCCTTATGGAGAGTGGTTGTTTTTGAGAAATCAAGGGATTATGGCAATTGGCCTTCCAGCTAGTTGTGTCAACCACAACATCAACCTTGCCAAATTTCAAAGAGACCTATGTCAAAACCTTGAGGAACACTAACCATCATTGCTACTTGAGATTTAGCTCTGGTTAGATGAAATCAAACTTCAGACTTAGTATATTCGAATGGAAAAGTTTCAATGGATGCCATTGGGATAGCGTTGCTAGATTCTCAAGATATGGCTACAATGTCAAGCTCCAAAAAGATAAGTAAGATTTCAATTGCCAAAAGACAATTGCACCAATAAGAGATTATTGCAATGAAACACAACCGAGTCCTTGTTGGGAGAACGTGAAAGAAGATAGTGAAGGTCTTGGACCTTTTCTCGTTCTTGAATGAATCAATCGGTGGCTTGGTGTGCATATAGGAATTTTCTAGAAGATGGACGCAACAACCTGTCATTCCAAGAATAATCCGCACATGCATGACCAATTCGAGATATTCCCGGGGATAACAAAGAAAAATCTTCTTGAATTCACGGCGACATCTTTCAGCAATTGCACGTGAATCAAAGAGATAAAGTCACTTCCAACATCCAGAACTCATACTTCATGATGACACAAAGATGGTTCTAACAAGTTTCCAACATTAATGCCTAATGTCCAACATGAATATCTTCAAACATGGAGAAAATAAGAACGTCATCGATGGGCTCAATAACAAGCTTATTTAAATGCTCCAAGAAGATGGACTCATATGTTGTAGGAACAAGGCAAAAGTATTGGTCAGACCAAGGAAATGATGATGTATTCAAGTGAAAACCACAAGTAGAAACACCATCAGGATAGCCCTTGGAGCTCAGTTTGATTTGACAATAGCCCAAACTCAAATCAAAGATTGGGAGGATAGCAGATTCAAAGTAGAAATACTATCTTGCTTCATCATGAACAAAAGTAGACATCCCTTTAAGAAGGAACAGAGTTAGATAAAGGTTTTGTCTTTCAACTCTCCAAGTTGTTGTTTAAGCTCACCCAACTAGTCCAGGATATCCAGCAAAGATTCTTGGAGAAAGAACCGATGCAGGGAACCAGCTTACTCATGAACTTGACAACACGGTCATGTGAAAACATGGCAATACTTCTGGTAAGACCTCCAGAATATCACGAACCACCGATATGTCACTAAGTTCAAGAGAGAACCTTGATTTAGAAGGGAAGGAATGTGGTCTTGAGAGTTTTGGCACAAACCTAACTCTTTGACCGAAGATGTGTGCCTGAATTACGGACTTGGCAACACAGTGAAACTTCACTTAGCGATCGGTTAACCAATCATGCTAAGTGCAAAGGACCTTGGTGTTCAAAGCAATACGGTTTACTATGGATCTCGGATGGCCACAACAATACGCATACCCAACATTCCAGGCATGACCATCTCGGAGAAAGGGTGAGTAAAGATGTGTAGGAGCATCACTTCATCAAGTAAGGTCATGAGACTTTGCACAACCTCTTGGTATAAAAGAGTGTGATACTTGAAGGTAGAATAGAACAGAAGCTGCATAGAGCTTATATTCTGCGGATTACAACACTTTGACCTGGTCCTAGAAATGGACGAGGTACTGGAGTTTGTTTCTCCTGAAATTTTGGGCTAGAATGGCTTAGCAAGACCACAAGGGTAATATGCACTAGAGGACACCAATGCAATTTACAACTTGGCTACCAACTGGCAGACGATGGATCAGGAAGCAGCTTAAGAGAAGGAACACACTTAGAAGGAATCCTTAGATGCGGATGCCCAAGTTAACATCTTGTGTAAACTAATGCTGAAAGGAAGGGTGTAGAAGAGTCACAAACATAGATATGAGACTCACACAGAGAACTCTTGTCGTGATCCATTTGGTTCCAAGAGAGAACATCTGCCATAGCAAGTAGAAGGCAAGTCCTTTGTTGCCGCAATTCAATTACGACTATGACCATAAGCTCGAAAGGCAAACCATTTTGAGTTAATGACAAATCATTAACACAAGGGTTCAATAAAATGGATCTTGGGTTAAAGGCCAGCTTCATGTACTGGAATCCAGCACAATCCGGGACCTTCGGTTCAAGTCCAAGGTTAAAAGATAGAGAAAGGATTAACTACTAGCTGAGCAACTCAGAGGATGCCACAGGGTAGTAATCACGAGGTAGCTTCCAGAACAAGGTATAGCTTTTGAAGTACCCAAACAAATAGAGAGGCATTCAAGGTGAAAGGAATCCTTGAAGCCCAGAGAAGAATTATGTGGAATCCTCAAAATAGAAAGATCATGATGGGAATAAATCTTCTGGTTGCATCTTCTTGTATTAGCTGGTAGTATGAAGAATACTATGTAGGTCAACGGGTTTAGAACGACATGCCCACGAGGGACCTAATTTTGAATGATTAGAAGAGATAGAAAAAGCTTTTCCAAATCAACATGAAAGGACACGAAAGCTCAGACTAAGATCGATAGAGATAAGGAATAAAAAGAAACCTTACCTACATTTTGCAATTCATTTTTAGCTTTCAAATAGTTTTCACAAACACTAGACTCCACAACGACCAATAGCAAGGGTTTCCTACAGACAGTCCTGCTCTGATACCAAAACCTGTGGTGACCCCGGGTTCTAAGCTATACAGAGATGTTATGTGTATTAGTCATGCTAGCAACGAGTGGTACTGGGGTTACCAGTCCCAGGCCGGAACACCATCGGCAGGAATGCCGGAATTAAACATCGGCTCTACACATCTCGAAGCGCCGTGAAACTAACCATAACCAAGACTGCATAACAGAGAGCTCGAGAATCTTAAACCCCTCTCGTGCACTTTATATCCATACACGCATCATGCACGAGATGGGTAACCAAAGTTGGTACACAACAGTGACTCTACAACTCAAAGGTAATATTGTAAAGCTCTTACCTGAGCAAAGATCCAAAGGATTACAAACAGAGGTCACTGACCAACATTATATCAAACAACGGAAGGAGGTTATGCTATTAGACGTAGCAAGGATGACATGGCCTAAGAGGCCAGAAGCATAACAGCGACAACCCATTTCGCAGCCCCAAGCTGCTGTCTGGGAACCCCAAGTTACTAGTCGGTGTCGATCTTCGTACGAAACTCAACATCATTGTGGAACTTACTCTGCAGCAAAAATATCAACAAAGCAGGGGTGAGTACATAAGGTACTCAGCAAGACTTACGTATCCTATTAGCTAAGCTTGGTTAAGAAAGGCTTTCTGTGGAGTTGTTTGCGTAAAGCAATCTTTATTTTCATAAAACAAGTGATAGTAGAAGCTCGACTACTCAGAACATTTAAAAAGGATAGGGGAGCGGTATCTTTGATCATTAAGACATCCACCGAAATCATCATCATCTGAACCTATCCACTAGGATTACATCCTCGAAACCCCAGAGGAAAGCAATCCTATTCACACCTTGTTTTTCAAGTTTTACGATGAGGTTAAAGTTCTCTATGATCAAGCATCCGTCTCCAAGTCGTCCATAACCGTGGACATGGCTTTTCGAAAAGATTTAACCCTGCAGGGGTGTACAACTTTACCCACACGTGACGACCGTCCCCTGGACCCTTGCAAGGAGTCTTAGCGGGGTGATGGCCGCCTACAACCTTTACCTTACGTCGACCTATTCCATGAGCCACGCCAAAAGGTTCTAGCCGCCATCGCGAGATCGGCCGTTCTCGGACGCGGAACCGTTCGTTGTGAGTCGAGGTTGGTTTACCAGAGGAATCCACCTCAAGCAACCTTGGCCATGTCCCTATATGATGCACCTCTTCTACCATCTCGTTTCACTTTCGATGCATATGCCAAATGGAAAGCCCGAACTAGGTAGCTCATGGATAAGTCTAAGCAAGTTAGTCAGTCGACGAGAGTCCCATACCTCCACGTGTGGTCGTACGCTCAGTCTTGGATCAAGAGACAAGAACTCGGGTCCTAGGGCGACAGGAATGAGTCAAACAACCACATCCCAATGTGGCGGCTCATCCAAGCCTTTTAGCATGTTTAAACACACAATTCTCATCATACCACGTCATCCTATCATACTAGATTCAATTGCAGCTCTGATTCATTAACCATATGTACCAGAGTAAAAACTCTAGCGACGCACACAAGCAAAACCTAGTCATGCTAGGAGCAGTGGATCAGGGTATATAGGCGACAAGAAAGGAACATGCATTAGATAGGTTAACTCTACCTATCGATAAAAGACAGTTGAACCGTGTATTGCAAAATAGTAAGTTTTGAAATACTTTAAAACCATAGGTTCAGAGGGGGGGCTGCTTGCCTTGTTGCTGATAACCAAAATAGAAATAGATCTTCGGGATACTTCTTCTTGAATTGTATGTCGATGGACAAGTATTGGTCTTCGGTGTCACCGATTTTGACATCGGAATTGTTGCTCACATCAATCTCCGGATCCTACCGAGGAGAAATAGAAACACACCGAAAAAGAGAAATCATTCAATACATGGCATCGATGCAATGCGCATACAAGCATGTATGATATGACATATTAATAGGTATTGAAATTTACACTAAACATGGATAGCATTTTAGATGGAGTTCAAATGCACAAGCCTAATAGCATTTGAATTATCTCCATAATGAAATAAAAGGTTCGAATTGTTCCTCTATTATAAACAGGGTTCAAAGTTGTTTATAATGCATGAATATTGACATAAACATGTAGAGTACGTTTTTCTGAGCATTTTGGTAGGTCATTCGCATTTTTCCGACATACAGATAATTTACTATGATTTTTACAAGATTTGGCATTTTTCTAAAATTTCTGGACGCGAAAATAAAGCTTGCAGTAACTTTTTGTACACAGGGTCAAATGACCCATAGAGGCTGACTGGGGGGCCCAGGCCACCTAGGCTGGCCACGGTTGACCAGGTCGGCTGGGCACGGCCAGCCCGACCTGCTCCCAGGCACCGCCGGCGGCCGGCCATGGCGGGCGCTACGGCGCGCGGCGAGGAGCGGGGAAGAGGGCTGTCGGACCGAGAGCTCACCGGGGAACCGCCGGGGAGGTCTTCCTGGCCGGAGGATGGCCGGAGACGACGAATTCGGCGGCAGAGATGGTCAGGTCCGGCGAGGTAATCCGGCGATTTGGCGGCAACTCCGGGCGATTCCGGTCAATTCCTTGGGAGGGGAGGAAGAGGGCGGCTCTGTGGACCTTCTCAGCACGTCGGAGAGGCCGGGGGAGGCACGGAACGGCGACCCTAGGTGGCAGCCATGGTGGTTCGAGCTCTGTACTGGGAACGAGCACGTGAGGAAGAGAGAGAGACCGGGGGGAAAGAAGGAGGGCGGCCAGGGAAGAGATAAGGAGGAGGAGGAGGTGTCCAGGTGCTGCTCCACGGAGTCTTCTCGGCCTCGGCTCGGTAAGCAGGAGGTGTCGACGGTAGCCTCCTGGGAGCCTCCACGCAGCAGCTCCGTTTAACTCAACGAAGAAGACAAAGCTCATTTGCAAATAGCCCCCTGGCTTTGGGGTATTTCTCCAGGGAACTTTGAAAACTGCACTTGTTTGCAATAAATTGTGATTCAAACTTGTTCAAAATTTTATCGAAATCTTCTGGGAAGACTTCAGGGGCTTTTCTACTATTTAGCAAAACCCTAGATTATTTTTATTTGACACTTAAAAACAATTGAACTTATTTGCAATAATTCAAATAGAGTTTGAATTCGGATCACTTGTAGGGTTTCCGATTCGAATTCAAATGCAAAAATTTCAGAGTGAACTTTGGATGATGCTTATGATGCAAAGTTACTTTATTACAAACATGGGCTGTTACACTAGCCCCCGAAACTGGCGAAGTCTCATGGGCTAGCATGGGGCTTCGGCGGATTCCTCTTCTCGCCGAGGTCTCGCTCGCTCTCGTCGAAGTCCTAGGAGTCTCCATCGGGTCTGGAGGCTTGTTGGCTCTGGTCATCAAGGCTGGGTCTTGCAGAGTTCTCCCGTCCGTCTCGAGACGAGCCGGTTCCGAGATGCGGCCCGGCTGGTGGCCGCGAGCCGGCATGCTGCCTCCTGGGAACTTGCGCCACTTCGGGTCTTGTTCCCACGCAGCGGCCGGCGCAGCGCGCCAGTGACCAGTCTAGTCATTTTGACCCTTCGGCCACCACAACGATTCCGACCGACGTCACGTAACGAAGCGGGGCTGGTGTCAGCGTCGCGTCCCGTCAAAACGCCACGCGTGCGATTAAATCGCATTAAACCGGCTCGGCTTTTTGTGCCCTGCCGGCCCTTAAATCTTGGAGCTCTCGAGGGTTTTCCTCACTCCCGAGCGCCTCCATTCCTTCACCTGTCGCCTCCGCTTCCCTGCCTAGCCGAAACCGTCGCCTCCACAACTCCCGCTCCGATCTCAATGGCAGCACTCGGGGCGAACAGCGGAGCCGGGGCTGGCGACGGGCCGGGCGAGCGCGGGCGGGAACGCCCGCTCGGAAGCCAGCACGGAGCCGAGGGCCCGGCGGCGACGCCACCGACGTCCCGGAAGCGCGGCCGCCCACTGGGCAGCCGCAACAAGAAAACTTTGGCTGCGCTCGCGGCCGCAGCCGCTGCCAGGTCTTCCGGGGCCGGCCGCTCCGCCGCCCTCACGACGGCCCCCAGGGAGACCGTTGCTGCAACCGTCGGCGGTGCCGTAGTCCCCGCGGCCGCGACCTCCGTCGCCGGTCTTACCGGGACGCCTCTGGAGGCGGCGGCTGATGCTCCAAGTGAATGTGGCAACAGACAGTCCTTGTGCGTGGTGAATGTCCAGCCCGTTGGGAACCCCAAGAGGAAGGTATGATGAGTGCAGCAGCAAGTTTTCCCTCAGTTAAGAAACCAAGGTTTATCGAACAGGAGAAGGGAGACGATGACGACTGAAGGTGTTGTGGAACCTGCACACACACAAACAAATACTTTGTTCCCAACTTGCGATGAGGTTGTCAATCTCACCGGTTTGCTTGAAACAAAGGTTATGAGTGTATCGAGTGGAAAACAGTAGTAATATGCGAGTAAAGTAAACAGTGCGGAAAAAGTAAACATGTGATTGCAATATGATTAAAATAGGACCGGGGTCCACAGTTCACTAGTGGTGTCTCTCCATAGATAAAATAACATGCTGGGTAAACAAATTACAGTTGGGCAATTGATAGAATAAAGATAACGTGATATGTCAAGAAGATCACTATGAGATTTACTCTGGGCATTACAACAAAATACATAGACCGCCATCCAACTGCATCTATGACTAATAATCCACCCCCGGGGATATCATCCGAACACCCTAGAAGTATTAAGTTGCGAACAACAGATAATTGCATTAAGCAAAGTGTGTAATGTAAACAAAGCATATGCCCTTGAGCATATGAATGTTGTTTTCTCCCTAGTAGCAACAGCACATCTACCACCTTAGAGGTTTCTGTCACTCCCCCAGGTGAAATAGAGACATGAACCCACTATCGAGCATAAATACCCCCTCTTGGAGTCACTAGCAACTACTCGGCCAAGATAGCTACTAACAACGGAGAGCATGCAAGATCATAAACAACATAGAGATAACAAAAGATATAATTCAGTACAACAACTTAATAATAAACACCAATATTCATCGGATCCCAACAAACCAACATCATAGAATTACATAACGGTGATCTCAATCATGTAGGGCAGCTCATGAGATCTAAACATGAAGCACATGGTGGAGAAGACAACCATCTAGCTACTGCTATGGACCCATAGTCCAAGGTAGACTACTCACTCATCGCTCCGGAGGCAAGCATGGCGATGAAGAAGACCTCCGGTGGCGATTCCCCTCTCCGGCAGGGTGCCGGGAAGAGCTTCTGGACCCTCCCGATCTTTGGGTCGACGGCGGCGGCGGATCGCGATGTATTCTGGAAAAACTGATCGGGCCCTTAGGTTTTTCTCGTCAGGGGGTATATATAGGCGAAGGGGCGATGTCAGAGGAGGGACCACGCCCCCTCACACGGGGCTGGCGCGGCCGCGCCGCCCCTGTGTCTGGGGCCCACGTGGCCCCCCTCCGTCAGCTCTTCGGATGTCTGGAAGCCTCCCCTTGATATAAGACTTCAGGAACTTGTTTCGTCCAATTCCGAGAATATTTCCTGTGTATCACTTCTGAAACACAAAAACAGCAGAAAACAGGAAACTGGCACTGTGGCACTTCGTTAATAGGTTAGTTCCGGAAAATGTATAAAAGTGCCACTAAGTGTAACGAAACAATAGGCAAATGGTGTAAGAACAAGCATGGAGCATCAAAAATTATAGATACGTTTGAGACGTATCAGCGGCCGCCCTCGTTGGCGCCGCGATGGCGTTCGGGGCCGCCCCTCCGGGCCTCGCTGGTCTGGGCGTCGACGGTTCCTCCAGCGCGGCCGCTAAGAAGGTGCGAAAGGCGCCGCCGCGCCCGCCGACCAGGCAGCGGCTTTCCTACGTCCCGGTGCATGGGTTCGCCACCGCCCTGGTGCCCCTGCTGGCCGGGAGTAAGGAGCGCCTTCCGCTCCCCGCCAGCTTCGTCGGCACCATGGGGAAGAATCCCCCGACGAGCTTCATGATCGAGGATGGCAGCGGCTGGCAGCCGCTGTACGACGTCGAGGTCCTCCATGACGAGGAGGGGAAGAGCTACCTCACCGGGGGGTGGGAGCGATTCTTCAACGATTACGGCCTGGAGCGGGGGTGGTCTCTCATCCCGACCCACCGCGCCAGGTCACATATCCTCTGCGTCCGCGTCGTCGACGGCTCCGGCTGCGCCCGCGCCTACTCCCCCTGGCCATGATCGGCGAGCGGCCCCGAAGCCTCCCTCTTGACGGCGGCATCGTCAGCAGGAGTCTAGGGGTTAGGTGGGGGAGTCCTTTTGTTACTCCGGCCCTTAGCGTGGCCAACAATATGTAACCGTTTGCCTAAGAACTCTTTTAATTTCGTGCAAATCTTCGCTTGCTCCTCTTCGTTTGCTGTGTGAATGTCTTTCTTCACTGTGTGCTTTTGCCATCGCGCAAATGTCTTCTGCTTGACACCATTGCAATGCGATGATCCTTCCCTTAACGAAACCGCTATTCACGCGAATCCGTAGATAGGGATTACGATAGTCATTACCCTACGCAGATGCTTCAGGCGGGCTCTTCCGGCTTCAACGTGGAGGGAACGGTGCTTCTACTTGCCGGCTCCGGGGGGAATGGACCGGTCCCGGCTCCGCGGAGTTGGAGCGGAAACTGAGTCTTGTACCGGCTCGGGCGAGGTCGAAGCCGGCATGTTTCCCCTCCTAGGCCTTCGCACGTCCCAAGCCACGATTGGAATAGCCTTCCCAGTTTCTGGCTCTAGCCGTTGCTTTACGTGTGTTAAGTTTCGATTTCGTTGCTCGTTTGTTGATCGTGTCACAGCGCCAGCTGAACGGACAGCCGGCGAGGTACTGGAGCCGGCCTGCTTCTAAGGGCCAATTCCCTTTCCCCCTAGCCCCCGAGTTTTGGGGTAGCTAGACTAACAGCTAGCTCGAAACTGAACTTTCGCGAATGATGCCAACGCCAAGCGAGGTAGCCCTAGCTTCGAACCTCTTGGACGTGGCTTCTCGGCCCAAGCGTCGGAAAACTGTGACTATCAACTATTCGCTGGTTTTGCCTTCGCCCGGTTCCCTCAACTTTTTCCTTAATCTTCCCACCCTTCGGCCCTTCTACCCCCAACCGGCAGCCTGGTGCCGGTTGGTCTCCCTTGGGCCGGCAGCCGAATGCCGGCCTAGGGTGGGAGCGTGCCGTGGAGTGAGAAGTAGTACTTCGGTCTATCGGGCCCCCGACTCATGCTAACCAACGCTTAGTTAACAGTCACTGCCCTTATCACCTGGTCGAGCGATTTTTCTATCGTTTGCGGTTCTGCTCTGCGGCTTTCCCTCATATGTGGTCTGCCGGCTCCTATCCGTCCGGCTGCGCGGAGCCGGAAGGCGGAGATTGGGCTCGAGACCTTCGTCATACGTAGTACTCATCCGGTTGGCAAGAGATCGATCTTTTTCGGGGCTGCCGGCTGTGGCTCGGTGCCTGGAGCCGGCTGCCGGTCAAGTGAATAACGCAGGAAGCAAAACATACACGAAGTGTTTTCCCTGGAGCCGGCCGTAACTAGCTGCTCCGTTTTCCTTTATTCATTGACACGTTTCTCGGGGTACAAGCTTTTGCCTTAGCAGAAGAAAGGTCTTAGGAGACTGACATTCCAGGGACGCTCGGTCTCCTTGTCAGAGTTATCTGCCTTGTTCTTTCTGGGCTCTTGTGCGTCGATGAGGTAATATGCCCCATTGCCCAGCACCCGGCTGACAATGAACGGTCCCTCCCAGGGAGGAGACAGCTTGTGCATGCCTTTAGTGCTTTGGACCAGCCGGAGTACGAGATCTCCTTCGCGAAACGCGAGCGGGCGAATTTTCCGGCTGTGGTATTGTCGCAGCTGCTGCTGGTAGAGCGCTGATCTAGCCAGAGCCTGCTCTCGAGCCTCCTCGAGGAGGTCGACGCCATCTTCGTGAGCTTCTTTTGCTTGTTTCTCCATGTACTGGACAATTCTGGGCGCGTCGAACTCAATGTCCGTGGGTAACACCGCCTCTGCTCCATAGACTAGGAAGAAAGGTGTGAAGCCGACAGAGCGATTCAGAGTGGTGCGCAGGCTCCAGAGCACTGAGGGTAGCTCCTCGACCCAACAGCCGGCTGAACGCTCGAGAGGCTCGACCAGTCTTGGTTTGATGCCGGCCAGGATCAGCCCATTTGCCTTCTCCACTTGTCCATTTGACTGAGGGTGCGCCACTGACGCTAAGTCCAGCCGGATGCCTTTCTGACCACAGTAATCAGCAAAGACTCCCTTCGCAAAGTTCGTCCCATTATCGGCGATGATGTTGTGGGGAACTCCATATCTTGTGATGATCTCGTTGAAGAACTTGATCGTGGACGAACCGTCGAGTTTTTGGATTGGCTTGGCCTCGATCCACTTGGTGAACTTGTCCACGGCAACCAGCAGATGCGTCAAGCCTCCGAGTGCGGTCTTGAATGGCCCCACCATGTCCAGGCCCCAGACCGCGAACGGCCAGGTGAGCGGGATGGTCTTGAGGGCTGCCGCTGGAGTGTTTCTGTGCTTGGAGAAGCGCTGGCAGCCGTTGCACTGCTTCACCAGCTGCTCTGCATTCTGCTTGGCCGTTGGCCAGTAGAAGCCATGGCGGAAGGCTTTGGCCACCAAGGCTCTGGAAGACGCGTGATGTCCGCACTCCCCTTGGTGTATCTCTTTTAGCAACTCCATCCCTTCCTCCGGCTCGATGCACTTCTGGTAGATGTCTGACACGCTGCGCTTGTACAGCTCGCTGTTGATGATGGTGTATGCGCCAGCTCGACGTTGAATTCGCCTAGCTTCCGCTTCGTCTTGCGGCAAGTCCCCAGTGATGAGGTAGTTGGAGAATGGCTCTGCCCAGGAAGGCATATCCCGTATGTGGAAGACACTGGCGACTAGAGGGTCAGCAGCCCCCGGGTCCGTCGTTGAGCCGGCTTCGCCTGATTGTCCGGCTGGGGGAGCGGGCGTGGAGCCGGAAGTCCCCTTGTCCTTCGTCGAGCCGGCCGCGCTGGGCTGGCCGGCTGCCTCCTTCAGCCCCGAGACGGCAGCCCCCGGGTCCGGTGGCGGTACCTGAGCCGGGGCCGGGTCTCCAGGCACATAGATGGATATGGACTCCGGCGAAGGTTTGATAGACGGCTTGTGGATGATCTCCAGGGACACCCCGGCTGGGATATCTTGCTTGGTGGAGCCGATCTTGGACAGCCGGTCTGGTTCCTCGTTGTTTGCTCTGGGGACATGGTGGAACTCGCAGCCCTCGAAGAATCCGCTGAGCTGCTGCACGTAGAAGCGATAGGAGGCCATGTTGGCGTCCTTGGCGTCCCAGTCCCCTAAGACCTGGTGCGTCACCAGGTCAGAGTCTCCAAAACAGAGGATCCTCCTGATGCCGATCTGCTTGGCCATCTTGAGCCCATGTACCAGGGCTTCATACTCGGCGACGTTGTTCGACGCACGGAAGTGCATCTGCAGCACGTACTGCAGCTTGTCTCCCTTGGGAGAGGTGAGGACGACGCCGGCTCCCAAGCCCCCGAGCAGCTTGGAGCCATCGAAGTGCATGCGCCAGTGGGTGGAGTCCAGAGCCGGCGGCAGGTACTAGTGCTCTCCCCAGTCAGCGAAGAAATCCACTATGATCTATGACTTGATCGTCGTCCTGGGCTTGTACTGAATGGTATGAGCCGCGAGCTCGATCGCCCATTTAGCCACTCTTCCTGACGCGTCCTTGCACCCGATGATCTCCGAGAGCGGAGTGGTGCTCACCACCGTGATTGGGTGCTCCTCGAAGTAGTGCTTCAGCTTCTTGGCCGCCATGTACACGCCGTACGCGACCTTCTGGTAGTGCGGGTAGTTCTGCTTGGAGAGAGTGAGCACCTCACTCAAGTAGTACACCGGGCGCTGAACCGGCAGCTCTTTGCCTTCCTCGGTGCGCTCCACCACGATCACCACGCTGATGACGCGTGGGGTTGCTGCGATGTAGAGCAGCATTGGCTCTCGCGGAGCCGGCGCTGCCAAGATTGGCGCGGTAGACAAGGCTCGCTTGAGGTCGTTGAAGGCGTCATCAACGCGCTGGGACCAAACGAAGTGGTCCGTCTTCTTCATCAGCTGGTACAGCGGCATGGCCTTCTCCCCGAGCCGGCTGACGAACCGGTTAAGCGAGGCCAGACAGCCAGCAAACTTCTGCACATCTCTGAGCTGGGTGGGCTTCTCTAGGGCCTCGATGGCTTTTATCTTCGAGGGGTTAGCCTCAATCCCTCGCTGGGAAACGATGTAACCTATGAGCTGCCCAGCCGGCACGCCAAAGGTGCACTTCTCGGGGTTGAGCTTCATGTGATAGCGCCGCAGGTTGGTGAAGGTCTCCTTGAGATCGTCCAGGAGCGTGCCGCTCTGCTTGGTCTTCACCACCACGTCGTCCACATAAGCGTGCACGTTCCTCCCAATCTGCTCCTGCAGACATCGCTGCATGGTTCGCTGGTAAGTGGCTCCAGCGTTCTTCAGGCCGAACGGCATGGTAACGTAGCAGTAGGCTCCATACGGGGTGATGAAGGAGGTCTTGATCTGATCCGGCTGGAAGAGCGGGATCTGGTGGTAGCCTGAATAGGCGTCCAGGAAAGACAACAGGTCACAGCCGGCTGTGGAGTCGATCACCTGGTCAATTCGTGGCAGCGCAAAAGGATCCTTGGGGCAAGCCTTGTTGAGGCTGGTGTAGTCGATACACATTCGCCAAGTGTTATTCTTCTTCAGAACCAAGACTGGGTTCGCGAGCCAGTCAGGGTAAAACACCTCCATGATAAAGTCGGCTGCAAGGAACCGGGCAATCTCCTCGCCAATAACTTTCCTCTTTTCTTCTGCAAACCGCCGCAGCGGCTGCTTGACCGGCTTGGCGTCCGGCCGGACATTAAGTGCGTGCTCAGCCAGCTCCCTCGGCACACCAGGCATGTCCTTTGGAGACCATGCAAAGATGTCCCGATTCTCACAGAGGAAGCTGGTGAGCTTGCTTTCCTATTTGGCAGACAAGCCGGTGCCGATGATGACGTACTTGGAGGGGTCGCTCTCGTCCAGCAGGATCTTCTTGGTGTCGTTGGCCGGCTTGAATTGCTCCACAGGCGACTGGCGAACCGGTACGTCTTGCTGGGTCAGCTCCACACGATGCAGAAGCTGCCTCTTCTCCTCGGCAATGACCAGCGCCTCTGCCAGCTGCGAGCTCTCCTTTGCGCAGGCCAGGGACTTCTGGAAGTTTCCCGAGACTGTGATCACACCTCTGGGCCCTGGGAGCTTCATCTTCAGATAGGCGTAGTGCGGAACCGCCATGAACTTGGCCAGGGCTGGACGGCCTAGCAGCGCGTGGTAGGGACTGCTGATGTCCACCACCTCGAACCAGATGGGCTCGCGGCTATTCCCCTTCTTTCCGAAGAGAACCTCCAGCTGCACCTTGCCCAAAGGGGTGCAAGAATGCCTAGGCACGATGCCATGGAAGGTGAGCCGGCTAGGTTTCAGCTGAGCAAGCGGGATGCCCAACTTCTCCAGAGAGCTTCGGTAAAGAAGGTTGATACTACTACCGCCATCGATGAGCACGCGGGAGAAACGGCACATGTGCGTATCGGAACACACGACAGGATCCACGACCAGAGCATACTCTCCAGGGCTGGGCATCAACCTCGGGTGGTCCTCGCGCCCCCAGGTAATGGCCGCCTCGGACCAATACATGAACTGGGGTTCTGCAGGCATCACGGCGTTCACCTCTGCCTCATGCCAAAGGTCGCTCCTTTTGTCCTTGCCGGGGGTAGTGAAGATGTGATACTGCTCCACGTCCGTCGGGAAGTCATCATCTTGATCCGGCTCGCCTCCAGCCGGGTCGCGCTGTTGGTCCTCCTGACCTTCAGCCAGTTGCGCTTGCGACGTACCAGGGATCTGCCGAGCACACTGCTCCAGCTCTCTCATGAAACGGCACTGACGCGTGGAGTGGATCGCTTCCCTGCCCGGGGAGGTGTGGAATTTACACGGCTGATCAAGCGCAGCATCGAGGGTGTACTTGCCCTCTTTGTGCCCATGACCGCTGCCTGCAGCCCCCGGGCCTCCTTGGGCAGAAGCCGCTCGCTTTGAGCTAGCAGATCCCTTAGAGGACGTCTTGACGTGGTCAAGCCACAGGTGGATGTGCAGCGCCGATGGGTGAGCCTGGGACTCCGACCCTGGCGCTGACTCCGCAATCAAGCGTGGTCTGCTCGCTCCGCCGCCTTGCTGGGCACGGCGGCCTTGGGCATTGCCGCTCGGAGCACGGCCGCCCTGTCCACGCCCTCCGCGGCCTCGGCTTGCCGATGGCGACCGCTGGATCTGGCCGGGGACGACGGTGGCGAAGCTGCGGCACGAGTCACGGGCGAGCTCGTTCGGTGCGTCTCCGTGCACGTCGTAGAACCCGCTGAGCGTGGTGCTCGCGCGGTGCCGGTTGGCCTCGTCCTCAGCCACCTTGCCGAGGAGGACGAGACGCGTCCGTTCCAGGGCCTCGGCGACCCGGGCGGGATCGATGACGCGGTTGAGGGGAACGCGCAGGTCCACCACAGAGACGTCCGGGGCGTCCCGCTCTGGGAGTGGAGCATCTTGCTCCTGAGGAGGTGGGCGCTCGAGCGACGGGCGCTCGGGGCGCGGTAAGTCGCCGCCCTCATCCTCTCCTAGGGTCATCACCTCGACCATGGCGCCAAGATTGCTGCTTTCACCGCAGCTCGAGCCTCCGTCGCAGAGGGAGTCGGAGACGCCGGTGACCTCCTCCGGGAAGGCCTTGGCGACGTAGAAGCGGTGGCTGCCGACGTCGAGGAAGGAGCCGCTGTTGCCGAAGCCGTTCTCGAAGTAGGCCAAGTTGTCGCTGACGCAGTCGAAGGTGCCGAACCTCCAGACGAGGCCGGAGGCGACCTTCTCACCGGAGGGTCCCGGCCGGAACTTGACTCCGCTCGCCACCGCGCTTTGCCCCACGGTGGGTGCCAACTGTCGTGGGAATTTAGAGACAGTAGCCATGGGGAGGCTTATCGGAGGGGCTCGACGTTGGTGACGATGGGCCCGGCTCGGGATTGTGCCAACAGCGACACCTCGGTTTACCCAGGTTCAGGGCCCTCCCGGTTGGAGGTAAACCCCTACTTCCTGCCTGCTTCGTATTGATTGGATAGCAATGATTATAGTGCTCCTCGAGCTGTTCGGCTAGAGGAGGAAGAAGAAGATCGGATCCCCCCTATGCTAAGGGTCCAGGCCCCCTTATATAGGCAGGGGCCTGGTTACAGGTTTAGGTAGCGATTCGGCCGGCTGCCGGCTCCTCGGCGGCGGCGTCCTTGGCGTGATCCTCTGACCCTGCTCTGGCAAAGACACTTTATAAAGTGTCTTTCCCCTGGACCGGCATCTGGAGGGCATATCCCCTCTCCTCTGCCTCGGATCCCATCGTGGGGAAGGGTCTTCGATCTCTCATTGGTTGGACGTGGTCGTGGCGCTCGTCACTCCTGTTCTGCGCCCCTGCCGATCTTGTCGGGGCCGTTCCGCTTTTGGCCAGACAGCCGTTGGGGAGCTTTGTCTCCATCGCCCGGCTCCAGTTCTCCTCGGTGGAGTCGCTAGCCGGCCGCTGGCACAGCCGGCCCTTCGGGCGGAGCCGGTCTTCTCGTGCTGAAGCCGTGGGGACTCCTGGGATGCCAGCCGGCGTATAGCCCGGCCCGTGGTGCGCCCCCTAAGTCATCCCCACGACAGGTCGCCTCACGGCCATTAGAGTTGATGGAGAATTGAACTGTCGATGAAGATCTACCAAGAATTTACCCACAAAGCATCCACAGACGCAACATCGTCGGATCTCCACCGCGGATTTGACCAGGAGCTGTTGATAGCCCGACTCTTCCCACCTCTACTGCATCCACAATGGCCAGGGTGGGGAAGGTCAAAGCCAGCTGACGAGGGTATGACCCCTCGGTCCTCGATATTGGCCTACCTGGTTCCTGCCAAAGAAGAAGCCCGCTCGAAGGATACATAAAGCCCGCAAGGCCCAGCACTTCGACTTGGAGTAGAAGGCAAAAACTACTTGTAAACCCTAACTGGTTGCACATATAAAGCCACCAAGGGCATCCCCTAGAGAAGGGAACTCGCATAGGCTACAACACAATCTCGCATAGATCCATTAGCTCGCTTAGACACTTGATCTCGCATAGATCCCACGCATAGGCTAGCACACGCCATCGCTCTTTCGACCATAGCCAGATCCCATCTGCGCACCATTGTAACAGCTCCAATTATACAAGCAATACAAGATCAGACAAGCAGGATGTAGGTCTTTACCCTACGCGGGGGGGGGGGGGGGGGGGGGGGGGGCGAACCTGGGTAAATTCGTGTATACTCCTGTTTCTGTCTAAAGCCGTCGAATCCGCCAAGCGCCCACATACGCTCCATGAATCGAAAGCCCTAAACATGGGCATTGCCGGGGTAGAACCTCGTCACCAGCTTTTACTCGAACCAGAACACGGCCGCACTTATTGGAAGAGGGTTCGCTAGATCCGACCGTCGCCCGCCACCCCCACCTCGAGGGTTCACCGATGAGATGGTCCAGCGCCTCGCGTCGACTTAGAGGCAGCCCCCAGCGCCATGCCGCCAACCCACCATAAAGGCAAAACACACAAACCTACAACTACTATTAACAGGGGAGGCCGACCGCCTTCTCCTCTCCCTACCCCGAGCGGCATCCCCTCTGGAGAGAGCGAGGAGCAGCGCCCGGATGCACTGGAGACTCTAGACGGGAAGAAGAGAGAGAAGGGGAGAGAGGAATGGGAGCCCACCACCCATCTCCTAGCAGTGTATGAGATGCGACCAAATGTGAAGGGTTTGTCTATGTGTCAGTCGCCTGAGAAATAGTTATTTCTCAGTCACTCAGAAAAGTGTAACCCTAGTTTAAAGAAAAGTGCAACCGCAACGAGTTGCACTTTTCTGTTAGAAAAGTGTAATTGCACTTTTCTACGAGAAAAGTGCAACTGATGCGTATTTTTTAGGGGACTGAGAAATAACAACTCAGTCGACTGTTACTTAGCAAATCCGAAATGTGAAAAGCCCCCGCCATTGGAATCTTTGAATACTACCCTTGTGGTGTGCTCTGTTAAGAGAGCACAATCTTTGAATACTACCCTCTTCCACCTTTGTACACACTCCAAAGTACACACACCGACTCTGCCTCGTTTATTCAACGGTAAAGAAAAACTGAATATTTTGAACATTTTCTACGCTACCAATCTCCCAAAAAATAGTTTATGTAAGGAGAAGGAGAGGAATAAACAAAGCTAGCCGGCAACAAATTTCAACACACACAGATCGTATATCTTTCTAGAAGCAGTGCGATCCGATTTCTATGCGTGCATGAGCTGCTTCGTGGAAGCTCACATGGCGGGTACGTAGGCCGTGACGAGCCCTTCCGTGGCATCTCATTTTCAAATCCTAATCGCGCATTGATTCTTGATCGGCCCGCGAAATTAATAATACTGTGTCGCGCGTTGACGTTTGAATCGTTTGATGCGACCATTCGAAGAAGCGGACAGCGCACCGGCCTAGACTTGACGAATCCCGCTTCATTTCAGACTCGCCGGGCGATCGCCTTCTCCTCCTCCGGCTCGTCCTCGCTGTCGCCGGCGGCTGAGCTGACCCTGGCGCCCGTGACGCCGCCGCCGAGGCAGTCAAAGCGCAGGCTCCCCTTGGCCGAACTCGCGGACACCTCACTCGTCTTTTCAGGAATGGTAGCGGGCGTCGTCGTCGAGCCCGGCGCTCCTGTCGTCTCCGCGTCCGGCGCCCTCCTTGACGCCGCCCAGAACGGCACCCTGGAGGAGAACGTCCTGGCAATGAACGACGGCCACCTGTCCGACCGGCCGATCCGCGCGCTCCGGGCGCCCACCGTGCGGCGCAGGCTCTCCTCGCCCGCGGAGACCATCTCCCTGCGCACCCGCTCCGGGAGACGCAGCGTGAACCGCTCGAGGTCGCGGTCGAGCCGCGCGGAGAGGGAGTGGCCCGTGGAGTGCGCGCGCGAGAATGGCCGGCCTGACCGCGACCTCGCTGCACGGCGCAGGCTCCCGATCCGCTCCAGCTCCGCCGCCTCCATCCTCCTCTCCTCTTCCTCGCCGTCGGTCTCGCCGTGGACGTCGATGGCTACCGAGTCCGGCGGCTGCAACTCCCCGGCGATGATGTTCTCCTGGGCTTCGACCGGGGCTGGCTCCTCGGGGACGAGGCTGCGGCGGCAGACGGGGCAGGTGACGTGGGCGGCGAGCCACTCCCCGATGCAGTCCGGGTGGAAGGCGTGGCTGCACTCGGGGAGGAGCCGCAGCTGCTCCTCGTCCTCGAACTCGCTCAGGCACACGGCGCACTCCAGCACGACGTCCTTGCCGCCGTCCTGCTCCCGGAGCGCCCTGGCCTCGGCGTAGGCCATGGTGGGGAAGGAGGCGAGCACGTCCGGGTCGAGCCCGCGCTGCTGCCGGTTCTCCGGCTGCGGCGACACCGTGAACAGCGCCGAGGTCCGGATGGTGGCGGCGGGGGCGTCGCCGCGGCCGCAGCGGCGGATGTAGATGGAGAAGAAGCCGATGAAGAAGAAGGTGGCGATGAGCGCCACGAGGAGCACCACCATGGGCGCGCTGAAGCTGGGCGGCTGCCTCGCGCCAGGCATGATCCCGCCGTCGCTCCCCCTTCCGTCCCACGGCTCGGTCGGCTGCGCGGCCGCGCTCGCCGCGAGGAGGAGCAGCGCGGAGAGCAGCAGCGCGTAGCGGCGAGACGTCGGCATCGGCGCGTTTCTTGGACGGTGGTGTCGCGGGCGGTGTTAAAACGAAGCGAGTGAAGCAAGCGAAGCGAGGCGTGGCGACCGGAACAGGTCTCGTCCTGGCGTCTGGTGGGGGTGTGCGCGGGCGTAGGTATGTGAGTGAGAAGATTTGTTGGTTTTGGGCGTTGGCATGGAATTCCTTGCCGTCCAGCTCCAGGTTGAGGTAGGGGAAGGGGATAGTCGTCGTGCGGGTGCATGGGTGGACTTTTGAGAGGCGTTCTTCGCGTTCTGTGGCTGGGCAAAACACACGCAGGGCGCTAGCTAGATTTACAGTGAAGATCTAGAGTACGTACGCACGGCCGGTGCTGCAAAGCTTGGACGAGCAGCCAAGCAAGCAACGTGGCTATAGCTCGTAGCGAACACGACCGGTTCCAGTCTTGATCGACGTCGTTGATTCAAATTAACCGTTTGCAGCCGCTGTAGCGTGCTGAGACCGCACTTGTTTATTTCTAGGGTATTTGCGGAGACCGGAGGAGATTATCCCGTATTCTGAAAATCTTGGTTAGATTATTTACTACTCCCTCCGTTTCAAAATATAAGATGTTTTAGCTTTGTGAAGCAAATGTATCAAGACATCTTTTAGTGTGTAGGTTCACTCAAATATACACATTAAAATGTGTCTACATATATTTGCTTCACAAACCTAAAACATCTTATATTTTGAAACGGAGGGAGTAGTCTAGGTTTGGAGAGGATAATTCCCACAAATTCTCTCTACACTAATGTATTTTTTACTGAGTATTTTAATAAAAAATATTTAAAGGGATTTAAGAGTATTAGGTGAACACATCAAATTAATCTCTACTCATCCCCATATCTCTTGAGGGTGAAAATACTAGAGAAATAAACAAGGCCTAAAACTTGGAGAAAAGTTTACCCGTGTGACCCAACCTAATCTAGCACTCTAGTTATGGCAACTCTAACATATCGAGCCAAAATAGGTACTCCCAAGGATAAAAAAATATATAGGTGAGTACGAATTTTATATTAAATTAATACAAAATTATCGGTACTTATTTCCGATTGAAGAAAGTATAAAATATGAAAAGTATACATTTTGGTCCGCCCTATCTAGGCCATGTCACCCAACCCAACGAACGCCCTCCATTTGGTCCAGGCCCTTTTTTTTTCATTTTCAGTACTCCCTCCGGTTTAATCGTGAATACTCCCTCCATGCCGAATTATAAGGCAATTACATACTTTGAGACAAACTTTAACCTTTAATTTTAGTCAAGAAATTATAAAGTATATTATATAGAAATTATACCATTGGATTTATATTGAAAAGAACTTTCTAATGGTATAATTTTTATGCTAAATATCTTATATTTTCTTGACTAAAATTAATGGTTAAAGTTTGTCTTAAAATACATATTTGCCCAATAATCCGGTATAGAGGGAGTACCTTTTTTTCAGACAAAACACACCCATGGGTTGGACTTTCGGGAGGCGTGCTTCATTCGTGTGGCTGGGCAAAACACACGCATGGCCATTGGCGGAGCCAACACCGGGTCGAGCCTGGGCAGCCGACCCGGCTCATTTTTTTGGGAAAAAAATTTGAGTACCGATCGATCTCTCCCTGCCGAAGCCCGACCTAATCGAGTCGCCCCCGCGCAGACGCCCTCGCTCGCACGCGCCGCCACTCGCAGGCGCCCTCGCTCCCCCCTCCCCCCCCCCGCAGGTCACCCTCGCAGCCCCGCAGCTCGCCCTCGCAGCCCCGCGCAGCCCCGCAGGCCGCAGTCCCCACAGCTCGCCCCCGCAGCTTGCCCCCACAGCTCGCCCCCCGCAGCTCGCCCCGCTAGCTGCCCCGGCGCAGCGGCGCTGCAGCACCGCGCTTCCCTCTGCTCTGCTCGGCCCGGCGGCCGCCTTCGATGGACTCCGCCGACGAGGCTGACTTGGCTGCCTGGATTGAAGAAGGGGAGGCCGCTGAGGCAGCAGAAGAAGAAGCACGCAAGAGGGCACGCATAGAGGTTGAATTTCCCCCATTTATCTTGAGTTTTGATACATATTTGTCTAGTAATTATTTACTAGTGTGAAATCTTTTCTCATAGTTTGTTTTATTTTCTTATAGTGGCTTCAGGTTATATCATATACATGGAATCCTTTGAATTTGTTATTATCTTGCATTTGATGATTCGATTGCTTGGTATAACAAATGGTTTGTCAAATGCATTGCAAGCCAAGGATCAGAACATAGTGAGTGCTATGAATATGATTGTCTCTGTGAAACGTGCATTGCAAAAATTGAGAGATGATGGATGGGAGCCTCTATTGCTTGCCGCTACTAATTTTTGTGGTGCACGCAACATTATGGTACCAAATATGGATGATAATATTGCAGCTAGGGGTTACCCAAGGAGCTCACGGAAGATGGTTACTTGCTTGCATCATTACAAGGTACAAATCTTTAATGAGGTGCTTGACAGAAACATAGTTGAGATGAATCATAGATTTTCTGAAACTTCTACACGCCTATTATTGTGCACCTCATGCCTTGATCCTAGAGACTCATTCAACAGCTTTGACAATGATATGCTAGTTGAGCTTGCTATCATATACTCTGCTGATTTCTCTTCACATGATTGCTGTCTTTTGGTTGATGAACTGAACATATGTGTTGATGTCATGAAGAGAACTGCTGAATTCATAGCTTGTGATACTTTGAGAAAGAGATATTTGCACAAATTGATGACAAGAAGATTATGCTTCGTTTTCATGCCTACAGTAACCGTAGAGGACATCTTCCTCATGGATTTCGACTCCCCAGCATGGAATCAACTTAATGGTATGATAATATCTCCTCAAAATGTAGCACTTTTGTATCTAGTTTTTGTTTTTTAGTCAGTTTGTACTTCTACTCGGTGAAATGTGACAAATGCATCCGTTTGGACCATTTTTTGTTGATTACATGTGATTTTTTGCCCAAAATTTTTTTAGAGCTTATTTGTTCGACCCGGCTCAATTCAAATCCTGGCTCCGCCACTGCGCATGGCACTAGCTAATATGATCAGAGGTTTACTCATGAATACAATTTTTTAGACAAAAGGGGACTCTAATTACATTAACAGAACCATAGAAATTACAGAGTCCTTCCCGGTCAAAAAAGAAATTATTGAGTCCTTAGAGCCTTACCACATTATATTTTTTCTTGGAGAACGTTCTAGGGTCTTACTAGCTAGCGCATGTGAAACTGTGCTAGTTTTTTATTCAACAGGGGTTCCTCCCTGAGTTGACTCGTTTTTTATTGATTCATTTCTCCCACAAATACCCACAAGCCAAAATAAAAGTCTTAACCCTTAGTGGGATTTTAGTTTTTTACATAAACCTGTAAGGAACTATCCTGCTGAACTGCATTGCGGAATAAAAAGATTTATCCAAGAACTGGTTAGCTTCTTCACTCGTCAATATCTAAAGTACGCACGCAAAGCTTTGGACAACGTGGGCGGCTGTCGCCCATAGCGGACACGACCAGTTCCAGTCTTGATAGACGTCGTTTTTTATGCAAAATAATCGTTTGTAGCCGCTGCAGCGTGCTGAGACCGCACCAAGACTGAGAGAAAAGGTTAACCTGTATGACCTGGTCTAGCTAAGCCGTCTGCCACACCACACTCACTTCACCAGCTCAGTTCAC
The DNA here is from genome assembly GCA_007115705.1 of Dactylis glomerata. Classification (NCBI taxonomy): domain Eukaryota; kingdom Viridiplantae; phylum Streptophyta; class Magnoliopsida; order Poales; family Poaceae; genus Dactylis; species Dactylis glomerata. The sequence continues at coordinate 90,442 of QXEO01000095.1, forward strand.
CGCTCACCTGACCGCCTCTGAGAAAAATAATCGAGAGTCAAAACTCCGCGCGTGGGCCCGGGCGCGCGGTGCGGCAGGGTCGACCTCCGACTCGAATTACGACCTTGTTGCGTAGTTGTTCGATCGGGGCAACATGTGCCACGGCCCCTAATTAACCACACTTACAGCATCTCTAGCATCTAGCAGTCACGCTATCCCGCGCTAGTAAAAATATTCGCCATTTAGCGCGCAGGAACTCTTCCGTGCTCCTCAAGCGAAGGTGCCAAACCGGTGCGGGAAAAGAAATGTTTTCCGCGCGCTACGGCGCTATCACGCCAGATATTTTTGGCACCGGCTCACGCGCACTATAAAGCAAGGGCACGCGCGATCTCCAACCAATCGCCAAGGAAACTTACACGCGTCTTGCCATTGCTTCTCCTTCTTTACGCGCCAGCGCCACTGCTTCTCCCTTCTTCACGCGCCAGCGCCGCCCCCACAGCTTCTCCTTGTCGCCGGGATGCCGCCGCGCCACCGCGGTGCGTCTGGTTTCCGTGGCGTCCGGCCGCACCCGAACGGGACATTTTACGCGAGCTTCGCGCCGGCGGCTACCGGCTCACCCTTGGCACCTACAACGAGCCGGAACTGGTGGCGCACGCGTTCGACGCGGCGGCGTGGCACTTCCGCCGCCCGCGGTGCGACATGAACTTCCCGGACGTCGAGTCTCTCGAGGAGGCGAAGTTCCTCGCGCCGCGGCCGTGCCTCCTCACCGACGACGACTGTGCCCGCCACCGCCAGGAGCAACGCCGGCTCGCCATCGCCGAGCGTGATGAGCGCCCGATACAGCAATGGCGCGAAGAGCACCTAGGCGACGTCGAGAATGAGGAGGCCTTCTACGCCGCCAAGAGGGCGGAGAGGAGGGCAGACCACCGTCGCCACCGGGAGTATGCTGAGCAGGTGCTCGAGAACCCGAATTCGGCGAAAAACTTCAACTCGGACGGTTTAATGTGGAACGGTCTCTGGACCGAGACCACCTCCGACGACAAGTAGTCGCTATCTATATGTTTTCGTTGCTAGAAGTAGTCGCTTATCTATTTTCAATGTATTTTCTAGATCTTTCAATTAATGTATAAACTGCAAAAATGTGTTTGTGGCGCTGTAAAATAGAGCGCGTGCTGCGGGCGGTTTTCAGGCGGGCAGCGCGCGCTGCAAAATGGAGCCTCCGGTGGAGGAAGATTCGGCGCAACGCGTGCTAAGTGTTTACAGCGCGCAGCCAACGGCATTTGCAGCGCCAAAATATAGCACCACTGTTGGAGATGCTCTTAAGAGCATTGATGACCCACAAGTATAGGGGATCGCAACAGTCTTCGAGGGAAGTATTACCCAAATTTATTGATTCGACACAAGGGGAGCCAAAGAATATACGTAAGCCTTAACAGATGAGTTGTCAATTCAGCTTCACCTGGAAACAGTTTCGCTCGCAGTGGTTTATCAGTAGCAACAGTTTTATAGTGGTGACAGTAGTGAAACAGTAACAGCAGTAGTAAAATAGCAGCGATAATAGTAACAGTTGTAAACAGTAGGAACAAGTACTGCGTGACAGCCCCTCGAGCCCCTTCTCCCTCCTGTCTTCTGGCTCCGTGGGTCTTCTGGTGAAATAGGATTTTTCATAATTTTTCCCGAATTTTTACTAGAAATTGAATTTCTGCACAAAAATGAGACACCAGAGCAATTCTGCTGAAAACAGCGTCAGTCCGTATTAGTTGTATTCAAAACACACAAATTAGAGGAGAAACAATAGCAAAAGTGTTCGGGAAAGTAGATACGTTTTGGACGTATCAACTCCCCCCAAGCTTAGCTATTTGCTTGTCCTCAAGCAATTCAATTAACAACTGAGAGCGATAAAAGAAACTTTCACGAACACATTTGTTCATATGATGTATACATACTAACTATGTAATCAAGTACTCAGGCAATTCATAATAAGAAATATGCAACTAATGTCACCTCATAGTCAAACAAGCTATGAAAGAGTGTCAATGCACTAATAACAAGTAACATGTGCATGAGAAGCTACAAGATTGTAATATGCATAAATGATATGAAAGAGTAGTATCCAGCTTGCCTTTATTTGTAGAGCAAAACATAAATGCTGAGGCACCTCTGAAGTCCAAGGGAAGACTAGAAGTAGAAATATCAAAGATACAAGCATCAAAGTTATACCACAATTAACCGTGTTCTGGGACAAGCACATTACACTAAGAACAACAGCTATGCTCTCAAGAAGTGCTTTAAAGTTAGAAGATGATGACTCAACATAAAAGTAAACGAATGGCCCTTCGCAGAGGGAAGCAGGGATTTAACATGTGCTAGAGCTTTTCATTTGTAAAACAGAGATAAAAATTTATTTTGAGAGGTGATTGTTCTATGTCAACGACTAGCAATGGGGACTTGCTATCTTCCATAATAAACAAGTGAGAGCGGTTCCGAGTTCTTTGAAATTTGGCACATTGGTGCTCTTTTATAAAGCTTTGGCACTCCTCCCCACCTTTTTTCTTTCTCAAACCATGGCTAACCGATTCCATCGGGTGCCCACCAACTTTCACATTCCATTGGAGGAGTGCCTTTTTTTTCTTTCTTTTCAGAATTAGATTATAATGGTCTGACCAGCTCCCTTGCAAAATTAATGACGAGCAGATGAAGCTGCCTAGTCGAGGGGTACTTAATTTAATATGGAAGATAGCAATTCAGACCACTACGTCCCCATGAGCTAAAAACAGTGGCACAAAATGAGAAGTAGTTGAAAGTTTTGAAAGGTAGCACATGAAAATTTACTTGGAATGGCTTACAAATACCATGCATAGGAATTTATAGTGGACTCTTTGGAAGACTTGGTTTTTGGTAATTGGATGCACGAGTAGAGCTCATACTCAGTACAAGTGAAGGCTAGCAAAAGACTGGGAGGCGACAATCGAGAGAGCAATAACTATCATAATCATGCTTGCGACAAAACAAAATTAATAAAGGCATAAAAATGATTCAAGAACTCTGAGGCAATTTAGATCATCGAGGCTTAATTGACTTTTTGTTCAGTCATATGCATGCTTGAGCATGTGCCAAGTCGATTCAAATGAAGCTTTCAGAGGTGGATACCACAATATCATACCATATTATGAATAAAACAATGCATACAAGCGTCTACATGACATGCTACAGGCTAATAGTAAATTAAAACTAATCATATGAGAGCAAGAACTACAAAGCATCCACTAGATAACATATACCTTACATGAACCGACTAAGCGTGTCCACATAGATGAGTATATGTACAAAAATGAAAACAAATAGAGTTCATACCAGCCTCTTACCACATCTCTGATTGTCGTATATCGTCATTATTGCTCTTCACTTGTGTGGCTTGAATAATATAAAGTGAATACCAAGCTCCAATGGAGTAACGGGAGACTGAACTCTGCAACAAACTTTACAAAACCAAAGAAGAACAACAAGTATTTTTTGGGTTTTCGATTTTTTGAAGCAAAAGCGGAAGGAAATAGCAAACAAAGCAAACCAAAGGTAGAAAACCAAAGAACCAATTAGAGAGAAACAACGGAAATATTTTTGGTCTTTTCGTGTTTTGGAAAAGTGGAAATAAGAACGAGAATACTAGAGAAAGCGAAACATGGATATACAAAGGTCCGACAAAATATGATATGTAGATGAGTGAATCGTCGGCGTACCTCCCCCCAAGCTTAGGCTTTTGGCCTAAGTGGAGATCAATCCCAACTCGGCCAACTCGGCCATGAAGTGGCGCCTTCGTAGTGTGACGAAGAAGCACCATCGTCCTGATATGAGCTTGAGGATGCCCCGGAGTGGTACATAGTGAAGTGATAGGCCGGCTCCTCCTCTTCCTCCTGGACCACTACACCGTGCTGGACATTGAAACCAAGCAACCTAAGCTGATCGTCCAACTCCACCTTCGTTCGTGACCATGGCCTCATGTGAATGCTGAACAAGTTAGGCTGAGGCAAGGGAATTTCCCTTTCCTCTCCATCAATAAATAACATCCTGTAAACTAATTTCCCTGCACAAGAGTTAGCAGTAACAAAATGATGGAGTTTCATAGCAGCAAGATCAAGCCTCTGTGGAGCCAACAATACATCATTAGGAGCAATAGAAAGTCCTAGCTCAGCAACAATGCGTGCGGCAATAATACCTCCATAAATAGGTCCCCTAGCGGCTAGGCGACGAGCAATAACAGCACCAAGGTTATACTTCCTACCAACATCAAGAGCGGTAGCTAGAAAAGCTAAATGAAAGTTGGAGATATTGCTAGTGTTTTCTCTACCAAGTACACTAGTTGCAAGATAGTAAGTAAAATATCTAATAGCTGGGAGCTGAATGTTTCTTATCTTGCCACGCTGTGCAGTGCGGTCATCATCATTGGTCACTCCTCGGTAAAGCTCCACCAAATCAGCTGGGTGATTTTGTATCCACTTGGCCGTTCCAAACATGGGAATACCTAAGATAGAACAAAACCTCCCCAAAGGCATGGTGATAGACTTATCATAAATCTTAAATGCAACGGAAGGATTGTAATGAGCGTTAGTAAATTTAAAACTTTCAACGAAAATCTTTGTAAGCAAAGCATATTGGTCTCTTTCATCTGTCATGTAATCAGTCAACCCAACCCTGTTAATAAGGAGCAAGAAATCATCAAGAATCTCTGCATCACTCAAAAAGTTAAAACAAGGAAAGGTGGATGGATGTGCATCTCCATCGTCCCCTTCAAGATTTGGTGACATGAGATCCTCATTATAAGACATTCTATATTGAGCGGTGGATCTTGAGGGCCTTGATGACCTTGGTGCATCACTTTCAAACACTTCTCCATATGTGAAGTTGTCCATTTCCCTTCTCTGGAATTTTTCAATAAACTCATAAAAAGTGATTTAAAGACAAGCAAGTGTAGGAAACTACTATGGTGAGTTACTAGAGAGCTAACATGCATCAAAATAACAATTCTAAGCAAGAGAACAAGCATGCATACTCATTTATACTGTCACCTACAATGCTAAAATACTCAAGAAATACTTTACCAAAAGAAATTCTACTTGGACAAGTGGAGGAGTCACATACCGGAGAACAAATGATCCAAATTTCAGCAGAAATGTTGGGCTGAACAAGGAGATCGAAAAATCTAGGTGAAGAACAGCAAGAACTCGGGCTTGAGCAAATGGGGCGATATTTTTCGGGAGAGAGAAAGAGCAGGGGAAGAAGAGATGAGTGAGGGGCCTTGTGGGGCCCTCTCACACCTGGGTGGCGCGGCCAGGGCTGGGCCGCGCCACCTGTGTGTGAGGTGGCGTGGCTGCCCCACCTGGTGCCTCCTAGGTGTCTCTCTGCCCCATTTTTGACATAAAAATTTACAAAGAATTTTTTGGAATTTTTCGAGAAACTTTATTTTCGAGGATTTTTCAGAAATTGGCATATCGATAAAAACTCAGAAAAACGACGATAAAATGATTTCAAGCAAATCAAAACTAAGCATGCAGCAGCTCTGAGATACTCTTAATCATGCAACTTAACTGAAGGAATAAAATTTGATGAAAGTAAATACAAGTGAGGTGGAGTGGATGCGGTGAAAACGAAGTTTCTTTCATATAAAATCACTTTGTTAACAAGGTTGATCAAGTCTTGTTCGCAAACTAACTTTATATGAGGCAAAACTTTGCACTTCACTTAATGCTTATGTTACCTCAACTTTGATAGGTATAGCCCCAACCATAACAATTTGATATTCTTCCTTGGGCTTTTGCTCTGAACAAATAATTTGACCAACTTTGATGGTCTCAACATGCTTGATTGAATTTAGAGCATTCTTCCTATCAATCTTCTTGGGAAAATAGACCGTATACTCTTTATCATTGACATTGAAAGTGACTTTTCCTTAATTGCAATTAATAACAGCACCTGCGGTATTTAGAAAAGGTCTCCCAAGAATAATGGACATATTATCATCTTCAGGCATTTCCAACACAACAAAATCAGTTAATATTAAACAACTGTTAGCAACTTGAACAGGAACATTTTCACATATACCAATAGGAATAGTAGTAGACTTATCAGCCATCTGCAAGGATATATCAGTTGATACCAATTTTTCTAAATCAAGTCTCTTATAGAGGGAAAAAGGCATGACACTAACTCCAGCTCCCAAATCACATAAAGCAGTTCTGACATAGTTATTTTTAATGGAGCAAGGAATAGTTGGTATACCTGGATCTCCAAGCTTCTCTGGAACTTTACCATCAAAAGAATAGTTAGCAAGTAGTGTGGAAATTTTCTCACTAGGAATTTTCTTTTTATTAGTGAAAATATCTTTCATATACTTTGCATAAGGAGGCATTCTAATAGCATCAGTTAAAGGAATTTGCAAAAATAAAGGTCTCATCCATTCACAAAACCTGTTGTAGTGTTCTTCTTCCTTGGACTTGTGTTTCTTACTGGGAAAAGGCATTGGTTTCTGTACCCAAGGTTCTCTCTCTTTGCCATGCTTGTTGGCAATGAAGTCTTCTTTGGTGTACTTTGCATTCTTATCAATCTTTTCTGGTTCTTCTTCAACTTCTTCTTTATCTTCTTCTTTATCGGAAGCATCTCCTGGTTCAGTTTCAGCATCAGAAATAGAAACACTGTTAGGATGTTTACCTGCATCAGGGGATTCTGCAGTTGTTTTATGCTTCTTCTTCTTCTTCTTAGAAGGAATATCATCACTTGCAGTTCGTTGAGAATCTTGCTCGACCCTCTTAGGATGTCCCTCAGGATATAATGGGTCTTGAGTAGCAGCACCACTTCTTGTGCGTATTTCACATGCTTGCTTCTCTCTTGCAGCATTAACTAGCAAGTCTTTTTGCACCTTGGTAAGGTGATCAATTTGTGTTTGAACCATTTGAAAATGTTTAGCAAGTATCTTCACATCATTGGCAGTTCTCTCCACAATATCCTGCAACTTGTTAATAGCTCTAGAATTTTCCAACAAATGATTATGCACCATTCTATTAAAATTTTCTTGCTTAACAATAAAATTATCAAACTCATCTAAGCATTGATCAGGAGGTTTAGTATAAGGAATATCTCTTTCATGAAATCGTTGGAGAGAGTGTACCTCAATAGTAGATGAATGAGAGATTGGCTTACATAATTCTTCTATAGGAGGTAAATTCTTCACATCTTCGGCCTTAATACCTTTCTCCTTAAGAGATTTCTTAGCGTCCTTCATAACTTCATCATTTAATTCAATCATCCCTCTCTTCTTCGGTGTAGGCTCTATAGATGGCGCAGGGGTTGGTGCTGGTGTTGGCTCAACTAAAGTCCAATCATCATGATTCCGGCTTATTTTAGCCATTAATTCTTCAGCTTCAGCCGGAGTTCTTTCCCTGAAAATACAACCAGCACAACTATCCAAATATGACTTAGATTCATCCGTTAGTCTATTATAAAATATGTCACGGAGTTCATTTTTAGGCAATGGTTCTTTAGGCAAAGCTCTAATTAAAGAACAAAACCTTGTCCAAGATTCAGGCAATATCTCTCCTTTTCCCTGTTCAAAATCAAAAAAAATCTGCACAGCAGCATGTTGAGCACTAGCGGGAAAATATTTCTGAAAGAAAGCATTAACCAAAGCAATAGGACTAGTAAGAGATCCAGGAGACAAGCTATTAAACCAATTTTTAGCACCATCTTTCAACGAGAAAGGAAAAATCTTAGCAACAAAGTAAGTGCGGAGCTTAATATCATCAAAAAACAAATTACTCAAAGTAGAAAGCTCATTCATGTGCTCCATAGCACTCTCATCTTTAGTACCACAAAAAGGAGTTTTCTCAACAATAGATATGTAAGATAAATCCAAAGAGAAATCATAATCCTTGTCTCTAATATTTATGGGAGAAGCAGCAAACTTAGGATCAGGAGACAAATTATATCTAACAAAACGTCTGGCAAGAAGTTCTTTAACATTACCTGTATTACGAGCAGCACGTGCTTCTGCAATAAAATCATCATTAAGCTCAATGTAAGCATCAACATCATAATCATCACTAGGACATTCCCTAGACTCAGGTGAACTAACAGGTGTAACAGTGGTGTTTCCCAACTTAGCTCTAGCAATAGTAGCATCTAAAAAGGAACCTAGTGAACCACTCTCATCAAGCATAGTAGAAGCATCATCTAAATTATCAGTGGCATTTTCAATCCCAGCAGAAGTAGTAGCAGTAGCGTGTCGGTGTGGTGGTGTAAGCAACTTACTCATAACAGATGGCGAATCAAGAGCAACAGAGGTGTTGAGTGTCGTACCTCTTCTTGTAGTGGATGGCAATATAGGAACTTTTCCATCACGAGGTTTACCCATGATGAAAGGATTGCAGCGAACAATATGAATACCAAGTGAACTTACAGATAAAGCTATGCTCCCCGGCAACGGCGCCAGAAAATAGTCTTGATGACCCATAAGTATAGGGGATCGCAACAGTCTTTGAGGGAAGTATTACCCAAATTTATTGATTCGACACAAGGGGAGCCAAAGAATATATGTAAGCCTTAACAGATGAGTTGTCAATTTAGCTGCACCTGGAAACAGTCTCGCTCGTAGTGGTTTATCAGTAACAACAGTTTTATAGTGGTGACAGTAGTGAAACAGTAACAGCAGTACTAAAATAGCAGCGGTAATAGTAACAGTTGTAAACAGTAGGAACAAGTACTGTAGGCATAGGGATGGATTACGGGCGTTGCATGGATAAGATAATTCATGAAATCAATGAGACAAAGGCATTGCAGATAAATAATGATAAAGCATCCTAGTACAAACAATCATAGGCATGTGTTCCGTATATAGTCGTACGTGCTCACAAGGAGAAACTTGCACGACATCTTTTGTCCTACCAGCCTGTTGCAGCAGGGCCTCAAGGGAAACTACTGGTAATTAAGGTACTCCTTTTAATAGAGTACCAGAGCAAAGCATTAGCACTCGGTGAACACATGTGATCCTCACATCATAGCCATCCCCTCCGGTTATCCCAATTTCTGTCACTTTGGGGCCTCGGGTTCCGGACAACAATATGTGTATACAACTTGTAGGTAAGACCATAAACAACAAGTATCATCATAGAAATAATAACATGTTCAGATCTGAAATCATAGCACTCGGGCCCAAAGTGACAAGCATTAAGCACAACAAGTTGCAACAATGTCATAGGCACTAAATAAAGATACTAGGCACTATGCCCTATCAATCTCATATCAAATTACATGAACAATCTCATCCAATCCCTACCATCCCCTCACCTACAGCGGGGGAATTACTCACACATGGATGGAGGAATCATGGATGGTCGATGGAGGAGCGTCGGTGGTGATGGTGATGAAGATCTCCGAATCCCCGTCCCGGCAGGGTGCCAGAACGGAGTTTCTGGTTCCGAATCGCGGTTTTTGATGGCGGCAGCGCAGCGGAAGTCTATCTGGGAAAAACGCCGTCTCCCCGATATTATGTCGTCAGGGGGTATATGTACGCGAGAGGGGAGGTCGAGAGGGGTGCTGGGGCCCCCTCACGCAGGGGTGGCGCGGCCAGGCCTGGGCCGCGCCACCTATGCGTGACAGCCCCTCGAGCCCCTTCTCCCTCCTGTCTTCTGGCTCCGTGGGTCTTCTGGTGAAATAGGATTTTTCATGATTTTTCCCGAATTTTTACTGGAAGTTGAATTTCTGCACAAAAACGAGACACCAGAGCAATTCTGCTGAAAACAGTGTCAGTCCGTGTTAGTTGTATTCAAAACACACAAATTAGAGGAGAAACAATAGTAAAAGTGTTCGGGAAAGTAGATACGTTTTGGACGTATCAAGCATCTTCAGCCGCGTCCTCCAAACCGGTCTTCAAAGGGATTTGGGACGCATCGGACACTTGGCCTCCCTTAGTCGCGCCCCCTAAAGGCCTTTTTGGTCTGCCATGGTTCAATACGTTGTCCGACACCCTCAGCCCATCCCCGCTACATAGGATGCTGCGGGGGCGCCGGACGCTTCATGGATATACTTCGCGCATCGCGGGCCCTCCTCGTCAGCCGCATGAACTGAAGTGCCGCAGCTTTGCCTTAATGGCGATGGCGGTTCCCAAGGCGTTGCGGGCGAAACGTCCCGTTGGAGCTACGCCTCCTCCACGCGTCGCCACCGGCAGCCTTCCCGCGCATCTTCCCATCGCTCCCGTGCTTTCTTCCCACGCCTTCTCCACCGCTTCCCGCGTCGCCTCCGCCTATAAAACCCCGTACGACTTCGCTCGATGTGGCTAGCACAGCCGCCGGCGTTCTTCCATCCACCTCCACACCATGCCTCGTTGCCTCGTGACAACGTACGCGATGCTCGACCGTGTCCAGGCGCCTCCACCTCCGTCTCCACCACTGCCTCCATCTCCCCGGCCGACAGCCCCGAGGACCCCAACGACCTTTACTTTGGGGACGACAACGATGAGCTGAAGGCAGCGGAGGTAGAGGCTGCTGTGGTGGCGGAGCTGGAGCAGGAGAAGGAAGAGGCAGAGTACAGCGACGACAACCTTGCCTTCCTTGATGACTTGCCTGGCCCAGAGAAGAAGGCGGCGGAGCAGCGGGCTTTGCTCGCGTCCTTCCAGTCGGTGAAGGATGCCGACGAGCTCGCCCGCGCCCGCGCGCAGGACGAGGAGGACCTCCGCCGCGCGCTCGAGCTTTCCGTCCAGTGGGTGCTGACAGAGGAGGCGGGCTGCCGCTTCTTCGCGGATGAGCGGCAGCACCTACTCGAGGATGCAACGGAATGCCGAGCTCTCTTCGCGGGCATCCGTAGGATGCAGCGCGCGGTGGCGTCGGTGGAGCAGCGGAAGCGCGAGGGCGGCGACGCTAGGGCGGGGCCGTCGATCGCCCCCGAAGGACGGCGAGTAGGCTAGAGTAGTTAAACTAGTCGTTTTCATTCAAAGTTGTAAAATATAACCAAATTTAAATAAAAATCTTTAATTTTCATACACTTTATAATTTTTGGGGCGACGCTTTGAGACGCGGCTGGGTAAAACACGCCCCAAAAATGGCAACAGACGGCAACGTTCCACAAACACTTAACCTGGCGCAGTTTAGAGGCCGGTTTTGGGGTGCGGCTGAGATGCTCTAATGCCACTAGCAGGGACTAGGCCAAAGGCTGCTACTAGTTCTAACAGCGCATTTTTTTCTCTAGATTCAGAGTAAAGCTTAATTACCATACCTAACCACTGGAAATGCATAATGAGAGTACAATTACGAAAATGGATTAGAAAGTGTGATATGTTTTGGCCACCCGCTAGCCATCAGCCGTTTGTAGCTATATAGCCCTTTTACACACATGATGGTCCTCCAGGTTACTGCTACGAAAATGTTGCCACTGCTGCAAAATATCGTGCATGTATTTTTTTGTGTGTATGTGGTATTTTTGGAAATGCGACGTTGTTTTACAATATTTATGTGTAACTCTGTGAACACTTGCAATGTGTAGTAAAAACTTCTATAACATTTCGAGAATGCCCATGTAGCAAAAACATACGGTGTGTAGCAAATCCTCATTTGTTTGGAGTGAAATCTAAGAATCATGTCATAGTCTGTAAATAAATAAAAACTATGCATCCAACACCGCTACAATCCATATGTAACATTGGAGCAATCTCTTTATAACATGTGCACAAAAATCATTGTAGCACTTTTTCAATAATAACACAAGAAAATGATGGAAACCCGTAGCAAATCGCAACACCATATGCAACATCGACAAAATTTCCCAAAAATTGACATTCTCCAACGACAATGGAGGCACCACCAGGTGCCGAATGGAGCTTGCCGGCGACGAACCCCTCACCCTGGAGACCTACCGCCACCAGATCGGGTCAACTCCGACCAAATCCGGTCGGCATCACCATCTTCTCTATGTTGGGTGTCCGCCGTGGTGTGGCAAAATTCGTCACCCGATCTCCTTCCATGGCGTCAATGCATAGGAACTTGATTTGTAACTATGTATGTGGTTGTCTCCTCCATGTTTGGCGGGCAGGGGGAGTAACCAAAAAACGAGCGATGAAGGAGCTCGATAGCCAGAGAGGAAGGGTGCGAAGCAAGTAAGCACGATAGGAAGCATCTACGGTGGCCACGGGCACCCAGTAGCGGTGTGGCGGCGTGTCGGAGGTGGGCGAAAGGGGTGCGTTGAGCTGCCAGGAGAGGGGTCGAGAAGAGGGCTCAGACGCCGAGGCACGCTCATGGGAGGGAGGGTGGTGGAGGCATGGTGCAGTGACGGGGAAAGGTGGAGCTTGAGGAGGACGACACACCCTCCGTCAAAATTGGTTGTAGCTACAGCCGGTTGAGAGATAGACTTTTCTTATGTTTTTTAACTTGTGCTAATCTGAATGATTTCCTCGATTTGATGAACTTCTTCGGTTGAAGGCCCAAGTTCTCTTTCTCTTAATTAGGATTCTTTGATCCTTAGGTAAAAAAGGATTATTTGTTCCTTTGTTTTTGCCTGCCCACTTCTTGATTGACGTGACCTGTCTACGGGAAGTCCTATTCGGCTAGGGGTGAAAATGGAGCGAATACGGTTGGATAGTAGTGAAATCGTATTCGTTACTATATTTTTTTCAAATTTGGAATCGGAACGGATAGTGTGCGGATATGAATATGGAATCGGAGTCTATCGGTAACGAAGATGGACCGAATATGAAACGGATATGATTTGGTTGCGGATAAATATTTTGTCGGATCTCTCATTGATAATAAAGTAAAATTAGCTTGTAATTTTTTCTACATACATAAATATATTCATATAAATCTAGCTTGTGCCTTGCATGGTGGTATTTGTGTACCATAAGATAAAATGTATAACTCTCTTTTATCTTCTCTCCTCAGTCAGGTACTCAATAACTCATTGCCGGATATTTTGTCGGATATTGTCCGGATATAACCGTGAAATATGGTATATCTTCGAATACGGTCGGATATTAGTAAGACTATATCATTTTTCGTATCCGTTAATCACTAGCAGTATCCGTGACCGTATCCGGCAACTATCCGACCGAATCCGTTTTTGCGTTCCGTACACTACAAGAAATGTGTTGACTAGCGACCCTCTAATTTCGTCACTAAATCGTCATAATGGTTGATCTATGACGATTTTATGACGAAAAAATGATCGTCAAAAACAGGGCGTCGTTGATGATCGAACATGACGAATCCACTAGAATCGTCATAACCGTCTATGACGATATTGGACTGTCATGACGCTTATGACGATTTAGTATTGTCATCGGCAATTTGAGGAGACCACATCAGCAATCCGACGTGGCATACGCGTGGCAGGAGGCCACATCAGCAATCTGGCGTGGCATACATGTGGAAGACATGTAAATCGAAATCAGCCCGGTCCATTTCAGTGATCTATATGGGCCAAGCCCAATAACTCAGCTTTTTTAAAATGTTTATATTTTTTTATCCAATTCTTGTTTGGGTCTGGGCCTTTTTACCACCTTTTTTGATTTTGGACCTTGTCCTTTTAGAGTCCATTACTTTTGGGCTTTTCTTTCAGCCAATTTATTATTTTCTAATTTGCACACTTTTTTCCTGATATTTGTATCATGGCCTTTCAATGGTTTGGGCCCTGGCCTCTTTATTTTCAGTATAGTGAAAACCAATAACAATTCAGCCCAAATAAAATAACAGTAGGATCACAACATTTTATTAATAGCACAAAACAAGATATTAAACTTCCATCATTCGCATAGCTTACAATCTCGCAACAGTATTACATAGCGTGACATAACAGTGAGGTTAATAGGTGCCACACATTATAACATTACAGACTAGTATCTCCCAGCAAAGTATCTCCATCAATGAGCAAAATACATCCATGTACCATCTCGCAACCACCAATCCCAAAACCTTTACCTAAATGATGTTGCTACCAGCGACCTTGGCGAACCACAGCATGATGAGAATCTGTTGCCAGGAGTACGAGGATGTCTGCTGTGTGAATGAAATCATTGACCTGCAAAGCACACACAAGCATGAGGTTGTAATGCAATACCTCAATAAAATCATTGACCTGTAGGGTTGTTGTGAAATGGAAGAATAAGGTTGGTAGTATTGAAAAAACTTGAATGATAGAAGTAACAGTTTATGACAAACCAGCTGTAATTTAAAAGTAACAACCACAGCACAGAAATCATTTTTAGACCAATTAAATCTATAGACATAAGTGCCCAAACAGGAGCAAGCCGAGACACCCAGGCAGAACCATTACAGAACTCAAACATTTTTCATCCCAAAAAGCTCTTGCATGAGCAAACTATAGGATATAAATAGAGGTGTTATCAAACATCAATTTTTCAGATGCCACCACCGCAAAGTACATTCTATGATACCTGAATCAACGTAGTACAGTATTCTAAGCATCCATGTAAAATAACATAGGGTGGTCACTGTCTCTGGCTGAACTCTATCCTAATTAGTTGTTGTTGGTAGTGGTAAATGCTTTCCTCTCAAGTAATTCAATAAGACTACGACATTAAAATGCAATGTTAGCAGTAGAAATAAAATTGCACCATGGCAGATGCTAGATTATCAATGATGTATGGTTTTTGTTGCTAAAAAAATTGCAGCATGGCAGATGGTAGATTATTCAGAAAATGTTAGTATACCCATGTCGTGTTTGAGATTTCCTATGCAAGACCTCTGTATACATAGTATAAATGTTAGTATAACCAAGGCATAGTTTGTTCAAATGACCTCATATTCTACACATGTGTGTATCTTTAGATGGCAAACAATGTTGATTTGGGGTATTTCCTTTTCTTGGCATAAAAAGTTCATTTTTCATTTTCTTAGCGCTAAAAATGGCCTTTTTTGAGAAGCACCTACCAAAAATGAGTTGCAAAAATGGACCTAGATAATTTTTGAAAATATGAGAACATACTTTATGCACAATTAACCAGTTGTTTTCATGGAAAAAGTTTTATAGCCACCCCTCAAGAAATTGACAAATATCTGCCGATTCAGTTGGAAGCGGTCCAAATTTGAACTACAGGTACTTCATAGTTTGCTCATAAAATTTTGAAAAGTTCATTCTTAGGTTCACAAGTATCTATTTCATCAGAGATTTATAAAGACTTTTGCAAGATTCTATCTCGACCTAGGAGCGGTCACACCCACCGTTTTGGCCGTATTTTGAAATCGGCATAAGAAATTCAAAAAAAATCAAAAAATACAAAATCTCCGCGTTGTGTGATGTTATGTAACCTAGTTGCCAATAAAAATAATAGACTTGAAATATTGCAAACATTTTGAAAAAGTGTTGACAAAAAAGAGCAATCTTGTATGAAGTTTCATGGATTTCAAGCCATATGCGCTAGGTATGGTCATAACCAAGGCATAGTTTGTTTAAATGACCTCATATTCTACACATGTGTGTATCTTTGGATGTCAAACAATGTTGATTTGGGGTATTTCCTTTTCTTGGCATAAAAAGTTCATTTTTCATTTTCTTAACGCAAAAAATGGCCTTTTTTGAGAAGCACCTACCAAAAATGAGTTGCAAAAATGGACCTAGATAATTTTCAAAAATATTAGAACATATTTTATGCACAATTAACTAGTTGTTTGCACGGAAAACGTTTTATAGCCATCCCTCAAGAAATTGACAAATATCTGCCGATTCAGTTGGAAGCGGTCCAAATTTGAACTACAGGTACTTCATAGTTTGCTCATATTTTTTGAAAAAATAATTTTAAGATACAAAAGTAGATATTTTATCAGAGATATAGTAAGAGTTTAGCAAGATTCAACACCTAGCTAAGAAGGGTCATGTTGGATGTTTTGGTCGCATTTTAAATACACCACGATGGCATTCTAGTAATTAAATTTTGTTTTCTAAATTTATTTTGTAGAGAAAAGATTTAATGTTATTACATATGTAATAAACATAATTTACAAACTTTGTTTGAATTCAATTGGCCTTGTTTTGAATCTTCTTTAAATCTTTTGTGTTAAAATTTTAAAGGAAATGGAAAAGACAAAGAGGAAAAAACATCACCGAGCGCCTTTCTGTCCAGCGGCCCATGTCTTGTGCACTGTTGCGGCCCAGGCCCAAGTAAGCGGAAGCTCATATTAAAAGGATGTAGTGCGTGATACAATCAAATGGGTTGCTCTACCCTGGTGGTTAGAGCATCTCTAGTAGAGCCCTTAAACCCTTAAAAGTTTAAGGGTCGAGAATTGGCACTTTTGTGCACATGTGAGCTGTGAAAAATAGGGGTCATAGACTAGAACCCTCAAACCCTTAAAAATGAGGGTCGGGGGCAGAGACTAGAACCCTCAAACCCTTAAAACTGAGGCCGGGAGGCAGGCAGGGCCGAGGCGGAGGCGGGCGGGGCCGAGGCGGAGGGGAGCCGAGGTCGGGAGGTGGGCGGGGCCGAGGCGAAGGGGAGCCGAGGCGGAGGCGGGCGGGGCCGAGGCGAGGCGGGGGCGAGCCGAGGCCGGGAGGCGGCAGACGGGGCGGGGCCGGGAGACGGCGGTGGCGTGAGGAGGGCGGTGCAAGGCCGGGAGACATCGGGCGGGGCCGGGAAAAGGCGAGCCAGGGGAAGGAGGAGGTGGGGGAGGCGGATCCGACGGCCAGAAGGGGCGGACCAGCGAGGGAAGGAGCCGGCGGCAGCCGGCGGCGTGGGGGTGGGAGGAGGCGCGTGGGGAGGAAGGGATGAAACCGTTGGCGCCCTCGTTCGGAAGAGACACGGGTCGGGAGAGGGGTTGGCTCCTCCAACCCTCACTTTTACAGGTTGGAGGAGGGGCTGAGAGCTCGGCCCTCAAATTTTTTTGAGGGTTTGAGGGTTTGGGGGTTCTAGTCTACGAGATTTGGACCCTCGAATCTTTAAAAAAGCGGTTGGATAGGGGTTTAGGGGCTCTACTATAGGTCCTCTTAAGGGAGCGCTCCGGGTGGAGGTCCTGGGTTTGAACCCTGGGCACCCGAGATTTGTATTTATTTTGCCACCATGCTGCACCGGTGGGAGGTTCAGTTGTCAGTCCGTGGGACCCAGCTGTGTCAGGCTCATGGGACCCGACCGTCAGGTCGTGTGGGACACGTTGTGGACGTCCAGTTGTTAGTCCGTTGGACCCATTGTTAGGTCAGGCTATCAGGGTCATGGGACCCGCCTGTCAGGTCGTGTAGGACATGTTGTCAGGATTGGTTGTGGGACCCGCCCGTCAGCTAATGGGACTCGCCTATCAGGTCCATTGGACCCACCGGAGGACCCGTTCTCAGGTCGGTTGGTGGGACCTAATTGTCAGGCTGAAATTCGGACCCATTGTTAGGTCAGGCTATCAGGCTCATGGGACCCGCCTGTCAGGTCGTGTAGGACATGTTGTCAGGGTTGGTTGTGGGACCCGCCCGTCAGCTAATGGGACTCGCTTGTCAGACCCACCGGTGGGACCCGTTCTCAGGTCGGTTGGTGGGACCTAATTGTCAGGCTGAAATTTGCTAATTTAAATGTCCACGTAGATAGTCACCTAGATATGACACGTAGATGACACGTAGATGAATGGTTGAGGTGGCAGTCTAGTCATCCTATTATATTAAAAAGGTATGATGATGGCGCCGTTATGACGATCTAAATTCGCCGTGAGCGGCTCCGGATAAGGTCCGAAGCTGCATGGGATAGGTTATAACGGTTTGGTGTCCACTTGATTATGACGTTTCTGGTTCAAACTATCGTAATTTTTAGGGCTGTTGGCCTTCCCAATTAGCCCATGACGATCTGATATAAAATCGTCACTATTTTATAACACTTTTCTCTAGGGTCATGAAGAAAAGGTCACTAGTAAACACATTTGTTGTAGTGGTAAGCCTTCGGTCGGTCGGTCGGTCAGAAATAATTCGTTCCGTTTTCAACCCTATATTCGGTGCCTTCAGCGCCAGTTACCAACTGACGCCCGAAGCATTCCCAGATGGGCCGACCCAACTCGGTCGAGCTTTTTTTACTTTTTCTTTCTTTGGTTTTTTCCGCATATTTGAAATTTGTTTAATTGCAAAATCTGTTCAATATTTGAAATCTATTCAAATTCGAAATATATTCAATCTGAAATCTATTCAATTGGAAAATCTGCTCAAAATTTGAAATTGTTTCAATTCAAAATATGTTCAAAATTCGAATTTGTTCAATTTAAAATCCATTCAAAATTCAAATTTGTTCATTTTGAAATCTGTTCACAATTCCATTTTGAAATCTATTCATAATTTGAATTTGTTCAAATTGAAATTTGTTCAAAATTCAATTCGTTCAATTTTAAATCTGTTCAAGAATTCAAATTTGTTCAATTTGATTATTTAAAAGAAAAATACAAAAAATAAAGGAAAAAATGAAAAAGAAATAGATAACATAATACAGAAAACCGGAGAAAACCAGAGGAAACCAGTAAAAATCTATCAGAAGTTTCTAAAAATATAAAAAACCAGAAAAAACAAAACAAGACAGATGTTAATGAGCCGGCCCGCTTCAGAGAAGTAGCTAAGCGAGCGTGCGCGTCGGTTGGTAACGGACGCTTAAAGCGTCAAATAGGATTCACCCCTGTCTACTTCGTTTACCAGCTGCTGAAGAACGAGGCCCATAAATTAATAGTTGGATGGGCCTGCAGCTCTATGTGGGCGCTTCTTTAGTGATAAGTGTATAATTCTACCCAAATCAGTTCTGCTATTTGTTTTATGGTGGTGTGCAAATGAACTGGTCTTGTTTAAATGTTTTGCTCATCTTTTGGCATGCCAATGCGTGCTTGGTCATCTCTTGTTTGCAAGGATCGGCAAGAATTAGATAGAGGCATCAACCCCCAACTTTCTGAACTTTACTCTTAAGTATTGAACTCGTGCATGAGCCAGTTCACCGAAATTAACACCGGAACTGATGGATAAAAATTTTCAGCATTGCGCATGCTGCACACGACGATTGGCATTTTGATATCAGAACTTCAGGAGGCTTTGTTGTAAGCGGATGAGTACTTCATCAGTGGTAAAAAAACTCTCTCGGTGAGGTGATAGTGAGGCGGTAGAGTTTTGGATGATAATTGGACCGTCCGTGAAGGTGATCGAGATGCACCTGATGCCTCGGTTGGCTCGTCAAAGTTGTGTTGTATCAGTTTAGTATATGGAGAAGTGCGCCCATAGTCATGCTGCAGAAATTTAAAAATTTGTCAAATCTCATTAAGATACCTCGGTTGTCTAGGCTTTTAGGGTTTAGGATATATACAAAAGTACTCCGCATTGTGATTGCTTGTACTCGTATGATTGATGTATTGTAGGTCTCAAAATTCTACCAAAATTTGTGAATTTACACTATGTCTTCGTCATTTTGCACACATACCAAGGAGCCTACTTAACTTTTAAGTAATAAAGCCCATTTTCGAAAAAATACCAAGGAGCCGCACGGCATGCGTTGGGGGTATCCTCCGTGGCAACTTATACTGACGAATCCTTATGCTCCGACCAAATTCTCAGTGCTAATTGGCAAGTGACTGAACCCTGAATGAAGATCACAAAATGAAACGAGATTCACATAACAGTTAACAGCATGTGGTACTTTGACAAAGTGAGCAAAAGGCTACCAACAAAGAACAAACAAAAGTACTTAGCAGCTCTACCTGCACCGGACACGGAACAAACCTAATCGTTTCATATTAGGTACGTGAGCACCAACCGGATTGGAGATCGATGTGCAGGGGCCCATTGCATGGTCGCTAGCTTGCTCTCTGATCTTCTTGTCCTCCAGCTGGATGCAACAAGAAATCCACAAGAACAAAGAGGTCCAATCGAGCTAACCGCAACGTCCCTCATCTGAAAAATTCAGGCCACATATTTCACTATATTGATTGCTTGCTATATACTGGATCAACAAATGAGATCGGTCCACCTCAAAGACTTTTCTTCCACAAAGCAACCACGAGTTAGCTAGGCAACTGTAACATCTGAAAGTGTTTGGAGTAGTCCTTTTCCAGAGGGTAGGTGCATTGGCCCAAACGATGAACTAAGACGGAAGTGTACGTACATACTCACCAAACACAGCACCTATAGCTTGCCAATCTACCAATCAGTATCGGCGTTAGACACGGGTTAACACTGACTGAGACACCAATTGTACGAAGAGCTGGTACCAAGCTCGCAAATGATGTCCCCTGAAAAAGATGACAGATAATTTCTGGTTCATTCCCATGGGGGCTGGACACTGGACATGGCTATACTGCAAATAAATGGTGATTACCCTATGTGCTACTAATCCACCCTGTGTGTCAGTGTCACTGATGAAAGCTAGCCAACGGCAACCACAGCGAGAAATGGCGAGTCCGGTGAGGCGGTGACAATGCCAAGCCACCAAGTAATTTATCCTTCTTCACCTTTGTAAATCGGATCGCAAGAATATCATGCCTGCGACGAGCGTTCGTCATGATAAAGATGTGGCAGCCGAAAAGAAGTAAAATTAGTTAACCATTGGTACTTTGGCAAGCTTCGTGATCACGAAAAACATGTGTTTTTCCTCTCCAAAAGGTATTGTATTCAGTATGGTTTTAGTGAGCAGACAAAAGCCTTGAACAGCTAGCGATGGTTAGCTGGAGTAGAGTCGTTTCTAAGGCATTTCGTGTCTACGCGTCGGAGACTCGCGGAGGTGTTGGAAAAGCGCACGGGACCGGTGGTTCCTGCTCCCAACCAACTCCAACGGAAGCCACTCCACCAACTCCCAGCTGCCGCGGCGTACGCACCGTTCTCTCGCGTCACCATCGCCGGTGCCCACTGTATATATAAGGGCCATCCTGGATCTGCAATCCTCCACACTGCGCATCGATCGACTCAACTGAGAGACTCATTTGACGGTTTGACACTGCTGCACTCTCTTTCCGCTTCGGTTGGCTGCTGCGATGGCTTCTAGTCTGGCATTGGCCGCGCTGCTCCTGATCGCGAGCTGCGCGTCCATGGCGTCCGCGGCGAAGTACACCGTCGGCGACACCTCCGGCTGGACCACCAGCGGGGACTACACCACCTGGGCCAGCGACAAGAAGTTCAAAGTCGGCGACTCCCTCGGTTAGTACTTACTACCTGGGCAGCTCGTCTCGAGTCTCTCTCTCTCTCAACACGGTCGCGTCCTGGTTTGCCATATACTCATGGGCGACAAATTCTTTTACAGTGTTCAACTACGCCGGCGGGGCGCACACGGTGGACGAGGTGAGCGCGGCGGACTACGCGTCGTGCTCCTCGGCCAACGCGCTCAGCAGCGACGGCAGCGGCACGAGCACCGTCGCGCTCAAGACCGCGGGGAAGCACTACTTCATCTGCGGCGTCGCCGGACATTGCAGCAGCGGCATGAAGCTCGTCGTCAACGTCGCCGCCGCAACCGCTGCGTCGCCGCCGCCCAAGGCCTCCCCGGTCCCTGAAAGCCCGGACACCACGCCAGACACCACACCAGACACCACGCCGACGTCCCCGTCGACCAGCTCCGGCGGCGCCACGCCCAAGACCCCGGCAACCGTGCTCGCGCCTCCGGCCAAGCAGTCAGAGTCGGGCGCCACCGGGCTCAGGGCCACGGCGCTGGCTGGCTTGGGCCTTGCCGGGCTTGTGGCGGCCGGACTCTTCTAGGGCGGCAGAGGCCAGGGTGGAGGCAGTGCTGTACGTTTTAGT
The DNA here is from genome assembly GCA_007115705.1 of Dactylis glomerata. NCBI lineage: Eukaryota > Viridiplantae > Streptophyta > Magnoliopsida > Poales > Poaceae > Dactylis > Dactylis glomerata. The sequence continues at coordinate 112,123 of QXEO01000095.1, forward strand.
AGGTTGCATGTCATCTCGATCGTCGTGTCAATCGTTTGGTGAGGAGCGGAGGTTTCTTTTGAGAGAGGGAACTTAGCTTTTGTTGTGGTTGGATAGTTGGATTCTGTGTTATGATTTTTTTACGTCACATCTGTGTAATCTTTTGCCTATTCTGCGAGTGTTGGATCATCATATAGACAGATTTGCACGCGTGATTAGTGAACATACATTTGCTGCATTACTTGATTTATCTTCGAGATAATTCTTACTTGGTATTCTGTCCTGCAACAACAACAAAAATACTCTGAACTTGCGTGGGTGTAATTTTATGCACTGTCAGAGTCTCTTTGTACAATACTTGTACAAAGGATAACCTGTTTGAAGCTGTATTGAATATGTTCTCAGTTTTTTCCAAAATTTAAAATAGCACTTTATACTTCTTAGCAGCGACATTTTCCAGCCACTGAGAAAACTATAGCGGCCTTAAGCCCTTAAGCGTATTTTAAAGAAATAAGAAAATTTGTGAAAATATAGGCATCATATATCCAACCATCTAAAACATATGACCAGAAATTCAATGATTCAATGATATAAACATATGCCCAATAACCATACTGCTTATAGTAGTAAAACAGGTCTAAGTGCATAGTACATATCTAGGTCCAACTTTCAAACTGAAACCAGATTTTTTTTTGGGTGAAGAAATAGCGCTATTTTTTGCTCAATTTAGCATATTATCGCAATTTAGCAAGCTATTAGTGGGAGATTCAACTTATTTAGTGTTGAAAGTGCCTAGCTTTAGATGCGCTATAGAGAAGCTATAGTGCGTTATTTTTTTTCTTATTTGATGCCTTCGAACCATGCCGATACAATCTTGTGGGCTAATGGTGAAACCACTTGTGGCATTGTTAATGTATATGCGTAGAGTCCATAGCTTAGCAAGGCAGCCCACATCTTATATATGTTTAGACTGTGAAATTGAGAGAGAAGCTTTGGCCATTCTCAAAACAAGGGTAGGCTCAAAGAAAGAGAGCAAGCTCAACATAAAAGCAATGAAATGTACCTGGGACAATATATGAGATGAAATTATGCCATCCAAGTCATCAGGTTTCTATCCAAGAGAACAAGAACTATATCAAATATACTCAACAATGGTCATGTTAGTGTTGTATTCACAAATAAGGCTAAAAAACAAAGGCATGGAAACACTGATCATATTGGGTGAATACTTTGCTTGAAAAGCTGGATGCACCTGTTAACCCTTAATAATATATTAGCACATTTAGATACGATAATAAAATGTGTGGCATAATCAAAGTAAACTTCAACACCATTTGTGCACTGACTCATAGATCATTACTCATGTCGAAAAACATATGCATCAAACATATATAAAGGAAATAAGGTTCAGCCTCAACCTAGAAATAGTTGCCATGTAGTACAAGTCAGTGGCGGAGCCAACATCCATACAGTGGGTGTACAGTGCCTTGTGAATATCATAGTTTTACATGGTTTTCTGATTTATTTAATGTATATTTATCTATACATATGTACGCCCATGTCCCCTAGTAGCTCTGCCCATGGTACAAGTACTAGCTGATTTCAGAAACTAGGTAGGAGAAGTACTAGTAGTTCTTAGTCCAAAACTGTTGCAGCAACATCAACACAGAGACACCAATATTTTACGTGAAAAACTCCCCAAATTGAGAGGAAAAGCCACGAGCAGAAGCCACCCAAATCTTCTTCCACTATCATTCAATGGGTATACAAAAGTTCTTCTCTAGAGAGCACTTGAGGATCTTATTCATCATGATAAACACATACCTTAGATGCCAACACAAGGACTTGGGACACAAGATCTAGGAACTGGAACAATTTCACCAAAGATGGTGGAACCATAGCTTAAAGGAGACAAGGTAATGGATCTGGACTTCACAAGATTGTGTGTGTGTGTGGGGGGGGGGGGGGGGTACCTAGTGCTTGATCTCAAGATCTTCCTTCAACTTCTCTTCCATTCTCTTCTTGGTTTTCTTCTCCAATGTATGCTTTCTTAGATTTTCGTCACACCAGTGATGGCTAGAAGGGAGCCTTTAAAATCCCCTTACCTTATGTGCAATGTCTAAAGTGACACTCTGTCATAACCCTAATAGCTGATGGGCTCTTGCACCAGTAGGCCGCCTAAAGGGCTTCATTTGGTCATCTCCTGACAGCCCATATGAGGAGGATACCAAACAATTCCCCTCCTCAACCTCATGTGTGGGAACCTCCATGCCCACTGCCTTGCAATATACATGTAGCTTCTCACTTAATATCTTGGTCATCATATCCTAACCATTCCATCGGTGTGGATCTTTCTAAGTTTCAACAATCTAGGACACACAATATCTCAAATCCAATGATACATCACATCAATATGCTTCAGTTGAGGAAAGAGAGGCAATTTATTGCACACATGGGTAGCTACACCCCCCCCCCCCTTCAAATTTTGATTCAAGATGTATGAACCTATTTTTGCTTGTTTTCCTAGTAGAACATGAAATTTTGGTGTACAAAACTGCTTTTAGAATATTGGTTTGATTGTTTTTCATCAAAGTCAACCCACAAACGGTTTCTTCATTGACTTTTTATTTTTAAGTTGACTTTGACCAAAAAAATAAACAAAAAATTTTGAAACCACTTTTACAGAGCAGAATTATGTGTTCTACTAGGAAAACAAGCTAAAATGGGTACATACATCTTGAATCACCATATAACACATGGGTGTGTAGCTACTCATGTGGGCAACAAGTCTTTTTTTTATTGAGCAAAACTTGAATTCTTGGCAAGATGGATAACCCTATGACTCACAAAATGGATTTTTTTTAACACAAAGGAAATCATTCAATTAAGAACATTTTACAGATAGGAGCGTGAAAGGAATCACGCTGGATACATAGAGAATATCCCTGCTTGGACATTGTCCTGTCACAGAGCTTAAGCAACGAACAGCCAAGGACCTAGTCTGAATTCTCAACGCCAAACGAGCCTGATGATGGGCTTTAACATTTCTGCTCCTGTTGATGTCAGAAATGTTGCTGTACCTAAAAGAAGGAGAGGCTTGTATTGCTGCCAGTTGTGGCCTGATCTCCCAATGCCCCTGAGCAGCAAATATTGTGGTTGTCGTAGCGGCCGAAGCCAATACAGAGCAATCAGTATAGAAGTGAGGGTCTTGGACCTGTAGTAGATCTGCTAGCTTTGTTGCTAGAAGTAGACCATAAGTCTCAGCCTGTAGTGGAGAACTTGCGGGAGGTGAGAGCGCAGAGACATGTAGCTGATGGAGATGTTGGTTCTCCTAAAAGTGGATGATTACTCCTAAACCTGCTTGGCTTGTTGTTGAATCTTGTTGCTTCTCCCATGCAGCGTCACTGAAAATAGCATTCCCTGCTGGAAAATCAGAGCCCTGAACCTGAGGAATCGGTGGAGATGGTTGCCTGCTATTTGCAGACTGCTCTTTGTTGTAACGATCATTATAGTTGAGGACCTCTATTTTGGTTGCCTTAATAATGGCATCAGTCGCTCCAAACACCTGAGAAGGTTGGCTTGTTTTCCTACAAAACAGACTATCGTTTTGAGCTTTCCATAGACACCACAAGAAAGTATACAGTGTAGTTGTATTTATTTGAGGATGCCTAGAAGCAAGTAAAGCATGTATCATATTAGGGACTGTGTCATGATGTTCAGCTAGGATTTCAGTTTTAATGAACCAAGGAAAACAGTACCAGGCTGCTTTCGAAAATGGGCATAGAAAAAGCATATGCATTTCATCTTCTTGATTACCACATCGAGAGCAATTTTATTGATGTGTTTGGAATACCTACTTGCCCTTTTACCTGTGGGAAACGCTTTCCTGAGAAGCCTCCAAGCAAACGTTTGAACTCTAGGCGCCATTTCTTTATCTTCCCAAACCTGATTAAGAAGGGAGATGATCTGTGGGGGCACAGTTTTTGGACGTTGCCTTGGTGGAAGTTGGAGATTGTTATAGCAGTGCTTGTATGCGCTTTTGGAGGAGTGATCACCTGCAGGGGTTAGTTTCCAAACAAGTGTATCTTGTCCATCTACATCAATTATAGGCGTTTGGAGAATTGCATTAGCAGCTTCTGGGATAAATAGAGAAGTAATTAAGTTTTCATTCCAATGCTTTCTGCCCGGAACCCAAAGATCTTTAACAAGAGCAGGGTAAACAAAGGGTTGTTGTTGTATTATGAGGTGATCATAAATAGTTTCCCAACCTACAAACCAAGGAGAGCTCCAGACAGAGCTGTTGCCATCAACAATCTGACATATGGAAGCTGAAATCAAAAGAGGCTTTACCTTGAGGATTGCCGACCAAAAGGCTGATTTTGGCACGTTTGACTCAGCCCTCCAAATGGATGTGTCATGGTGATACTTTGCTTTGAGTATCTGAGCAACCTGATTTTGCGGCTCCTTTGCCAATCTCCAAGTTGCCGATAGGATTAGACCTTGATTGATTGCTTGCAAATTTCTAACACCAAGTCCACCAATTTTTTTTTGTAGTACACACATCAGCCTACGCTTTGAGGCATAAGCGTTTAGTTGTCTGATCATCTTGAACTCCTGTCCACCAAAAATTCCTAATGATGGCTGTCGGTTTAGTGAGGATTTTTTTTAAAAATAGAATGTTGGACATGTAGTAGACAGGTATAGAAGAGAAAACAGATTTTATAAGAGTTAATCTGGCTGCATGTGAGAGTCTATTGGCTTTGCACGCACTAAGCTTGGATTTAAATTTATCGTAAATAAAGTTGTAAGCCGCTGATCTATCCTTGGATGCTAGAACAAGTGGGTGACCTAGATGAAGAAAAGAGACGTCAATGTTTGGCACCGGAAAAATTCTTTTGATATCTTGTTTGACCTGCAAGGGAACATTTTTGCTAAATAAAATTCTAGATTTACTCCAGTTCGGAGTTTCCCCTGATTCCTGACAGAAATGGTCTATTAGATTGAAAATAATGCCAACTTCTTGGACATTTGCTTTGACACAAACAATCAAGTCGTCCGCATACATCAATGAGTGAATTGGAGGGCAATTTGGTCCAAGAGAAATACCTACGAGGTTGTTGGCTTGCAAAGCATCCTGTAGCATCAAAGATAGTTCATTCACTGCAAAGACAAAGAGACATGGCGACAAGGACAACCTTGCCTTATTCCTCTACTGCTTTTGAACTTTGCAAAAGATTGACCATTAATGATGACAGAGAATGTTGGTGAAGAAATGCAAGCATGAACAAGTTTTATGAAGTGAGCATGAAGCCCTTTGCGAGAAAGCCGTGAAACTATGAAATGCCACTCTATTCTATCAAAAGCCTTTGCAAGATCAATTTTTAGCATAAAGTCAAAGGTATTCCAAGAGGACAGTGAGAAAGAGTGAGCAATTTCTTGTGCCACTATAATATTGTTGGTAATGTGTCTACCTTGAATAAAAGCTTGTTGAGAAGGGTGAATGTACTCCGGCAAGTGCATTTTTAATCTGTTGGCTAGAGATTCTGCAATAATTTTGTAAATGACATTGCACAAGCTTATGGGTCTAAAATCTGAAGGCATATGACAAGCAAGTTTCTTTGGAATGAGGGTAATCTGAGTATCATTGAGATGAGGTGGCATAATACCTGCGGTATAAAAATTCCTTACCACATTGGTGACATCATCTCCTATCCAACTTCAAACCGAAAGGTAGAAGCCCACATTGAATCTATCGGGTCCCGGAGAGGCGTTTTTCTTCATTGCTTTGAGAATTTCCCATATCCAACACAAAATGGATTGTATTTCTCTTGCTTCATGCTAAACTCTTTCAAAAAATATCTTCATCCACAACACTTCCTTGCAAGCTTCAATCACATCCATGTACTTAGCATATGTGGTTCATAATGAAACACATTTCTGTGACCTCTCTATATCCAAAGCGCAAACATGATCTAAAGTACCTTTGAGATACATGAGAAGCCACTTCACTGCATTTTAGTGAGCTTCACATGGATTTATCATGAACTGGCGATGCATGTAAAATACATACATAAACTTCATAGTTTATTAGATTTTATTCATTTGTATCTACATTTTTATCTAATATCGTGAACATGTTTTATATTGATTTTGGAAATTTATCTTAAAGTCCATTTTATTTTGGTTTTAACTATGCATAATAGGATTTTCTGTTTTTGTGTATTTTTTAGCTTCAGATCTTTCGGACGTCAAATCTACCCAACTGTTTCGAGAAACAATTTTTTAGAAAATATAGAAGACCTAAATAAAAAGTCTATGAGGAGCCTCAGGAAAGCTCGTGTTAATGATGCGCACCACGCTTGCCAAGTTTGTGGCCACCATGGTTCTCACTGTCTTGGATGGCGATGGCTAGAAAATAAGGCTGCTACAAGCATATGGAGTGGTCCTAGTCTCAACATATCCCCTAATGCTGAACCTATAGCATGTGCCGCTATTGAATGTAGGGTTGGCTGACCTCCTTTTGGCACGACTGATGTATAAACAGGCTATGCGTAAACAAAATTGCACCCGGCTGGATCCCCTTCATCAAGCCACTGAGTGCTCTAAGTATGATAGTAGGCCAAACCAGACAACTTGTGGGTTAACAAAATTTGAGGCAAGCTTTCAGTCACGGCAATCGTGCAGTTCATCAGTTTATGGCGAGTTGTTAGCATAAAACCACGATATTACAGACTAAATTTCGAAAAACCACGACTTTACATTTGAATCGTAAAAAACCACGAGTTTCTAGCAAATTGCTAGCAATGTGCACTGATTGTCAAATTACAACCGATTAACAGCGATTCCGACAAGCAGGACCCACCTGTAAGAATGACGTGGCAACGGGCGGCTCGCTTCCGTCGACGGGCGTTAACCGACGGGTGGGTAGTTAGCATAAAACCACGACATTGAAGACGGAATTTCGAAAAACCACGACTTTACGTTTTAATCACAAAAAACCACGACTTTTCAGGTAATTTTTTTCAATTCGCACTGATCACGAGTTGAACGCGAATTGACACCAAATCTGATAGGTGGGACCCACCTGTAAGTGCTAATCTGGTTCTATATGTGCTAACATGGACAGGGACCCACTTGTCAGTCCAATTAAAAAATGGAAAAATGGAAAAAAAGCAAGTCATCCCTAACCTCTACCCACCCGCCGACCACCCTCACCGCCGGCACCTCGCCGCCGGCCACCACCTCCAGGACGGCAGTCGCCCCGCGCCGCCCCAAGCTCGTCGCCGGCCGGCTAGAAATGGGGCAGGGGAGGAGATCCGCCGAAGATGGAGCAGGGAGAGGAGATCCGCTGGAGATGGGCAAGGAGAGGATAGCCGCCGGCCGGCAGGGGTGCTCGGAGGTGGAGGCGCGGTGGCTAGCCACAGGAAGAAGAAGACAGCACCAGCTTTTTTATTTTTTTATTGGGCTGACAAGTGGGCCTCTGTCCAGCTCAGTACAAATAGAATTTTCTTTGCCAGCTCAGCACTTACAGGTGGGTTGCACCTATCAGATTTGGTGTCAATTCGCGTCCAACTCGCGATCAGTGTGAATTGAAAAAAATTATCTGAAAAGTCGTGGTTTTTTGTGATTAAAACGTAAAGTCGTGGTTTTTTGAAATTTTGCCTTCAATGTCGTGGTTTTATGCTACCTCCCCACCCGTCGGTTAACGTCGTCGACAGAAGCGAGCCGCCCACTGCCACATCATTCTTACAGGTGGGTCCTGCTTGTCGGAATCGCTGTTAATCGGTTGTAATTTGACAATCAGTGCACATTGCTAGCAATTTGCTAGAAACTCGTGGTTTTTGCGATTCAAACGTAAAGTCGTAGTTTTTCGAAATTTAGTCTGTAATATCGTGGTTTTATGCTAACAACTCGCTTATGGCAGACCATCCAGACTACGCCCGAGTTGACAGATGAGCAAGATACTTTTTGATGGAAGCTTGCTTCGAATGGGGTGTACTCAGAACACACAGCTTACAAGGGTTTTTTTTTTGGGAGTGGTGGAGGTGGACTATGTTGAATTACTTTTGGGGCAGCTGGGCTTTGCTGAAGGAAAAAAGTGTCCATGTGACTGGCACTTGAAGTTCAAGATCGAGGTTGGAAGGGAGAGAGAGGATGAGGAGGATAAGACTGCGAGGTCTAGCTGAATGTCTAATTTGCGACCAACATACTGAGCAACGATGATCCAATTCCTCACACCTAGAACGCTGGTTTTAGATCCTACTCCCTCCGTCCACAAAAGAGTGCACTTTTAAATTTCTTAGAGAGTCAAACTTTTTTAACTTTGACCAAGTTTTCACAAAAAATCAATAATATGTATCAAACAAAAAAGCTATATGATAAAAAAAAATCATCTTAAATCTAATGACACTAATTTGGTGGCATAATTGTTAGTCTTTTGATTTAAATATGATTAAACTTTAAAAAGTTTGACTCTTCAAAATAGTTGAAAGTACACTCTTTCATAGACGGAGGGAGTAACAGAGAATGGGTTCACATGGTTTGTACAGTAGCAGAACAACACACTCACGGAATGGTGGTTTAGTACTTTAGTTTATCTAATTGCCCGCCTAAGAGTAAGAGAAGAGAGCTGGCGTCCCTAAGCATTGCTTGCGCCACCGATTGTGGCTAGAAAGGAACAACTGAGCCTTTGAATGGCTCGTAGCATCGGAGGGGGAAATTATACGACAAATAAAGGAAAGACTTGGAACTATGGAAGCTAGAAAGGCGGCCAACAGAGAGACGCTAGGAGCAGATGTAGTAGTTTTTCCTTGTTCTTTTAGTAGTCTTTGGAGGTCTTTGGATTTCTGTAACTTGTAACAAACCTTCTCATGGCCAAGATAATTTCACAACTTCCGAGAAAACAGAAAACCAATGAATGCTCCTGAATCAGGCATCGTTGAATTAAGAATCCCTACTTGCATATAAAAACACAAATAAGTTTCAAGTTACTTTTAAAATTCTGCCAAAAATTGCAAAAACATCAACCCAACAGATGTATTTTATATTTAGGGCATGCCTAGATCTCAGTCGACATAGATTTATCTAAATCTCAGTCGGATGACATCATCCAAGTCTCAATTATAACCTAGCTACAACTCATAGGTTAGCACAAATCACAAAGCTAATTCCACGATATGTACTTTTTCTCAGTTACAAATGTCTTACTCCCTCCATACCGGATTGCAGGGCAATCACGCACTTTGAGACAAACTTTGATCTTTAATTTTAGTTAAGAAAATATAAGATATATTATATTAAAATTATATCATTGGATTCATATTTAAAAGAACTTTCCAATGGTATAATTTTTATATCAAATATCTCATATATTTTTGACTAAAATTAATGACTAAAGTTTGTTTTAAAATACATAATTGCCCAATAATCCGGTATGGAGAGAGTACTTGCAATTCATATGCAACTGAAAAAAATCTCAGTTATAATTCATGTGCAACTGAAAATACCACAGTAGCTATCTATATGCAACTCGCAAAAGGTTTTATTTATTAAAGGTTGTGCTACGAGTGCGTGCAAGCAGCGATCAAGGTAACTTTACAAACCACTAGGTGTCTACTCACATCCATGTTCTACACTTGAGAGGCATGTGCAAGTTCGAAGGGTTCACGTGCTCTTGTCCAACATTGATTGTCTTGTTCATATTTAATCAGCAACAGCTGGTCGGATCGGATGAGTTTAATCTGCTGTGCCCGTGCGCTTTGTATGAGCTGTCCCTGTAAATTTTCGTTTCTACGCGTCGGGGACTCGCCGAGGTGTCGGTGGTTCCTGCTCCAACCCGTGTATATAAGGGCCATCCTGGCCTGCAATCCTCTGCACTGCACTCTCTTTCCGATTCGCTTGGCTGGTTGTTGAGCATGGCTGCTGCAATGGCTTCCGGTCTGGCCTTGGCCGCGCTGCTCCTGATCGCGAGCTGCGCGTCGACGGCGTCCGCGGCGAGGTACACCGTCGGCGAGTCCTCCGGCTGGACCACCGGCCGGGACTACACCGCCTGGGCCGGCAACAAGAAGTTCAAAGTCGGCGACTCCCTCGGTTAGTACTTACTACCTTGTCTCAAAATCTCTCAACACGGTTTGCGTCCTGCCACGCATCTTACTCATCGGCGGCATAATCTTTTTTGCAGTGTTCAAGTACTTCGCCCCGCACACGGTGGACGAGGTGAGCGCGGCGGGCTACGCATCGTGCTCCGCGGCCAGCAGGCTCAGCGCCGCCAGCGGCGGCACGACCACCGTCGCGCTCAATGCAGCCGGGAAGCGCTACTTCATCTGCGGCGTCCCAGGAGACTGCAGAAAGGGCATGAAGCTCGTCGTCCATGTCGCCGCATAGCCGCCGGCCAAAGCAGTGAGACCCACTCATCGTTTCAATCGTTTGCTAGGTAGCGGAGGTTTCTGTGTTAAGATTATTTTTATATCACATCTATGTAAGGGATCTTTTGCCTATTTTGTGAATGTTGATTGTTGAACCGTCGTATGGTCAGCCTGTAACTGTAAGTGGGCAGGCCCGTGAGTACCTGGTTCAGTTCAGATTTACAAATCAGTGTTATATACTATAGATGCATGGTATAAGTGCCAAAAATAGTGGGTTAACTGTGAGCAATACTGATACATAAGTGGTCAAGCAACAGGATTAACCGACAGGGCACACACACACACACAAACATGTCTACTCAGGGTGAGATCTCAGATCAGATCTTTGCAAGGAATAAGCAAGTTGTAAGATTCCTGATAACACATTCAGGAGAGGACATAAGATGGCAAAAACACTTGTATGGGTGTTTTATGCACTTGATGAACCCTGAATTAGGAGTCTCTTTGGATACTTGTCCAGAGTGTGACCTGATCGCCCCACAAGTCAGTACCGCGGTCATGAAGCTGTATGCAAAATGTTTTCATTTTTTTCTTGTCTGATGCCTTCGAACTATGCTAAACAGTCTTCTCGCTAATGGTGAAATCATCAGTGAAGTGCATGTCTATCACCCGCTGGTTGCTTAATTTACCTATTTGGAACTTGTGCGACTGAGCTTCTGCTGTATTCACGTTGCGCAACCAAACAAAAGTAATTCGATTCCCCTACTAGCCCGAACCGAACAAAATGGCAGATGGCCTGACTGGAGCCACATACCACCCTGATCCCGTACCAATAACCTTCACGTGCCCAGTGTGTGAACCAAGCATGATCTTAGTTCATCAATCAACGGAGTGGCAAACATATACCGACAAGAGAAAAGGGTGAATTGGCAGCGTTCTGGCTGGTTTCTTTCTCGGAAAACATGACAGAGAGGGAATACACGTGACACTGGATTTTAACAGTAGGGGTGTGTGGTTGTCTTTTCGCACAATTACATGAGTCAGGGTCAGAGATCAACAACAAAACTAGGACTCTGTTTATGTAAGAAGCAACACAGAAGGCCGTCAATGATTCGATAGAACAGCCTCAATTCCAATGCGTGGTATTTCAAAAAAAAGAAAATCAATGAGTCAGTTCCTTGCAATTTGTGTGTGGAGATATCATCTTGATGTACAATCCTCACCAGAATGCTAAGAAATGTCCCTACACATGTATTTTTGGCCTAGCATCTAATAGAACTACTAACATATGATAAAAAAACAAATGCCATACCAAAACAACCATGAGCTGACACAGGTAGACCTTGTTTAACTAGGGATGTTAATTTGATGCAAACTCAATAGCATGACAAGTCGATGAATCTAATGACCAAGGAAAATCTAACGATGCAAGAGATGAACATGTGCTCTAGCTTACTCATGTTCTTCTGAAAGCAGCAATACTGTTGCTTCCATCTTTTAGCTTGAGTACAAGCTATAATTCAACCTCCCACTGACAGGATTCAGCACTGACGTCAACCTTGTGGCAGTACGCAGGACATGCTGAATATAAGGTAGTCTTCCTAACCTAGCAATTGTGATTGAGCACCAAGACACACAAAAGATGATGATTTGAAGCCATAGTAGATCTCCTTACCACATTGCATTTATACTCAGTCTTCATACTGTGGCATCAGATATCATTATTATGTACTAAACTAGTGGGTTGTCGTCAAGCTTCTTACGGATTTTCCCCTCCTGTTCGATATCTATATCATGTCAAGGCATTTAAAGCATGGGGAACACTGCTTATCACTTTAGATAATCTAATCAACATCAATTAGTATGCAAGAACTCCCATGTGCAGTTGGGCAAAGCAAAAGAAAGAACATGGAGCAGTTGTGAATTCAAGTTTTCAGTGGTCAAAGGTTCAACAATTGTGAATAAATACGGCTGCGAATAATATGTTAGGATACATTCCTGATCAGGATTCTCTCGGAAATTGGAGTTAAGAGCATCTCCAGCACTGTCTACAACTGCAGATGTTGTGATGGAGGACTCAATGCATAATATGGCGGCAATAGCATCAAGTCGTGTAACCTCATTTCTGAACATTAATCTTGCATGTGCTACAATAGGGGGGAAATAGAACTATGAGAATGAGGCAAGATGTGCAGTCAGAAAACGTATCTGAAAGGGGAAAGGATCACTGGAGATGACAGAACATGCCTTGTGCTAGCCTTATTAAACTCTCAAGCATACGAACAGTTGTCCTCGCTGCACAAAATACTGTTTCTCAGAGGCTGTAGAACTCTTTAAGGAAAAAATAAATGATCTGCTAACCTGCATTCTGTGTTCCAGATCTCCTTTGTAGCTGATAATAGCCTGAGATATCTCTTTCTGCCTCCTTTGTCAAAACTGGTTTAAACCGCTGTTTTACATAGTGGATATACCTGGACGAAGCATTAATACACATCATTTACAATGACATACCAGTATCATCAGTAAAGTGCACAATCAGAAAAGCCAAATACACTTCAAATTTTCAGCTGCTCATTAAGCATGGTCTGAAATAGCACTTGCAAAGGCAAAGAAATGACACACATGTACTCTCATTTCAGAGCACAAATCTCTAGGCTCAGCATTGTCATGTTGGCTATCTACCTTCTCAAAAAGGGAAGTGTCCACTCTTCTATGCCCGAAGCAGCAGTGCCCTTTCCACCAGATTCAATGGTCTTTTTTTCTTCTGCTTTAGTGCTCTGCACAATTTCAAATAAAAAAGTTTAATATAGCAGTTTATTCCAAAATGACAATTTGGTTTATTATCATGTAGAGTTGTTATTGGTATTGTTAATGTATAAAGGTAGAGTTCATAGTTTAGCAAGGCCTATGATGCCCACATCTTATAAATAATTAGCCTATGCAATCTAGAGAAATGATTTGGCCATTTTCCATATTTCCAAACAAGGGTAAGCTCGACAACAGAGGGCAAGTTCAACATAAAAGCAATGAAATGTACCTGGGCTAATATATGAGATGAGATTATGCCATCCAGCTCAGGGTTCTTTCTATCCAAGAGAACAAGAACTATATCAAATCTACTCAACAACGGTCCTGACAGTGTTGTATTCACGGATAAGGCTGAAAAAACAAAAGCATGGATACAATGATCAGATTGGATGAACACTTGTCGAGAACTTTGAAATGGGCAGATAGCCCAGGAACATGCATCCACTTCCTGACACACTAAACCAATATCCTAATGTAGATCTAGAAGAGTTTATAAAATTTATGGATGTCCTTTAAATGAATCTAAATAAATTAGAAGAATAAAAATATCATTACGCCAATTGCACCATCAAACATTAACCGTAATAGTGCTAATTTGTGGTTTAAAGACATTTATGGCATCTTCGTGATAGTGCTTGTCACGCTTGGATTGAGTTGGAAACTTAAACTCAAATTACATGTTATGCTGTCATCGTTGAGAACAGAAGAGTCAATACATTGTGCCTGAAATATTGTCCTAAGTTTTTTCAACTTTTTGAAGTAGCATGGCTATACTGTTTGAGTGTAAGTGTAGTACATTCATCAGAATCGTATTGTCCTTTGGGATTAGTGGCACCAAAGACAGTAGTCCTCGTACTGAGTGTTGTTACTAGTCCAGCCTGAAAGATAAGGATATAATAATGTGTGATCAAAGTGCATGGGTGGTGAACTTGAATGGCTCATTAAATGGCAATTGTTTTGGGTATAAGGCATGGTACCTTTGCAACGCTTATTGTTTGTTGTTCCATGGCTTCGTGTATTGTTGTCCTGTCATGCTCTCGCATGCTATGATGGGAATGTTAGACAGGAAATAGGTCAGATAAGACATTGAGTTTTACAGGCATTGCCTTGACTTTTGCAGAAAGCCAAGAGCATTAAAAATAGCATATCATGTCTCGCAACACTCAAATAAGAAAAGCTATGCATTTAGCATGGATAATACATCAGATTATAGAGTTGAAATACGCATGCATATTATATGGGAGATCATAGTCGCTCGATGGGAGGCCAGGGCTTGCAGCTGCAGGTCCCCAGAACTATGGGATTGGGAGGTATCCGCTCAATTGGGAACTATGTCCAGACGAGATCTTTTAAGCTAAATATACATGAATCTGATCCATAAGCGAATTTCATATATGACAATAACTTAATAATCCATTCTCCGTATTTTTAGTGTCAAGACAGTTGAGTGACAGATCATGAACTGGAATCTGTTCTCAGATAAAACAAGAGCCACTAATTGCATTGGCAATAAAGGTACCGGGTAGCAATTGGAGAAAGAAACAGTCAAACCTATCAAACTCATCTATGCAGCATAAGCCACCATCAGCCAGAACAAGGGCACCAGCTTCAAGCATCCACTCACCTATCATTAAATTCAAATGAACATTGGAACCAAGGAAACCGGTACTAATGTCAAATGAAAACGACACCAAAGTAATGTATAATGCTGACAATGAATGGTGATGTCAAACACTAAAACATATATACCTCCATCCTTGACAGCAGTGACAGTCAAACCAGCACTGGTACTTCCAAGACCAGTTGTAATCACAGAACGGTTGCTCAATTTAGCAGCAAACTTCAAAAACTGGGATTTGCCAGTACCTGAAATTCAGTGAAGAACAATATAGTTGCATCAAATGTATACCACATGATATTTTTACAGTTCTGCTATTTGTAAGTTGCTTTGTTTTTTCAACTCTATTATCAATTTTTGTGGTCATGATGGAGACTGATGTGCTACATGATTGGATTTTTTTTTATATGTAGCAACGCAAGGGTATTACGCCATTATTGTGAAATATAAGTACTTACTAATGCGAAATTTTGAATATGTAATTTTCGACGTCTGGGGGTGGGAGGTTGTCTCTCTTGTGCTACTCTTAGTGCAACTACAAATATAAATTTTGTATAAGGCTAAACCCTATAAAGCATGTGATTACGAAGATTAATACCTGGATCACCAACCAGAAGCATATGTGGTTCACCACGAACCTTTGTTCCAGAAGCATCAACATGCTGCACTCCGCCAATCATTGTCAGAGCAACTGAAAATCAAATATATCATGAATACTAAAAATGTTATACTCCCTCCAGTCCAAAATACTTGTCTAGAAATGCATGTATCTAGACGCGTTTCAGTGTGTAGGTTCGCTCATTTCATGACAAGTATTTTGGATCAGAGGGAATAATTGTATTGACACAGGAATATGCTTCAGAACAAATTAGTTAATGATTTGCTTCCAGAAAAGGCTAAAAACACAGTGAATTAGTGAAGCTAAAATCACTGCTGAGTTACTATTAATACAGCTTACTGACAGAATGTAGCATACCTGCAAGCTTTACCGTGAATAGGCCATAAATCTGAGGACAAATGCCTTTCAAGATTTTATTTCTTCCTATGTACCCAGAAAGGAAAACAATTTATAACTTATAGCAGCGATTAAATGGCAATAAGAAAACTGAGGATGCAATTCGAGATACAGAAGATCAGGGTTTTATAGCCTGAAAACTAGAAGGATGCCAATGGAAAGATCCAGGCATGCTAAGCACCTTCTAGTGGAGTAGCTCTGTGCTTTTCCCAGAAAATATCAAACTCCTTGATAACTTCCTCAGGGATGTCTATGCCAGACTTCAGCTCATTAGTTCTCCTGTAGAATGCAGTACATAGACATAAGTCATTTGTAAAAACCAGCACTAGAGAAGGAACTAAGATTGTTCAAACTTCACAACTCAGCAACCCTAAAGAGTTGAATAGATGTTCGCCATGCTGGCATCCAACTAGTTCTGTAGATGATCCAAAGAGAAACTACAGTGCAATGAGTGGAATGAAATAAATCATCGACTCGCATCACAGACTACAGAGGAAGGCTTCCCATCACATAAGACCAAATGATACTGCAGATATTGACATACCTATTACATGAAAAAAAAAATCCAGTTTTTAACAAGAACTCAGTATATTAACACAGCAGAACATCAACAACAACTACATCAAAGCCTTCTTCCCAAGCAAGTTGGGGTAGGCTTGATATGAAACCCAACAGAAGAACATCAACAGAAATTCCACAAATTTTCTGGAGTAGCAATAACATATTTTTTGCAAATTAGTAGCAATAACATATTAAGGCTTATTGGTATTGCTTTGCTTGATCTGGAGAAAAGTGAATGAGTAATTGTTATGCTTCAAAGAGCAAGCATCCATTCTTGGATCATGACATTCTTGAAAAATATTAAAACCATAATGATTACTGTGCATAAATCAAAGATTAACAACTAGAAAAGAAATTACATACTACTTTATCAGAGCTGGAGTTGGATAGGAACCATAGTATAATTCATCAATTACCTCGCATAGTTGGCAATAAACACAGGATCAAGGTTGCAGCGCACATCCTTAACATCAGAGGACCACTTTGCAGACAATATACCAGTAACAATGACGTCATCTGAAGAAATAACACACTTGACTGAACATCAACATCAGAAGAGCAAGCTAAATTAACAATGGGCGGCTGTATAGGTTGCAATCCAGGCAAAAGCAGCACAGCACTTTTCAGTTGGGAACAATGGGAACTCAACGTAAGAAACTCCCTAAGATATATGGTTAAGCTCCTTATATAAAGACGATTTTCTTTTCAAGATCATCAAAACACAACTTCTGACAGCATCCTAGAAATGCATGAGCCCAAAGAGGCTACTTACCACCAGCTTTAACAATATCAACAAGGTCATCCATCAAAATCACGGGCATGGAACGGGGTATAGACCCAACATCCAGAAGTTGTACACTTTCTTGGATTTTTATTTCTTGATAATCATGACATTTTATGCTATCTTCAATTAATTGGAAAGAAGCACTTTGACAGCCTTTTGAACTCTGGATGAATAGCAAAACTATTAGTAGATAATTTTAAAGAAAATGGTGTACCACGTACGGCGTCAAACAACTATTAAAAGGTAAACAGGTAAAAGGGGCAATAAATAACATGTGCACTGGCCAACAAAAAAGATACCACTGTCCACAGGAGGTGGACAAATATAGGTAGAACCAAAGAATTAAGGCTGGTTTTCGCTCAATGAAATCATACTCTACCTTCATTTCAAAAAGAAGTAAGGAGATGCAATACCGTGGATGGGCAAGATGCAGGAAGAGTTACACGATTCCCAGCCTCTAGCTCAGGATGGCAGGTGAACCTATTTAATATACAAACAAATTAAGGACTGGTGTATCTATGACATAATTTATGCTCATGACATTCAACACGCTCTGTAAGAAGTAATGAGGAGATCTTCGTACGTTAAGGAGGCACAAACTTATATTATCTGAAATTCCTCAAAAAATATATTATATTATCTGAAGTTCCTAGCAAGGAACTGATTCAATCTCTGAATGTATCTCATTCAATTCTCAGAAACTATGCTACATCCTTAGTTAAGCACTTAAGCCTCTCACACTGCATGCTTTTCAGTTACAGGCAAGAGAAGCTTGAGCTCTGATTGCAAACTTGCTCGGCCCGCATTTGTCCTGCCGGCTTAAGCCACCCAAACAGGCTAGTGTCTCCCAGCACTGTAACACTGCCAGCAGAACTAAGAATATTTAATTACATATGAAAGCGTCTATCGACTTCAGTTCAGGAAGATAATATACTTTCTCTGGTTTCTTAAGAAAGCCTTTGTCTAATCACCTTAGTCAGTACATCACAATCTATATTACTGAAGTACACCGATATGCAGTTCGCAGTTATGCTTCCCAAGTCAATACTACTTGCAGACGCAAGGGTTTCAATTTCAGCCAATACTGATAGTCTGGTATACACTGTCAACTATGAAGTCATGAACATGCATCACAAACCTGTGGTTGCATTTCCTGCACTGATACTCCCGCTCGCCCTCGATCATCTTCACACCACCTGACCTGATCACGGTCCCCTTCAGAGTCAGTAGAATCCCCCTATGCTTCACCCTTACTTTCCCAATGCTCGGCGATGATTCTGCAGAAACAATACCACCATACCCAAATCAGGAAACCCCTGAACAACTAGTAGAAAATCAGGCGACCAGACAGTCTCGCCAGCATTTCAACGAACAGGAGAGTCGCGTGAGCGAGCGCACCAGGGAATTCGAGTGGCGACCCGGAGGTGTTGACGCGCACGTGCACAAACTCCTTCTTCGCCACGGCGGTATTCAACTTATCCGGAGTACCCATCAACTCGCTCTTTTTGAGAATTTCCAACACCTCGCTCTGCTGATAAAACCGATGGTAAGGAAAACCGGGGAAACTAAACAGAACGGGATGCCTGTCGTGCAGAAGGGAGATCTACTCGCCTGGGCGAGTTTAGCGGCGTCGTCGAAGTAGGTGAGGATGCCCTTGGGGTAGTTGTAGAGCATATTGCCCAGTTCGGGGTCGAAATCGAAGAGCTCCGCGAAGCTGCGAGAGGAAAGATGGTTAGGGTTTGGGGAGGGGGAGGGGGAGGGGGAGGGGGGGCGCAGAATGGGTGCGGGGTGGAGTTGGAAGGAGCACTCACTCGATGACGAGGGGGAAGTGGAGCGTGGGGTCGGAGTGGAGGAGGATGCGGCGGAGGTCGTCGGAGTGGAAACTGCGGAGGAACTTGGCGAGCATGCGCTCGTATGCTGAACGCCTCGCTCCGTCGCAGTCGTCATCGGCGAACGCCTCACGCGGCGGCGGCGGCATTTGGGCGGCGATTGGGGTTTGGGCGCGAAACGGCCGAGGAGGAGGGAAGGTGGTGGTGGTGGGTCTGGGCGAATCCTATGCTCCGACCAGATCGGCGTTTGCACCGCGCCGCACACCCCCGCGCGCGGTGTGGGCCGGGCCACTAGAGCCGACCTGGTCGGGTCTCTATTTTTCTTTTTCTTTTTTTCTTTTCTCTGTTTTCTTTTTCAGTTTAGTTTTTTTGTTTCCCTTTTACAACATTTTTTCAAATGTTCAGATTTGAAATTTTCGTTATAATTTTGAAATTTGTTCGAATATGAAATTCGTTCAAATTTTTATTTTCGTCCAAAATTTGAAATTCGTTTAAATTACGAAATTCATTCAAAATTTGAAATCCGTTCAAATTCCGATTTTTGTTCAAATTTGATATTTGTTCAAATTTAGAAATTCATTTAAATTAGATTTTCATTCAAATTTCGAATTTCTCACAAAATTTGGAAACTTGTTCAAAATTTGAGATTTGTTTAGTTTTCTAATTTGTTCAAAATTTGAAATCCGTTCAGATTTTGAATTTGTTTAATATTTGAAATTCGTTCGCATTTCATAATTTTGTTCAAAATTTTAAATCCGTTCAGATTTCAAAATTTCCAATATGTTCTTATTTGAATTTTTTTATTTTGAAATCTGTTCCGTTTTAAATTTTGTTCCATTTTGAAATTTGTTCTGATTTGATTTTTGTTCCGATTTTAAATTTGTTCATTTTTTATTAAAAAATTCAGATTAGTTCAGTTTTTTTAAACCCTCCGTTGTTTTATATGGAAGAAAAAGATTTTTTCACTCTTTTTAATCCCCGTTTTGTTGTCGCAAGAGTAGTTCGTACAGAATTTTATGTAGACAAGCAAACGCAGAACCTGGCACGAGTACGTGTCTTTATGTTACTCAAAAAAACAATCACGTATGCGCATAAACCAAAAGTAACCGTTCGCGAGTTTCCTTCCCGAACGAATGTAACGGGCCAGGCCCATGAAACAACGGAAGGTGTGCGGTGCGGGGTATACACCGATCAGGTTGGAGTATAGGAGGTCCCTGGGTCTGCGGCGTCACACGAGGGAGAAGGGGGCGGACGGTGGGAGGGATATCCTACTTGCCGCTCAATGCGTGCAATAGGAGATGCTCTGCCTCAAGGGTTCCATGGTGGGCCGCACCCGCACTGTACTTTTTTCCCTTTTACATTTATTACATAGTATAGTAGTACTAGTAAATTTTTTTGTGTCGGAAATGCAATTCGGAACCCGGGTGTAGATGAACTCGCTAGGTGGACCAATCCTCATGCGCCCCGTCCTGTCTACTGTAGTGTATAGGTGGAAGTATTGTGTTCGTACATCGATTTTGGAACAATGCGATACATGCATGTGGGTGCATTTATGGGGACGAGATGCCTGTCGGACCACGCCGATCCAGCCGGTCGTGTGACATTGTGGACCAACGGATAAAACGCCAACGGCTCGTTTAGAGCAACGACATATCATCTATAGCTAGTTTATAGCCAAGCAAAATACTGAGCTGCCTAGATGAATAGCTGTGCACCCTAATCCGTCCTTTAGATCATCCTATGGATAAATTTCCATCGTGGATTGACTTAACGGACGTCACTGCATCCGTCGCACCCCGGCGGCCCGGCCCGTCCCTATTAGCAAAACAAGAACCGTGCTTCACCTCCCACAGTCCCCTCAAAAAAAAAAACCTCCCACATTCCCACCCACCCCCAACAAATCCCACGGCGGCCTTGCGAATCCCCCGACTGCACCAAGCCTGCCCCGGACTCCGGCCACCGCGCGCGTCGACCCCCTTTGCCGAGCCGTCCCGGCGGCCGCCGCGCAGCCGGAGCAGCATCCCCACACAGCCTCCCTCTCTCTCTATCGATTTGTGACCATGGTGTCTGGCAGGAGCCACCGGATCTGAGCGGTGAGGACTGCCGCCGGCGGGATTGGCAAGGAGGTGTGAGTGTAGATGGGCATGTGCCTCTGGCATGAGCAGTCGCATGATGGAATTGCTAGGACTAGCATCCATCTATTTTTGTTACCTACTTTTTTCTGATCTCTCGCTGTGACAAGCCAGCCGGAACCCGCCTTGGCTCAATGAGCTAGTTGCTCTACAGCTTCCAATCTGACACTAACGGTGCGGCTTGTGGACATGGGAAACCTTTTGAGTTTGGCTTTTCTTGATCTCGATTTGTTTTGCCTTTTTCTTTCCGATCTGAATTTGCTTCACCGTTTGAGGGAGTCAGTTACATGTTGACTTTTTGTACATGGTGTCTTCCCGAAGCAGATCCAATTTGTTAATTTGTTGGAATTTCTGGTGGTAGTGTGTTCCTGATTTAGAGGAAGTGAGCAGCATTTCCGTTGGACTTTCATTGCTAAAATCAAATAGGTGTCTGAATATTTCCAGCTTCAATAATTTTGGATCCAAATGTGCAGCAGTCCCTCTCTTTCCCATTCGAATTCGCTAGCTTAACTGAATGGTGAAGGAAACATGGCCACGGACTCAGAACCACGACGCTAATTTCTTCAGGGAATGAAACACTTCGGAGAGGTGGATGGGTTATGTTTTTCATGTTCTCTCTCTAAGGGACAAATAAGTTTTATCTTCTTGGTAATGGAGCAGGCTTCCCCATCGGCAGCTCGACCACAGGGCTCGGCAGGAAGAGACTAATATTAGTCTTGATGTTTTTTGTGTTGCATTTTTAAGCTAAGCTGATTTGATTAGCTTGATTTTTATTAGTCCAAATTTCATCAGAGTTGACGTTGGTGTGATTTTATTCAAATGGCTTTTGTGGTGATAATATGAGAACTCTGAGAATGATTGGAGATTTTTTTTGAATTTATCCTTAATTTATCTGAATGAACTATAAATGATACACCATCTACGACCTCTATCATAAAACCCAAATAAATTTTCGACCTTTTTTTACTGAACATAGGATCTAAAGATCTATGTTTAATAACAAAATTTACAACCTCCTTCTTGGTGATAATTAAAACAAGTTTTCCGTTTGTATCCTGTCCGTTGCAGGAATCAAGCAAGATTATATGGGCATGATACAATGATTATATGTTGAGGATCGTAAAAAACAATACTAAAGGAACTTTTAAATAGAGATTGGCGAGGAACGGGTTTTGTTAATAGGAGGCTGTTTGAAATACAGTAACAGAAAAACAGCTGCCGAGGACTTTTGTGGCATAATTTTTTTTTGCTACATAGTGTTCTTTTTAGATGTATGCACCACCTTTTTTCCAGATGATTTCTATTGGACGCAAGCATGGACGCAGGCACATCTTCACCATTGTTTAATGTGTCAGTTGAGCACGGATATAACTGCCCATGTCGACTTGATGTCAGAACTGTGCAGAAGGACAAGTTATTAGGCTACCGTGAAGTTGCCGTGAATCATAACTTTGAGATGGGCAGGATCCAACGGTGCTAGTTATATGCGCAGCTATCACCCCGGGTAGAAAATCCGTGTCGTTAGCCAATATGTACAATAGTTAACTATAGAAGAGTACTACTTTTTAAATATATGGCCCACTTGACACATTCACAAAGTGCCTAGGAGCACGTGATGCAGCTGGCTCTTATCCTACAGCCAGCACCTCTTCTCTCTCATCCAACTCAGCATAAATATAGTATTTAAATCCTTATAGCCTGCTGACTGTACATTATTGTACTTGCTCTTATGGTATTCCACGAGACAGTTGCAGTGTCCAGATCTGAGCCCATCCGCCCGAGATGGAAAAGGGGATCCGGCGAGGGAACTAGATTTCCTCAAAGGGGGCGACTACACCCAGATCAACCTGAAACTAGCCTAACGTCGGGTCGTGTCAACCAAGTTCCAACTTTCCCGAAACGGAATCCCGACCGCGTGGGATGTAATATATTTATGGCGGGAAATCTTCACCGGTCCGCGCGCGATTCCCGCGTCCACGCTAGGCCCACAGCCTGCTTGTCCGGTACATCCCGGTACATCAACCCCACCCCACGGTCTGCTACATCCATCCCTCCCCCAGACAAGACACCATCTTCTTCTCCACGCAAAAATTGATCTGCTACATCGAAATCAAGAACACGCCGGAAAAGAGAGAAGAACCAGCGTCCAAAGCAAAAAGAAGAACAATACTATAGATCTGCTACATCCACTTCCTTCTTCCAAACCACCCAGACACCATCTTCTTCCCCAATGAAAAACAGAAACCAGAAGGAAGATCTGCTACATCCAAAGGGAAAACACAAGAACAAAACCACAACCACAAGAAAAAGAACAGCTTTGAAAGGTTAGCTGCTACATCCCCTTCCCCTGATCACTAGAAGAACAGCAGGAAATAAGATCAATACCTACCTTTCAGGTTACCTGCTACATCCCTGCACCCTTCCCGATTTCTCAGAACTGATGCATACAAAGAGTTAGGATTGAACTACCTGGAGAATATCTGGTACATCCCTGCACCCTTTTCTTTGTTTGTACCTGAAGAAACACCCAGATCCTAACTAGCTTTGCTTATACCCCAGATCCTAGCTAACCCTGCACCCTTTTCCCCCGTTATTCAGGTTATCTACTACATCCCTCTCTCTCTCTCTTTGCTCATACATCAGAAGCTTCTACAATCTGGGAAGTGGAATCCAGCTTGACTACATCCCCAAATTAAAGAAAAAGGTTTCAGCATGATATCCTGAAGAACTTGACCTACATGCTGTGAAGAACCCAATTTTCCTTGCACCTGCAGAAAGGTGTGATTTTCCAACAAGACTACTCATTTCCTTCATCAGGTTGTAGTTGGGATAAAGCATATATGTTCTAGCATGATAAAAACATTACTTAGTACTACATGGTCTTGCATACATGTCTTTGCCTGCTGTTAAAGGCCCATGATACTTGGCATAGTTTCAAAAGAGATAGGTAAGTCTTAGAAAACCATGGAAACTATTCCATGAAACTTTGTAGCTGAAAGAAAGAGTATGAATCATGATCCCATCAAACTTGGAAGCTGAAGAAGTGCATGAACCAGATGATGTATGACAGCACAACTTATAGAATGTAGCAACAGTACCTGGGAAAATCAATTGAAAACTCTGTATTAACATCAATAACTGAGTATGTAACATAAGACTGGGAAAATTCAGAACAACATAGAGTAATGTAATATCTAAAAAATAATAGTACTAGAACTAAAACATGAATTAATTGTTTAATTTTATTGAGTATGTTAGTTCTTTCTATTTACTACATTGTCTTGCTGTTCTTTACTAACACAAATACAGTTTTTGCTATTACTTGCTGTCACTACATCTACTTGTTTGTAGAAGCAAGTTGAAAAATGCCTAAGGGTTTCAAGTACTGGTTTGGGGAGCTTGACCTAAATAATCCACTTGATGAAGATTTTGTGTCTGCAATGCATGAAGATGAGGCTGGTACTTCTTCTGGTCCTAGCACTGGTGCTAACACTAGGACAGATACAAGTGGTCATGCAAATTCATTTATGTATGAAGATGAAGCTCGTACTACTGCAGGTCCTAGCACTGATATCCCCACAGCGCCAGATGGAGTTGATCAGTCCAATGATCCTCCTAGTCATCGCCGACATGGTCACTCCAATTTGCGGTCAGGGGTTACATTATCAAGTGAAGATAGTGGCAGTGATGGTGAAGTACAGTCAACACCAGAAGGATTTGCCCCTCAGAAACCATTTGTTGGCATGATTTTCGATACCCTTACTGCATGTCTCACGCATTACAACAGATATGCAAGACATGTTGGTTTCTCAGTTAGGATTGAATCCTCTAGGAGATCCACTGTAGATGGTGAGAAGGATAAAAGTTTTTTTGTCTACAACAAATCTGGCAAGAATGCTGAAGAAGAAGAAGTTCCTTTGAAGGAAAGGAATCGTAAAATAACAAAATTGTGTGAGTGCAAAGCAAAGTTGCGTGTGAAACGTGTTGGTTCTAGGTGGCATGTAACTCAATTTGTTGAGGAGCACACTCTTGAGCTCATACAGAAATTTGCGTTGAAAAAGTATCTGAAATCACACAAGAAGATACCAATTGAAGAGAGGAAGTTCATTGATATGCTGCATGAAGTCAACATCAGTGCTGGCAGAATCATGGAGATCATGGGTGAAATCTATGGATGCAAGAAAAATGTACCCTACGACACCAAGACAATCAGTAACTACACTGCCTCCTTAGGAGAAAAAGAGAGATTCAAGGACATCCCTGCCCTGTTTGATTAATTTGAAGAGTTGAAAGAGCGTGATCCAAAGTTTATCTACAAGTACAAACTTGATGAGGAATCAAAGGTACAGAACCTATTCTGGGTTGATGGTGATGCTAGAGAAGCTTACAAGCTTTACAATGACTGCATATCATTTGATACTACATTTTTGACAAATAAGTATAAGATGCCATGTGCACCCTTCATTGGTATTAACAGATATGGGCAATCAATTCAGTTAGGTTGTGGTTTTGTTAGGCATGAGAGAATAGAGGATTTCGTTTGGCTTTTTGAAAAATTCCTAGAAGTTATGGATGGATTGCATCCTCTGAATATCATCACAGATCAAGATGCAGCAATGAGAAGTGCTATTCTTACTTTGCTGCCTCATACATGTCATAGGAATTGCCACTGGCATATAATGCAAAAAGTACAGGAGAAACTTGGTCCGTTTATTGCAAAGAGAGAAGATTTGAGGAAGGATTTCAATGAAATTATTGATTACAGCTTGACTGTTGAAGAGTTTGAAACCAAATGGGGTGAAATGTTAGTGAAACATGACATTGTGGACAATGACAATTTATTTTCTATCTGGGAGTTGAGAGAGTGCTTTGTTCTAGCATATTTCCAAGACTGTTACTTCCCGTTCCTACAGACTACAGCTCGAAGTGAGGGGTTTAATGCGGTTCTTAATAGATACATGAACCCACATGATAGCCTTTTACATTTCTTCCAGCAATACATGAAGTTGCAAGAAGACATAGAGATACATGAAGATGCGCATGAGTTTGCTGGAGAAGATAAAATTATGAGGCTTTGGTCTGATTTCCCAATGGAGAAGCAGGTTTTTAAAAGATACACAATGCCACTGTACAACCGTTTCCAATTGGAGATGCGCAAAATCACATCATACAATGCCCGTGACTGTGGCGGAGGTGTCTTTGATATTTTTCCAGTGTAGGGTTATGTGGTTGGTTATGGACGAAGGACTTACATAGTAAGCATGGATTTCGAGAATGAGATCTACAATTGCCAGTGTTGCAAATTCAAAAAGGATGAGATTCTTTGTTGTCATGTACTGAAGGTAATGTCCTATATTGGTGTTGTGACGAGAATCCCTGAACACTACATCCTACGTAGATGGTCGCAGCCTGATCCAGATGTAGTTCCAGCAACTACTGAATTACCACAACATCCTCCTGAGAAGAAGCTGTCCAGGAAAGATATGCGGATGTTGCGGTACGGTAACATGTGTAACGATTTTTCTAGGCTAGCTGTTGACTTAGCAGCTTCAGAGAAAACTAAAGAGATAGCTGACAAACACTTAAAGGCTATGCAAAAAGAACTAGCTGATTTAAAAAGAGCAGCTGCAGATGCATTGAAGAGGAAAAAGAAAGCACAAGCTTCTTCAAGCACAGGGCCTGATGCTGATAATGAAGCAAACACCGCAATGGAACATGATTCTGAACTTGCTGATTATAGAAAGGCTAGAGACCCACCAATAACAAATACAAAGGGTAGACTAGCCCAGAAGAGGAAGAAAGGAGGCCTTCAACTACGGAAGCCTAATCCTACTGTGTGCAAAGTCTGTGGTGATTTAGTTCATGATGTGCGTAACTGTCCTGTCCGGCTTGCAAATCCTGAAAAGTATCCAGTACTCTCCCTGTTCCAGTGATTGTATATGCTATGTTATTTGTTTAGGAATCACTGGAAAAATACATTGTAATCAGGGTAATTTTGGTGTTACATTTTAATGAATATTCTATGAATGTGCAGCAATTTTTAGAACATGGGAATTTTGTGTTATACAAAAGTAAACGCTGGGGCCTATGAGAAAATATAGTACACGAAATGAAAAAGCAAGTAAAAACATACTAAAAAACAAAAAAAGATTTCAAAAAGAAGGATGTGTTGTACCTAATAATAAGAGAAACCAAAGCTACACATACACCTGCCATGGGGCTTTGTTGCGGTGGAATGACAACCACTTTTCTGTGTACGATTTCCTTATATTCAGAAGGTCTTTCTGAGTGAAACTGGCAGCAGCCCTTCCGTGTTTTTCTTCTAGGTTCTTGAGCATGAAGAATCCGCAGTCGAAACTAAATCCGAAGTTTTGTAGATGTTAGTAAAAATAGAAGACAAAACAAATGGATGATCAACTCATTGCTATGTGACTGTAAAAAAAT
Source organism: Dactylis glomerata (assembly GCA_007115705.1). Classification (NCBI taxonomy): domain Eukaryota; kingdom Viridiplantae; phylum Streptophyta; class Magnoliopsida; order Poales; family Poaceae; genus Dactylis; species Dactylis glomerata. Next base: position 139,657 of record QXEO01000095.1, read on the forward strand.
AACACCCTAGAAATATTATAGAATCAAATAAAACATTTCAGCTGACTTCACTTAAAAAATTCAGAACAAATGTTGTACTGCATGTAGAATACATCATGAGTATGAGTTACACCTACTTCCCCTTAAGCAAAATGAAAACAGATATAATTTTGTTGTTTAACTTACGTGTTAGTTTGCCGTGGACTGTCAAGTACTTTGGCTTGCCAGTTTGAAATGTCCACACTAGAATCCTTGTACACTCTGGCCCACATCTTCTTAATTCCATTAATAAGCACATGACATGCTGGCATCATGAGAGCTTGACCATCTTTTGATAGGGAGTCAATGATCTCAAATCTGCCACCCTTTATGTTCAGTACAACTAGCCAATAGTGTCCTGAAGAGTTGTTGGACTGCAAAGACCATGCCTTCAAGGTTGGGAAGCACACCTGTTTTCATTGTTACATTGTTTAAAAAAATAGTACGGTACTGTCTATCTAAGTATAAGACATGTTATTCATAACAAAAAAAATTAGGTTTCGGAAATTCTTACAATTTCTTTGTGGTCAAGCCTTTTTCCTGGGCTCTTCTCAAAACATCTTGTTACATCCTTGAGGTTGAAACGGCCATCCATCAAGTAGCTCTTTTGAAAAAGAAATGAAAAGAAAATACAAATGTATGAGTTACAAAAAATATGATATCATCCAGAAAAAAATGTGTTCTCTTCGATGATGGTGAATTTTTTAACAAAAAGAAGTATTGTTACTTACGGATACACGTAGTGGCATAATGTACTACTTGGGATTTTTATTCTCCTCCTTGATGACATGAATACCTATTTCAGCAACCAGATTCCACGTCTGGTGTCTAGGTTTGACTGAATCTGCCAGATGACCAAGATTACAATAGAAGGTGTCATAATCTATGACTACCTCCTCGTTGTTTTGAGACAAAGTTTTGTATCCATGTTGGCAGACCATGCTATAAAGCTCATTAGTAGACTTTGAGACATTATAGTTTTTCTGGATTTCTGTGGTGACGAAAGGTGATCTTCCGTACTTTGCAACCTTGAGTATCCTCTTCTCGTATTCTCGAGCAACTGGCGTAATGCTATCTCCTGATGGGCCTACATTTTATTTGCTGCCTTCATTGTTTGCTGCATATAATTTGACACCTTGACCATCTTCATCTTCAACAAAAATTTCCTCGTCTGATAGAGTGTCCAGGTTGAACGGAGGTGCATCTGGAGCTAGACGTGCAGCTGCCATTTTCCTTTTAGACTCAGTGCTATTGAAGTCAAGTTTCCTATTCATTGAGTCAACCCCAGCTGAGCTTGGTATGCACTCAGTAGTAGTTCTTGGTACAAAATTCTCAACAACATTGTTGGTGTTGTTGCCTGAGTTCAAACTGAGCCTTGATGATCTTGTCTGTCTTTTGTTCAGGCTTCCAGAGGGGCTGGCATGATTCCGAGGAGACCTTTGAGGTGAAGTGGTTCTCAAACACAATTGTGCAACATAAACATCTACATATTCCATTTCTGTATTGCTTGTGACTTGGACTTTCTTCTGCTGGGTGTGAACACTGCTTCCTGGGTTGACCTGCGATGTCGGGTTGGATATTGTTGGCTTCATCCTTTTACTCTGAACCCCATCAGCAAATGAAACGGACTTCCTTTTCCCTGGTATTATTTTCGGTTCTAGCTCTTTCACAATTCTCTGACATTCAGGTCCCATAGCAACATCTTCAATGCTAGTCAGCCCCTGTGCATCAGGCAATATTGGTTTAAGGGGCTCAAACAGCTCTTTGGGAGTTGACCCATGTATGTTTTAATTGCAGGTGTGCTACCAACATACTTCATGAACTCTGCCTCTCAATTCCAATCACTGTCGTCATCGCTTGAGCAAGAAGCTATGTATGCATCCCTGAAACTAATGTATGCAGCTCTGGTAGTGTTTTGTTCTTCTATGACTACATTGCTCAGTAACAGATCTTCTTTTGCTTGGATTTGCTCAAAGTTTTCGATGATAGTTGCCAAATCATCAGGTTTGCTGCTCTCCTAGATTGTTACTTCTGGTTGAGTGCTACATTGAGCAAGTTGAGTAACTGAAACTGGTACTTCCATTCCAATCCTATCCTCTTGCAAAACTTCCTTGTTTGTGTGTTTGACATCAGCGGGTACAGTGTTTGTCCCCTGGTTTGCAGCCACATTCAGATGTGTGACAGCATCATCACACTCAAAACCTACAGATGACACCTTCTTAGAGTGAAGCTCTTCTTCCAACAGTGCTGCACTGTCATTAACTCTTGGATTGCTTGCTATCTCCGTGTTTGCCGCAACAGAGAAGTGATGGGAATTCGCATCTACACTAACAGGCTGAACATCATCGGCATGAGGTGTTCCTTGTACCGCCTTTGTATCATTGGCAGGTTTCATCTCTTCTTGAACATGAACTGGTTCCTCGTCCTTTGTTTTGCTTGGTATCGTTGAAGGTTCTGCCTTTGTTCTAGGTGAGCCCTTTATCTTCTGAAATTCATATCCTCCAGCAGTTCCTTATGGGTTTACACTCTTGTGTGTCCCAGATATTAGGTTCTTCATCATCATTTGTAGTCCAGATTCAAAACCATGGCACACATACTCAATTGCATATTTGTATTTGAGTGTATCCTGCGAAACAAATAGTTTAACTCTGTAAGACAGTATATGCAGAACGCCTTAATTGATCTTTTTCTGAAGAAACTCATATTAGGACATTACTGATTTGTTAAAAAGTACAAGAGATTGCAATAAATAAACACTAACCTCAGCTAATCGGTCTGATGGAGCATGCTTATCAATGAACATGTCGATTTTCCTTGAGTCTAAGAACAATATACTCTGACCATTTCGATATTCATCTTGGCATGAATCAGAATGAGCTTGGTCTGTGCCATTATTGCCAACATCACATGGAGCAGAATAGCTTTGTTCTTCAAATTCAGTAGGAGCAGAATTACTTTGTTCTTTGAAATCATCTTGGTTAGATTCCAAAGGTGACTTCTCTTGCAAATCGTCTTCTGTTTCATTGGAAGTTTCTTCTTGCTTGGGAAATGCAAACTGGGCTTTCAACTGCATTGTCAGTTTCAGGGTGGGTTAGAATAACAAATTTTTAAGATTCCAAACTTTTTTTTGTGAGTAAGAAGTACCAAAAAACATTTCAAGAACTTACAGGAGATGCTCCGAATGTTCCATCACTCTTTGTGTCCTGTTTTATTGCTTCTCTCACCATTTTATTAGTCCACACTGATACTCTTACACCCTCCTCAGGAATGTCCATATTCCTGAGTTGCAATGAATCAAGATACATCACCTATATGAAAGGGAAAATGACACAAACAAAATAGAAACAGCGATTAGGGTCAAAATAACACAGGAAAGTAGCAAAGTTAGGAATGAAAAAGAAATATTAGGGTCACATTAAAAGAAAATATACCATTAGGTATAACATGCATGGAGTAACCTTTTCTTTCTCCCCATTTTGATTGAGTGACTTGCAAAGGATCATAATCACAAATCTGCACATGTTCAAACGTCGTGCATTTTTTATATTAATTAGAGAAGGATAGATTCTTGGGCTGATCCGAATACCAGTAGTTGCTGCCAGAACAGAAGACATTCCATATGCTACAGTTGGTTGGTGGCGACCCTTTGGAATGCCAAACTATTCTCTCATAAAACTAATTGCATCAGGATCTTTTTTGACAATAACTTCCAAGTCTCCCATTGGCACTCCAAGGACCTCATACACTAATTCTTTAGTTACTGGAATGGAACCACGATCAGGAAAGTCCATACTACAAGTAGTTGAATTGAAACTCTCCATCAAGAACTGGCAAATTTTAGGCTGCAGCTTGGAACACTTGATATCCAACAGACCCCCATAATCATAGTGCCTGATGAGATCTTTCTGATCAACTGATAAACTAGGGTACAGTCTTGTTAATTTCATGGGTGATGCACGGTTGAAGAATTTCTTCACTTTGATCTGCACATAAAACAAGGTGAAAAATGTCAAACAATCTTGGTGTAAATTCTAGTCAATTTCATCTAAAGTTAAAATGTTTATCATCGAAAAAATTCAGCAAACTAAATGTACATGAAAAAGTAATCATGAAAAATAAATCTGCAGAATAGAAAAAAAACAAAAATAACTCACCTCCTCCTGCTCATTTTCAATATTATTATCTTCTTTCGATTCCTCTCTTTTAGTAGTGCTTTCAGCACGAGGATTTTGCTTGAGAGACAGTTTGCGACGCAACAAGCTCAACCTTGAATGCTTCCTCGCAGAATTGTGTTTCTTAGAACTGCTAGACCTAGACATTTTATACCTATATAATAGTGAAACACATAAATGTCAAACGGTTTGCAAAAATTCAAAATATGCAAGGTAGAAAAATAGAAAAACATCTAAAAAGAAAGAATGTATCCTAGTGGTTCATTGATCAACAAAAAATACATCATCTTCTGCTATTTAGTCCCATGCAAAAAAACATCAGTACATCTAATTAGAATGCATCCAGAACACAAAAAAACCATAATTAATTTCTGCCACATTTGACATGATGCCTGCAGAATGTAGTCACATCCAGAAATAGACGGTACATCTCCTAGCATGCATCCAGCACACAAAGTCCTAATAATTTCTCCTACATTTTTCATGATACCATCAGAATGTAGTAACATCCTGAAATCAACGGGTACATCAATTCAGAATGTATCCAGCACAAAAAAATCCTAAAATAATTCCAGCTGCATTTATGCTGATACCAGCAGCATGTAGCCACATGCAAAATCAAACACATAAATTAAACTACATTTGACCTATTACCAGTAGCATGTATTCACATCCAAAAATCAAACATAACATCCCATATGAATCACAGCAGGATGTAGTCACATCCAAAAATCCAACTACCTGTTTTTGATACATTTCATATGAATCACAACGTCATGTAGTGACATCCAAAAAATCCTACCACTCATTTTAGCTACATTTCATATGAAGCACAGCTGGATGTAGTCAGATGCAAAAATCCAACTAACTGTTTTGGATACATTTCATATGAATCACAACATCATGTAGTGACATCCAAAAAATCCTACTACTCATTTTAGCTACATTTCATATAAAGCACAGCTGGATGTAGTCAGATGCAGAAAGTCCTACTACTCATTTTAGCTACATTTCATATGAATCACTGCAGGATGTAATTACATGCAAAACAGAACTATTACCTATTTTGGCTACATTTCATATGAAGCACATAAGGATGAAGTCACATACAAAAGTCCTACTGCATATTTTGGCTACATCTCATATGAAGCACATCAGAATGTAGTCACATGCATAAGTCCAACTACCCCCATTTTGCATACATTTCACTGGAACCACAACATGATGTAGTACCATGCAAAAAACCTAGAAAATCCACCTAAATCCACCTAGATCTACACAGGCGAACAAAACAACTACTCAAAAAAACTGACATACCAGCTCAATCCAGAGGCTGACACCCCGTCAGGATGCAGGAGGAAGAGCTTGGAACGCACGAACCAGCGCCGTGGAGGGATCCGCCGCTTCGATAGAGGCAGATTGCAGAGCGCACGAGGGAGCGGCGCGCCGGAGAATGTACCAAATCAACGAAGCGAGAAGGCGGAGCGCACGAGCGAGCGGGCCAGCGAACGAAGACGCCTGACGAGGTTTATTCCCGGCAATGCCCATGTCGAAGGGCTTTCGATCTAGGAAGCGTATTGGGACCTGGCGAACTCGACGGCGATCAGACGAAAACAGAGGGACGCAAGGATTTACCCAGGTTCAGCCCCCTCGAAAGGTAAAAGGCCTACGTCCTGCTTGTCTGACTTTGTATTGATGGGGTGGCGATGATGATGGTGTTACAATGGCGGCGCAGATTGGATCTGGCCGAAAGTGGAGAGCTCTAAGTCGTCGAGCGCTCCGGCGTGAGGTGGGTGGAAGTGAATCTAGGGTTTCGAGACTTCCCTCCTAGCCTTTTATAAGTTAAGGCTAGGTCCCAGGAGTGTCTCTCAAGCCAAGTACAGATCGGATCGACCGAGACCTAATCTAGCTTGGACTCCTCGAAATCTTGCTTGTGCACCAAGTAACGCTCCTGGACCGCGTCAGGCCATAACCTTGATAGGCTTCGAAAGCTTTTCCTGAGACACCCTACCTGGGCCGAAAACCAGGTAGGCGAATGTCGGGGGCCCATCTGTCATTCCTTCGTCAGTAGCCCCCGAGGGCCTGGGATAGCCGAAGACTATGGCAGGGTCTCCTCCCGAAAGTCTCCATAGCCGCACCCGACATGAGCACTTAGCCTGTAAAACTGTAAATGCATAGAAATCACTTGTATATTAAGCTTTGTTTGGTGCAAGATTTTCGAGTTACTCTCATTTAGAGCCTCAAAAGTGCTAAGTTGGGTTTGCAGAGGGATGCGCATAACCGGCCTGAGACTCACGCCGGGTCCCAGTTAATTGCATTGCTGCAAAGACATACGGTTAGCTTACTCAGATTCGAGTCCCCCGACTCGAACCCGCGTGGGCTGGTGCTACCCCGACCCGAGCCGCGTCGGACTTACCGGGTCGGAGCCCAGTTCGTGGTGAGGCACCCGATGCGTCCATCGGTGCAAACTTCATACCGTAGGTATGGAAAATTTCCGGTAGAGCGCGTTTGATACGAATACCGGGCCATCCGGTATTGCAAACCGTGGACTTACCTTCGTATTTGACATACGACATCCGAACTGGTATATTGCCACCAAAATTCGGGCATGTTGATTGAGGAGCGTCGATAGCTTGAAAGACAGGTTAGAACAAGTTGATTCAAAGGTCCGAAGCTCGAACCCAAATCTCTGAAAGTATTACTGGGTCGAAAGAAACAGCTCGAAAGATCGTAGCCCTGCCTCGAACATCTCGAAGGCGCTGCTGGCCCGAAAGAGAAACTCGAGGGACCGAAATCCTGTCTCGAATACATCGAAGGCACTGCTGGCCCGAAAGAGATAACTCGAGGGACCAAAATCCTGTCTCGAATACATCGAAGGCGCTGCCGGCTCGAAAGAGATAAATCAAGGGACTGAAGCCCTGTCGCGAATACATTGAAGGCACTGCTGGCCCGAAAGAGATAACTCAAGGGACCGAAATCCTGTCTCAAATACATCGAAGGCACTGCTGGCCCGAAAGAGATAACTCGAGGGACCGAAATCCTGTCTCAAATACATCGAAGGCGCTGCTGGCCCGAAAGAGATAACTCGAGGGACCGAAATCCTGTCTCGAATACATCGAAGGCGCTGCTGGCCCGAAAGAGATAACTCGAAGGGCGAAAAGACAGAATTGTCGAAAAAACTCGGTGTAAATTCGAATGATGCAAAAAGAGAGGTACACAAAGACCCTCGAAAGAGAACCCAGTCGAGATGCTGTTCAAGTATAAGAGGCACATACCTTTGAAACTCGAAAGAACCTGTGCCAGTCTTTGCCCTTCGAGTCGAAAGGGAAACAATCTACCCAGGCCTGACCCTGCCAGGACTAGACGTATGGTGGGCCCTCAGGCCACGCATCGCGGCCGTTGACAGAGTTTGACCAAACGTCCCGCGCGTGGGTGAGAAATAACCGGCGCGGTTTCCTTGATTACCGTGCGTAGTGGGCACAGCGGTGCCCGCGTGCTGACACGTGGACGGTTGGATCAGCCCGGCCATTTCCACTTCATCGTGAACGGTCGAGATCTGACGTAGATCTCTAGAGTTGGAATAAATGACAGTGGCAGGGTAACAGTCTGCCTCACACCGCTGCCATCGTCTCCTTCCTCGCGCAGTGCTCCTGTAGCTCTACCTTTTCATCTCCATTTCCGCGACCTTTGCTGCGCCCTGACCATGGGCAAGAGGAGCTCCACAGCCACCGGCGCCGCTGCTGCCGCCAAGAAGGCCAAGATGGCCGACGCCGAGGGCTCCGCCGTCGGTCGCTGGGTCCAATCCAAGGTCGGGAACAAGGAACTGTCCCAGGCCGAGAAGATGGGCCTCCTGAAGAACGCGCCGGCGGAATCGCTCGCCGCCGGCCCGGAGATCATTCCTCGGCCACCCCTTGGATTCCGGGTAATTTTCATCGCCTTTTTGCTGCGGGGTTTGTCTTTCCCCCCGCATCCTTTTCTCCGCGGCCTTCTCTTTGCTTATGGGATTCAGCTCCACGACCTGAATCCCAACTCTGTTCTTCACATTGCGTGTTTTATCACGCTTTGTGAGTGCTTCCTGGGGATCGAACCCCACTGGGCATTGTGGCGCCAAATCTTCATGATTCGGCACCCTCTGCCCTATCAAACCGGCGGTTTCGGCGTCCAAGTGCGCCCAGACGTCGAGTATTTCAATCTCCAGACACCCGAAAATAATCCCGGGTGGAGGACGAAGTGGTATTACGCCAAGGACAAATCGTCCGATGGCGAAAACTTTGGACTTGAGGAATTCCATCCCACCGGCGTTCTTCGACCTCGTGTCTCCTGGAGGCACGACCTTTCGGATGAGGAGCTGAAGATTACAGAGCCGCTGATGGAGAAGATCCAACAGCTTCGAGCTACTCCAAAGAAGGAACTTTCGGGAGTCCAGCTTATTCGAACCTTCATCGAGCGTCGAATCCAACCGCTCGCTGCTCGAGCCCACTGCATGTGGGATTACAGCGATCACCGGGACTCGACTCGCATCTCCCAGGATGAGCTGCACGAGGCCGAAATCGACGAGTGCGTACGCGCCATCACGAACATCAAGAAGAAGGATCCCGTGCCGAAGATTTTTGGCGCCGTAGCCTTTAGCAAAGCTTTTCCCCGTACCGAGGTATGATCATGCTTATACTCGAACGCCTTCCTCATTTCTTAGCCGGATCGTCCAGTGTCGTATGCAACCCTTTTTTTTTGCGCAGGTGATAGGCGTAGCCCGGTGCTATCCGCCCCAGCCCGAGATGGGCGAATATCCGGGGCGTGACTTTGCCGAAGTGCCTGAAGGGTCGGCCTCTGCCGCTCCATCGCCGCCGAGGGTTCCGAAGAGACAACGAGTCGCGGACGTTGTCAAAGATTCGGAAGACTTTGACGACACTCACTTTTCTTTGGGGGATGACGAGAACATCGCTATCCCAGCTTCGCCTTTGAGCCGCCGCGCTCCCCCTCGAACAGACAAGAAGGTTCTCCCGAAGTTCGGGATCGATGCTTCGTAAGTGTTGCTCGTCAAACTTGTACATCCTCTGGTCATACTTCAAATTAATTGTCTGATTCTCTCATTGATGCTTGTTTCAGATCTTCCTCCGAGGAAACGTCGACCGGCCCCGGGGATCAATACCAGGTTCGGCCCCATGATCACGCCCTCGAACAAACAGCAGATTCGCAGGAGAGGGCCGCCGACGCCGCCGCCCCCGAAGTCGCTCTGGCAAAGCCTTCGACCTCTTCCAAGAAGAAGACAACGGAACAAGAATTCGTGCTTGTCTCCTCGTCTGATGGGCCCTCCGGTCCTAGCAATCATGTAAGTCCGACTCCTTTCAACTTGCGCTTCGCATATTTGACCATTAGTAGCCCCCGAGGGTGAGTCGAAGTGTTTACACTTGGGCTTGCCCTCCGAACCATGATTCGAAGGTTAATTTTTTGCCCAACTTTCTTTAGCCTATTGTTAGGGACTTGTCGAGGGTTTGTAGGAGCTTCTTCGCCTTAGAGGAAGAGAATCGAAAGCTGACTGAACAGCTTGACGAGACTCGACGTGAGTAACGCCCCCTTCCTTGTAAAATTCGGCTTTGTGTATGATATGACACTTCGTTTTGCTGAACACCTCCTTTTTCTGGTTAGGGATTGGGGCCCAGGCTGCTGCTGACAAGACCTCCCTGAAATCTCAGCTGGACGACCTTGCCACTGAGAATTCGGTCTTGAAGGCTAAGGTCGCCGAGCTGAACGACGAAATTGCCCGACTGAAGGACAAATCGTCCGAAGCTGAGGAGCGTGCGAAGAGAAGCCGTCTGGACGCCGAAGCCCGAGAGGGAGAGCTAACCCAGCGACTGCAAACTTCGCTTGACGCCTTACGTGGTAAGTTTGCGATGAATGCTTGCCGAAATTCTTCCCAGGAGCGGATGCTATCTGGGGCAAGATTGTTTAACCACGCTCTTGCATTGTCTTTTAGATGTAGTGACAACAACTGGAGAGCATTGTCTCTAGATCCGCCGCTGATTTTGATAGCGGTCATGAAGTCATCTAGCCAAATTCGGGGATCCTGCTGCCCGTTGAACTTGACTATGCCGTCGCTGAGTTTGATTCCTTTCGGCAATGGTGCCGAGCGAATCAGAAGGCTAAAACATTCTGCCCTGCAGAGTCCATCGCCAGGACCGCCGAACATTTCTGCCTCGCGTCGCGCTTGCCCTTGGTCGACTCTATGCTGGGCCAGACCATGCCGAAGCTCTCCGTTGATAGGTTCGACCACTTGCGTCCGAGGCGCTACAGCTGGCGCTGGTGCTGGGTGTCTAGCCTGTTCCGGTGGTGGAGCGGTTCTTGCTGTTGTCGCATCATGTGCTGAGCCAGGCGTGCCTTGCAGCACCCTTACTCCTTCGAGTGCTAGATTTCGCAGGTGTCGCATATGTTCGTCACCGTTAGACGCGTTCGCAGCAATGTATGCCGCCGCCGCCATGATTGCTGCTTCCTTGGTCTTGGGCATTAACTCAGCTTCGTTGAATTCTGCCTCCAGGTTTCGAGTGACATTCTGCATATCGGCCCCCTGCTGAGTGCGCGATCTTGATCTGTGCTGAACGCTCGAAGAGTAATGTGATGATCTTTCTGCCCGCCTCCTGCTGGATGCGTCGGCCTCCTCTCTGTGTCGTTCCAACACTCGCCTGTCAGCGCTGATCTGATCTTTTTGCTCCTGAACGACGAATCGGAGTGCAGCCAAATCGCTTGGACTTGGGTTAGGTCCGAAGTTTACTTCGCCCGCATAGACCCTTCTTGCGAACCGGATCTGGTCATGAGTGACCACCTGGCGACCGCTGTCTGCTCGGTTTCGACCGTCGTTGTCGTTTCCGTCGTTGTGTGATGCCATCATGCAGTGGCCCCCGGGCCACGGGGTCGAGTCATCGCTGATTTCGCCCAGCGCTGGAGGATAGACGTCGTCGCTTTCGACGTAGGGCCCGACTTCGACCATGAAGTCAGAGTCATGATCAGCCATATAGCCGTCGCTGGATGCGTTAGATTCACATAGCGAGGCAGAGCTCACCGAATTGCCGATTTTCCCCTTAGCTTCGGGGTAGACGTCGTCGTCGTCGTCGGAGCACGTGTAGTCGAGTATAATCCCTCGACGTAGTCAGGATCATAGGGTGCCGTACGAAGCGTGAGGGCGTTGAGAGCCCGATCGCACTCGGTTATCGTTGGGTAGATAGATGTTGTACCTCCCCGCGGATCTTCACAGCTGGCGATCTCATGGAGTGAGAAATCTCCGGCGCCTATGTAGTGGTATGCGTCGCAGTCGACGCAGTATGCGGTGGTCGGGGATGGAGGCGGATCTTCGAAATCGTTCGACCCTACTGATGGGGTCGAAATCTTCAGTCTAGACTCCTCCTTCGACGGCGCTAGTGACGCGCTTGCCGGGGATTTGCCCCCGACGGATGGTAGTGTCGTCGCTTCGGCCACGAGTGGAGCCGATTCGCCGATGGAGAGCAGTTCCACTGCTCCATTGCTGCCCACATGGAAATTGAACAGTCCGAAGGCCATGTCGTAGCCTTCGGGCGCTGCCCTTGCCGCGCAAGGGACGGGGTCGATGGCGCTCACTGTCAAGGTGAGGTTGATGGTACTTGGCGAGGTGCCATCGACGACAGTCGAATCGGCGGCGCCAGTCTCGAGCTCCATCGGGCTGGTGTGGACGATGGCCGGCACAGTGATGCCAGCGAGGGTGTCAATGCTGATCTTGGAAGTGGTGTCGTCGTTGGTCGGCACAGCGATGCCGACGGTAGCGTCGATCTTGACGGGGGTGTCGACGTTGGTCGGCGCAGCGATGCCGACGGTAGCGTCGATCTTGACGGGGGTGTCGACGTTGGTCGGCGCAGCGATGCCGACGGCGGTGTCGATGCCGATCTTGGTTGCGGTTGGTGATGGAGCCGGCGAATCCGTAGATCTAGATCCCGTCGTCCCCACGGTCGGCGCCAATTGACGAGGTTTATTCCCGGCAATGCCCATGTCGAAGGGCTTTCGATCTAGGAAGCGTATTGGGACCTGGCGAACTCGACGGCGATCAGACGAAAACAGAGGGACGCAAGGATTTACCCAGGTTCAGCCCCCTCGAAAGGTAAAAGGCCTACGTCCTGCTTGTCTGACTTTGTATTGATGGGGTGGCGATGATGATGGTGTTACAATGGCGGCGCAGATTGGATCTGGCCGAAAGTGGAGAGCTCTAAGTCGTCGAGCGCTCCGGCGTGAGGTGGGTGGAAGTGAATCTAGGGTTTCGAGACTTCCCTCCCAGCCTTTTATAAGTTAAGGCTAGGTCCCAGGAGTGTCTCTCAAGCCAAGTACAGATCGGATCGACCGAGACCTAATCTAGCTTGGACTCCTCGAAATCTTGCTTGTGCACCAAGTAACGCTCCTGGACCGCGTCAGGCCATAACCTTGATAGGCTTCGAAAGCTTTTCCTGAGACACCCTACCTGGGCCGAAAACCAGGTAGGCGAATGTCGGGGGCCCATCTGTCATTCCTTCATCAACGCCGATTCACCGGACGACGAGCACAGGGAGAGCGAGGGAGAGCGGCGCGGGGAGAGCGAGGGAGAGCGGCGCAGGGAAAGCGAGGGAGAGCCGCGCTAGACGAGCGTCCTCGGTGAATCGCCCCGTGCGTCGCCGGTGAATCACCGGTGGAGTTATGGTGTCTGAGAGGTCATCGGTGGAGTTATTGTGTCTGAGAGGAGGAGGTAGGGAATAATGGTGTTGCTACGAGGAGGCGTTACTCCAGAAATTTGAAAGAGGTACCCAAACATGTCTCTGACAAGGTAGGATCTCTGCGGGGTGGGGACTGGAAAGCACCGCTCTGGTTGCTCCGTCGGATCGTCATCGCGCGGCTAAGAGCATGTCCTGACGGTTGGCCACATTCAGATCAGTAGATAGTTAGATTTTCTATTCCTCCATGATGTCTCGCGTGTAGTTGATGATTATTATGGCCAGACAGTTGGGAAACTCCAAGCGGAAAGTATGATGAGCACATCAGCAAGTCTTTTCCCTCAGTAAGAAACCAAGGTTTAATCGATCAGGAGAAGAGCAGACAGTACAACTGAAGGTGATGCGGACTGGCTTAATAACACTCCAACAAGGGCGCCGTTTAACGATACTTGTTGACTCGTCTTCGGCCAGTAGCAATGTGGAACCTGCACACACACAACCAAGTACTTTGTTCCCAACTTGCGATGAGGTTGTCAATCTCACCAGTTTGCTTGAAACAAAGGGTATGAGCGTATCGAGTGGAAAACAGTAAAGTATGCGAGTAAAGTAAACAGTGCGAGTAAAGTAAACAGGTGATAGCAATATGATGGAAATAAGACCGAGGTCCACAGTTCACTAGCGGTGTCTCTCTATAAGATAAATAATACATGCTGGGTAAACAAATTACAGTTGGGCAATTGATAGAATAAAGATAAACGTGATATGTCAAGAAGATCACTATGCGATTTACTCTGGGCATTACAACAAAATACATAGACCGCCATCCAACTGCATCTATGACTAATAATCTACTCACGGGGATATCGTCCGAACACCCCATGAGTATTAAGTTGCAAACAACAGATAATTGCATTAAGCAAAGTGTGTAATGTAAACAAAGCATATGCCCTTGAGCATATGAATGTTGTTTTCTCCCTAGTAGCAACAGCACATCTACAACCTTAGAGGTTTCTGTCACCCCCCCAGATTAAATAGAGGCATGAACCCACTATCGAGCATAAATACGCTCTCTTTAAGTTACTAGCAACTACTCGACCAAGATAGCTACTAACAATGGAGAGCATGCAAGATCATAAACAACATAGAGATAACATAAGATATATTTTAGTATAGCAACTCAATCATAACATCAATATTCATTGGATCCCAACAAACCAAACATGTAGAATTACATAACGGTGATCTCAATCATGTAGGACAGCTCATGAGATCTAAACATGAACCACATGGTGGAGAGGACAACCATCTAGCTACTGCTATGGACCCATAGTCCAAGGTAGACTACTCACTCATCGCTCCGGAGGCAAGCATGGCGATAAAGAAGACCTCCGGTGGCGATTCCCCTCTCCGGCAGGGTGCCGGGAAGAGCTTCTGGACCCTCCCGATCTCGGGTCGATGACGGCGGCAGATCGTGATGTGTTTCTGGAAAATTGATCAGGTCATTAGGTTTTTCCCGTCAGGGGGTCTTTATAGGCGAAGGAGCAGCGTCAGAAGTGGGCCGAGGCGTCCTCACACATAGGAGGCGCGGCCAGGGGCTGGGCCGCGCCGCCCTGGTGTGAGGCCACCTCGTGGCCCCACTCCGTCTCCTCTTCGGTTCTCTGGAAGCTCCGTGAAATATCTGGACGGCTGGCATTGGTTTTGTCCAATTCCAAGAATATTTCCTGTGTAACTTTTCTGAAACACAAAAACAGCAGAAAACAGGGAACTGGCACTATGGCAACTTATTAATAGGTTAGTTCCAGAAAATGCATAAAAGTGCCACGAAGTGTAACGAAACATTAGGCAAATGGTGTAAAAACAAGCATGGAGCATCAAAAATTATGGATACGTTGGAGATGTATCAGCATCCCCAAGCTTAACTCCTACTCATCCTCGAGTAGGTAAGTGATAACAAAAGAAATAATTTTTGAGGTGACATGCACCTACACAATATTGATCATATATGTAAGCATTTGTGAGCTGGGATCATAAGAACTTAAAACATGGGCATGAAAGACATATTCTTGATAATAAAGAACTTAGCAACCATGTTATAACATGCAAATGAACACAAACAAAAGATCATGAAAATGAAACAATGAAAGTCAAATGTGTGTTCAAATCATAAGGAAAAACATACAAATGGTTTTCAGCTGGGCCTTCATAAGAGAGAGCAAAACATAAATGCATAGGACACCTTCAAGTTTAAGAGGGCGACTAGATACAAATAATTTAAGAACAAGTGAAACCAACAATATGAATCAATCAATGAAAACTTTGGGACAATGCACATTATACTAAGAATGACAACTACGCTCTCTTAATGGTGCATAAAGATAGAAGGTGGTGACTCAACATAAAAGTAAAAGAAAGGCCCTTCACGGAGGGAAGCAGTGATTGCAAGTTTTATAACCTTCAAAAATTATGGTACTTACCGGCTTTGAGCTCTCATTGCCCCATCATAAGCATCTTGAATGGTTAAAGTTAATGCGAGAACAATTATGATGCATATGCTTGACAAATCATAAGTTAAAAACCTCGTGTCACGTGAATACGAGTACCCAAACCTCATGCTACTTTACTTAGAGTCCCAAGCAAGGCTCTTGTCATTGTAGGTATACACGTATCATCGAGAACCGCCAATGGGGTACTTCCGTGCCCGATGACATGGAACAAGCCCACATCGAAATGACAGGACAAGCAGACAATGAACACCTCGACATCTCTTTTATTTACTATTTGTTTAGCTCTTTATTTTGAGATGCGTCGTCGAATGTACACTATGGGTATGCTGCAAATTTCCACCATGAATTATGCATGGTTTAGATTGGCGGCCCAGGCGTTTCCCTAACACATATACAAACTCCATGATCCCCGCAAGATTCCCAATTCATTTCACACCGCGGGCATCCATAAACAAAAGATCACGATATCAACTCAAATAAGAAGTGCAATGTTGAAAGCATGCCCATGACGGCATGGCTGGGCTAGTCTCCAACTTACAACTTGCAAGCATAACAACTCAACATAAGAGACCACAATGTCAAATTTTTAAGAACAATAAAAAGTAAAGTGTGCCTTCTGGTTCGTGAGAGCTTTACTGACCAATTTTTGCATAACACTGGTAAGAGTTTAATTTGAAGAGAAAATAAAAGCAAGTCAAATTTACTTGGAATAGCAAATTGCTAGTAGGTATGTATGGTGGACACTTTGGCAAACTTGGTTTTTAGGAGTTGGATGCACGAGTAGAGCTCATACTCAGTACAAGGCGAGGGCTAGCAAAAGACTGGGAGCGACCAACTAAGAGAGCAATAATGGCCATAATCATGCAAAGCGACAAAGCGACATTAAAAGAAGCATAAGATGGCATCAAAAGTCAAAAACTAAATGATCATAGAGGCTATTGGCGACTTTGTAAGAGTCTAACATGTGTGAGCATGCGCCAAGTCAACCCAAATAAAGCATCAAGGAGAAAACCAAAATAATGCTTCCAAATAATTAAAACAATGCATGATTTTTTTCAAAGGCTCATTAAGCAATCTCAGTTATTTGAGACAAGTCATGCTACAGCCAAACCAGTAAGCATACTATCAAAAAGACATCAAGCATGACATGAAAAAGCCTAAGCCGCAGTCTACACAAGCTCCTTCTTGTACCACTTTTTTGCACAAAGCTTTTTCTCTTTTCCAACACCATTTGAACTTTTTTAAACCAACTCTTTTGAGGAAAACCAACATGGTCCAGAGGCAAAAATACACCTTGATAAATAAATATAAGAAGATCTAAACGCAAATCAAGGCGAAAACAAAAACCAAAAGCAGTAGCAGAAAAAGAAGAACATTCGGTTTTTGATAAGAGTGAAAACTAGAGCGTTCTTGGCAAATGAAAAGCAAGACAACTTCTCCAAAAGAAATTTGTTGGGGTCCAACCATTTATTGCAGAAAACAAAACTAAACTAATAATGAAAACTAAAACAACTGACGCTCCAAGAAAAAATACATAGTGCATGAAGCAATAAAAATATAGTGTCTTGAAAGGTGACCTGATTTTTGCCGATGAAGAAGGGGTGCCTCGGGGGCATCCCCAAGCTTTGACGTTTGTACTTCTTGGATATTTCTTAGGGTGATGCATAGGCATCCCCAAGCTTGAGTTTTTGTCTATTCTTCAACTCATCTCATCATTCTCCAATCCCTACACTTGAAAACTTCCTTCATACAAAACTAAACACAAATCTATTAGCAACATTAGTGTAGCATAACATATAATCAACCTCTTTTGCTTTAGGTTTCAACCCAAAACCACCACATATATAGCATATACTACTGTAGCAACTTCTCCAAAAGTTCCGTGATCAAAAGAACTCAAAAGAAAGCGATAAAGCGGCAAACACAAATATTGGCAGAAATCTGTCAAAACAGAACAGCTGACAAAGACCGAATTTGTAAGGGGTTTTCTGTTGCTCAAATCAAAAAGTGTTCAACTAATGAAAGTTTGGATATAACCTGGGGCATATGCACAAGAAATCGCAGGTCCAAAAGATATAAAGAGAATTTTCACAAATGTTTACGGTGCAGCACCAAAAACAGTTTCAGGATAGCAACATCCCCAAATCTTTACCTCACTCAAATTAGAGGCTTCTCTTGGCACAACAATGAAATAAACAAGATAAGGAGAGGTCATTACAGTAGTAATAACTTCCAAGACTCAAATAAAATAAAAAGTACTAAAAATAAAACATTGGGTTATCTCCCAAGAGTGCTTTTTTTTAACGCCTTTGAGCTAGGCGCAGAAAATTGTGAATCAAGTAACATCAAGAGATGAAGCATCAAGCTCATAATTTGCTCTAAGAATAGAGTCAAAAAGTAATTTCTTTCTTTTCCTAGGGAAGTGTTCCATACCTTTCTTTAGTGGAAATTGATATTTGATGGTGCCTTCCCTCATATCAATGATGGCACCTACAGTTCGAAGAAAGGGTCTTCCCAAAATAATGGGACATGAAGCATGACATTCAACATCCATAACGAGAAAATCAATGGGAACAAGGTTATTATTAACCACAATAAGAACATCATTAATCCTTCCCAAAGGTTTCTTTTTAGCAACATCAGCAATAGGAACACCATAATAACATTTTTCAAGCGATGGTAAATCAAGCATGTCATATATTTTTCTAGGCATAATAGAAATACTAGCACCTAGATCACATAAAGCATGGCAATCAAAACCATTAACATGTATATCAATGATGGGTTCCCAACCATCTTCTAACTTCTTGGGAATAGAAGCTTTTTGCTTCAACTTTTCATCCCTAATTTTTATGAGAGCATTGGTAATATGCTTAGTAAAAGCAACATTTAAAGAACTAGCATTGGGAGTCAAAGCAAGCTTTTGCAAGAACAAAATTACTTCAGATATATTGCAGCCATCAACATCAAAATCATTAAAGGAAATAGAGCTATCATCTCCTACACTCCGAAAAATTTCAGCACTCTTTTGAGAAAAAGTTTTGGCAGTTTTAGGCTTTTTAACACAAGGAGTGGGAGTTTTCTCTACACCAATCAAAGTAAGAGGATTGCTAGCATTTGGAACAACATCCTTAGAGGTAGTAATAGTACAAACTTTTATATTCCTAGCAAGCTCATCCTCTCTTTCCCATCTAGCATGCAATTCTGCTAACAATCTAATATTTTTATCAATTCCAACTTGAATAGCATTAGCAGTAGCAAAAACATTGTTCTCTTTCACATCATTAGGCAACACTTTTAATTTCAGAAGTTCAACATCATGAGCAAGGCTATCAACTTTAGAAGCAAGAATATCAATTTTGCCTAACTTTTCCTCAACAGACTTATAAAAAGCAGTTTGTTTTACCATGAAGTCTTTGAGCATGACTTCAAGTTCAGAGGGCGCGGCCCTAGTGTTGTTGGAGGAATTACCATAAGAGTTACGATAACCATTACCATTGGTAGAAGGATACGGCCTATAATTGTTACTAGCAAAATTGTTCCTATAAGCATTGTTGTTAAAATTATTGTTTCTAATGAAGTTCACATCAATATGCTCTTCTTGAGCAACCAAAGAGGCTAAAGGAACATTATTAGGATCTACATGAGTCCTATCATTAGCAAGCATAGCCATAATGGTATCAATCTTATCACTCAAGGAAGAGGTTTCCTCAACAGAATTTACCTTCTTACCTTGTGGAGCTCTCTCGGTGTGCCATTCGGAGTAATTTACCATCATGTTGTCAAGTAGCTTTATTGCGGCGCCCAAGGTAAGGGACATAAAAGTGCCTCCAGCAGCTGAATCCAATAGGTTCCTCGAAGAAAAATTTAGTCCTGCATAAAAGGTTTGAATAATCATCCAATTAGTCAGTCCATGAGTGGGGCAATTCTTTATCATAGATTTCATTCTTTCCCAGGCTTGAGCAACATGTTCATTATCAAATTGACTAAACTTCATAATATTGCTACGCAAAGATGCAATTTTAGCAGGAGGATAATATCTACCAATAAAAGCATTCTTACACTTAGCCCAAGAATCAATACTATTCTTAGTCAAAGATAGCAACCAATCTTTAGCTTTTCCTCTCAAAGAAAAAGGAAACAACTTGAGCTTAATAATATCACTTTATACATCCTTATATTTCTGCATCTCACATAGCTCAACAAAATTGTTGAGATGAGCTGCAGCATCTTTAGTACTAGCACCAAAAAATTGCTCTTTCATAACAAGCTTCAATAAAGCAGGCTTAATTTCATAAAAGTTTGCAGCAGGAGCAGGTGGCGCAATAGGAGTGCAGATAAAATCACTATTGTCCGTGCTAATGAAGTCACACAACTTGGTGTTTTCGGGATTAGCCATTTCAGCAAAACTAAAAGTAGACAAGTATAAACAACTATCAAGGATTCTAATTTTTTTTGGGTTTTTGATAAAACGATGCAGGTAAAAATAAATAAAGTAAAGTAAAACAATAAAACAAAGTAAAGGATGTGCATGCGAAAAACTCCCCTTGCAGAGGTCTTCCACTTCTTCCCCGGCAACGACGCCAGAAAAGGGCTTGATGTCTAGCGTGTAGTTGATGATTATTATGGCCAGGCAGTTGGGAAACTCTAAGCGGAAAGTATGATGAGCACAACAGCAAGTCTTTTCCCTCAGTAAGAAACCAAGGTTTAATCGATCAGGAGAAGAGCAGATAGTACAACTGAAGGTGATGCAGACTGGCTTAATAACACTCCAACAAGGGCGCCGTTTAACGATACTTGTTGACTCGTCTTCGGCCAGTAGCAACATGGAACCTGCACACACACAACCAAGTACTTTGTTCCCAACTTGCGATAAGGTTGTCAATCTCACCGGTTTGCTTGAAACAAAGGGTATGAGCGTATCGAGTGGAAAACAGTAAAGTATGTGAGTAAAGTAAATAGTGCGAGTAAAGTAAACAGGTGATAGCAATATGATGGAAATAGGACCGGGGTCCACAGTTCACTAGCGGTGTCTCTCCATAAGATAAATAACACATGCTGGATAAACAAATTACAGTTGGGCAATTGATAGAATAAAGATAAACGTGATATGTCAAGAAGATCACTATGCGATTTACTCTAGACATTACAACAAAATACATAGACCGCCATCCAACTGCATCTATGACTAATAATCCACTCACGGGGATATCGTCCGAACACCCCATGAGTATTAAGTTGCGAACAACAGATAATTGCATTAAGCAAAGTGTGTAATGTAAACAAAGCATATGCCCTCGAGCATATGAATATTGTTTTCTCCCTAGTAGCAACAGCACATCTACAACCTTAGAGGTTTCTGTCACTCCCCCAGATTAAATAGAGGCATGAACCCACTATCAAGCATAAATACCCTCTCTTGGAGTTACTAGCAACTACTCAGCCAAGATAGCTACTAACAACGGAGAGCACGTAAGATCATAAACAACATAGAGATAACATAAGATATATTTCAGTATAGCAACTCAATCATAACACCAATATTCATCGGATCCCAACAAACCAAACATGTAGAATTACATAACAGTGATCTCAATCATGTAGGGCAGCTCATGAGATGTAAACATGAAGCACATGGTGGAGAGGACAACCATCTAGCTACTGCTATGGACCCATAGTCCAAGGTAGACTACTCACTCATCGCTCTGGAGGCAAGCATGGCGATGAAGAAGACCTCCGGTGGTGATTCCCCTCTCTGGCAGGGTGCCGGGAAGAGCTTCTGGACCCTCCAGATCTCGGGTCGACGACGACGGCGGATCGCGATGTGTTTCTGGAAAATTGATCGGGTCCTTAGGTTTTTCCCGTCGGGGGGTCTTTATAGGCGAAGGGGCAGCGTCAGAAGTGGACCAAGGCGTCCTCGCACATAGGGGGCATGGCCAGGGGCTAGGCCGCGCCGCGCTGGTGTGAGGCCACCTCGTGGCCCCACTCCGTCTCCTCTTCGGTTCTCTGGAAGCTCCGTGAAATATCTAGATGGCTGGCTTTGGTTTCGTCCAATTCCGAGAATATTTCCTGTGTAACTTTTCTGAAACACAAAAACAGCAGAAAATAGGGAACTGGCACTGTGGCGACTTGTTAATAGGTTAGTTCCGGAAAATCCATAAAAGTGCCACGAAGTGTAACAAAACATTAGGCAAATGGTGTAAAAACAAGCATGGAGCATCAAAAATTATGGATATGTTGGAGACGTATCACTCCAACCTACTCCCAGCCGCTACCAAGAGCATCTCTAGCCGTTCCCCAACTAGCCATTTTTTTTATCCGGACAGCGTTATTTGGCCCAACCACGCCCCTGGTTCCTCATTTTTGCCCGGATTTGGGCTTTCATCCATCCGGCGAGCCCAGGCCATACCCGGCTTTCCAAGGCGCGCTCGGGGACTCCGGACGAAACAAAAACGCGTGAAACGTCGAGCGGGCCCGTGGTGTCAGCGAGAGGAAGGTGATGCGTGGTGAATGACCAGCCCGTTGGGAACCCCAAGAGGAAGGTGTGATGAGTATAGCAGCTAGTTTTCCCTCAGTTAAGAAACTAAGGTTATGTCGATCAGGAGAAAAGCAGATAATAACGAATGAAGGTGATGCGGACTGGCTTAGCGATAGCTTCGGACAATTTATATATGGCGCCTCGTCCAAGCTTTGCTTGCTAGCTGCAATGCGGAACCTGCACACAACACAACCAAGTACTTTGTTCCCAACTTGCGATGAGGTTGTCAATCTCACCGGTTTGCTTGAAACAAAGGTTATGAGCGTAACGAGTGGAAACAGTAGAAGTATGCGAGTAAAGTAAACAGTGCGAGTAAAGTAAACAGGTGATATCAATATGATGGAAATAGGACCGGGGTCCACAGTTCACTAGTGGTGTCTCTCCATAAGATAAATAAGACATGCTGGGTAAACAAATTACAGTTGGGCAATTGATAGAATAAAGATAAACGTGATATGTCAAGAAGATCACTGTGAGATTTACTCTGGGCATTACAATAAAATACATAGACCGCCATCCAACTGCATCTATGACTAATAATCCACTTGTGGCGAATCAATCCGAGAACTCCACAAGTATTAAGTTGCGAACAACAGATAATTGCATTAAGCAAAGTGTGTAATGTAAACAAAGCATATGCCCTTGAGCATATGAATGTTGTTTTCTCCCTAGTAGCAATAGCACATCTACAACCTTAGAGGTTTCTGTCACTCCCCCAGGTTAAATAGAGGCATGAACCCACTATCGAGCATAAATACCCCTTCTTGGAGTCACTAGCAACTACTCGGCCAAGATAGCTACTAACAACGGAGAGCATGCAAGATCATAAACAATATAGAGATAACAAAAGATAATATTCAGCACAGCAACTCCATCATAACACCAATATTCATCGGATCCCAACAAACCAAACATGTAGAATTACATAACGGTGATCTCAATCATGTAGGGTAGCTCATGAGTTCTAAACATGAAGCACATGGTGGAGAAGACAACCATCTAGCTACTGCTATGGACCCATAGTCCAAGGTAGACTACTCACTCATCACTCCGGAGGCAAGCATGGCGATGAAGAAGACCTCCGGTGGAGATTCCCCTCTCCGGCAGGGTGCCGGGAAGAGCTTTTGGACCCTCCTGATCTTCGGGTCGACGGCGGCGGCGGATCGCGATGTGTTCTGGAAAATTGATCGGGTACTTTGGTTTTTTCCGTCGGGGGGTCTTTATAGGCGAAGAGGCGATGTCAGAGGTGGAGCCAGGTGGCCTCACACCATGGCGGCGCGGCCAGGGCCTGGGCTGCGCCAGCCTGGTGTGAGGGCCCCTGGTGGCCCCTCTCCTACTCTCCTTTGGATGACTGGAAGCTCCCGGACAAAATAAGACTTCAGGAACTTGTTTCGTCCAATTCCGAGAATATTTCCTGTGTATCACTTCTAAAACACAAAACAGCAGAAAATAGGGAACTGGCACTGTGGCAACTTGTTAATAGGTTAGTTCTAGAAAATGTATAAAAGTGCCACAAAGTGTAACGAAACATTAGGCAAATGGTGTAAAAACAAGCATGGAGCATCAAAAATTATAGATACGTTGGAGACGTATCAAGCATCCCCAAGCTTAACTCCTGCTCGTCCTCGAGTAGGTAAGTGATAAGAAAAGAATAATTTTTGAGGTGACATGCACCTACACAATCTTGATCATATAAGTAAGCATTTGTGAGCTGGGATCATAAGAACTTAAAACATGGGCATGAAAGATATAATCTTGACAATAGAAACTTAGCAACCATGTTGTAAACATGAAAATGAACACAAACAAAAGATCATGAAAATGAAACAATGAAAGTCAAACGTGTGTTCAAATCATAAGGAAACACATACAAATGGTTTTCAGCTTGTCCTTCAAAGAGAGCAAAACATAAATGCATAGGACACCTTCAAGTTTAAGAGGGCGACTAGATACAAATAATTAGAGAACAAGTGAAACCAACAATATGAGTCAATCAATGAACCTTGGGACAATGCATATCACACTAAGAATGACAACTATGCTCTCTTAATGGTGCATAAAGAAAGAAGGTGGTGACTCAACATAAAAGTAAAAGAAAGGCCCTTCGCAGAGGGAAGCAGTGATTGCAAGTTTTATAACCTTCAAAAATTATGGTACTTACCGGCTTTGAGCTCTCATTGCCCCCATCATAAGCATCTTGAATGGTTAAAGTTAATGCGAGAACAATTATGATGCATATGCTTGACAAATCATAAGTTGAAAACCTCGTGTCCCGTGAATACGAGTACCCAAACCTCATGCTACTTTACTTAGAGTCCCAAGCAAGGCTCTTGTCATTGTAAATATATGCATATCATTGAGAACCGCCAATGGGGTACCTCCGTGCCCGATGACATGGAACAAGCCCACATCAAAATGACAGGACAAGCAGACAATGAACACCTCGATATCTCTTTTATTTGCCATTTGTTTAGCTTTTTATTGTGAGATGCGTCGTCGAATGTTCACCATGGGTATGCTGCAAATTTCCACCATGAATTATGCATGGCTTAGATTAGCGGCCCGGCGTTTCCCTAACACATATACAAACTCCATGATCCCCACAAGATTCCCAATTCATTTCACACCGCGGGCATCCATAAACAAAAGATCACGATATCAACTCAAATAAAGTGCAATGTTGAAAGCTTGCCCATGACTGCATGGCTGGGCTAGTCTCCAACTTACAACTTGCAAGCATAACAACTCAACATAAGAGACCACAATGTCAAATTTTTAAGAACAGGAAAAAGTAAAGTGTGCCTTCCGGTTCGTGAGAGCTTTACTGACCGAATTTCGCATAACACTGGTAAGAGTTTAATTTGAAGAGAAAATAAAAGCAAGTCAAATTTACTTGGAATAGCAAATTGCTAGTAGGTATGTATGGTGGACACTTTGGAAAACTTTGGCTTTTAGGAGTTGGATGCACGAGTAGAGCTCATACTCAGTACAAGGCGAGGGCTAGCAAAAGACTGGGAGCGACCAATGCAAAGCGACAAAGCGACATTAAAAGAAGCATAAGATGGCATAAAAAGTCAAAACCTAAATGATCATAGAGGCTATTGGCGACTTTGTAAGAGTCTAACATGTGTGTGCATGCGCCAAATCAACCCAAATAAAGCATCAAGGAGAAAACCAAAATAATGCTTCCAAACAATAAAAACAACGCATGATTTTTTCAAAGGCTCATTAAGCAATCTCAATTGTTTGAGACAAGTCATGCTACAGCAAAACCACTAAGCATACTATCAAAAAGACATCAATCATGACATGAAAAATCCTAAGCCGCAGTCTACACAAGCTCCTTCTTGTACCACTATTTTGCATAAAGCTTTTTCTCTTTTCCAACACCATTTGAAATTTTTAAAGACACCTCTTTTGATGAAAACCAATAAATATCAGAGGCAAAAATACACCTTGATGAAAAGATATGACAAGGTCTGAATGGAAATCAAGGCGAAAACGAAAACCAAAAGCAGTAGCGGAAAAAGAAGAACACTCGGTGAAATTGTAAGAATGAAAATGGAGTGTTCTTGGCAAATGAAAATGAGTACATCTCCTCCAAAAGAAATTTGTTGGGGTCCAACCATTTATTGCAGCAAACAAAACAAACTAACTAAGAAAACAAAAACAACTGACGCTCCAAGAAAAACACATAGTGCATGAAGCAATAAAAATATAGTGTCTTGAAAGGTGACCTGATTTTTGCCGATGAAGAAGGGGTGCCTCGGGGGCATCCCCAAGCTTTGACGCTTGTACTTCTTGGATATTTCTTGGGGTGATGCATGGGCATCCCCAAGCTTGAGCTTTTGTCCATTCTTCAACTCATCTCATCATTCTCCAATCCCTACACTTGAAAACTTCCTTCATACAAAACTAAACACAAATCTATTAGCAACATTAGTGTAGGCATAACATATAATCAACCTCTTTTTGCTTCAGGTTTCAACCCAAAACCACCACATATATAGCAAATACTACTGTAGCAACGTCCCCACAAGTTCCGTGATCAAAAGAACTCAAAAGAAAGCGATAAAGTGGCAAACACAAATATTGGCAGAAATCTGTCAAAACAGAACAGCTGACAAAGGCCGAATTTTTGAGGGGTTTTCTGTTGCTCAAATCAAAAAGGTATCAACTAATAAAAGTTTGGATATAACCTGGGGCATATGCACAAGAAATCGCAGGTCCAAAAGATATACAAAGAATTTATACGAATTTTTACGGTGCAGCACCAAAAACAGTTTCAGGACAGCAACATCCCCAAATCTTTACCTCACTCGAATTAGAGGTTTCTCTTAGCACAAAAAGAAAATAAAAAGGATAAGGAGCGGTCATTACAGTAGTAATGACTTCCAAGACTCAAATAAAAGAAAAAGTACTGAAAATAAAATATTGGGTTATCTCCCAAGAGTGCTTTTCTTTAATGCCTATGAGCTAGGCGCAGAAAGTGTGAAGATACTCACATAAGAAATATGAATGGAAGCCAAAAAGAGCATCAAGGAGCAAATATAAAACATATTTAAGTCTAACCCACTTCCTATGCAAAGGAATCTTGTAAGAAAATAAATAAAAGAAGCACATAGTCACAAGTATGGGTAGATAAAACAAGAGCAACTTTGGAACTTTCAATATAAAGAGAGGTGTTTTAGTAACATGAGAATTCCAACAACCATATTTTCCTCTCTCATAATAATTTTCAGTAGCATCATGAACAAACTTAACAATATATATATCACACTCATCCTCCTTTGTTAAGCATGGAGGGCTATCAAATAAGGTATTAGTTAAAGAGTTACTCTTATTGGGAGGTAGACATGGGTAACTCCATTCTTCCTCCTCTTGATCATCACTCTCCTCCTCTTTTTCACCAAATGAGCTTCCAGTTTCAGCAATTTCTTCTTCCATAGGCTCCTTCACGGCATTAGTCACTTCCGTTGGAGGGCATTGATACGTTGCAAACGTATCTATAATTTTTGATGCTCCATGCTTGTTTTACACCAATTGCTATATGTTTTGTCTACACTTTGTGATACTTTTATGATTTATTTGGACTAACCTACTAATAGTTGCAAAAGTGCACAATGTTCTTGTTTTACACTTTGATGTGTAGGAATTACCAATAATACAAGTGGAAACCTTATTGGAGTCAAATTGGGACTTTCCAGAAATCTGTACCAGAACTTTTTTCGAAAATGGTCACGTTACAGGTCGAAGACGGCATCAAACGGAAAACTATTCAAAACCAAAGTTGTAGGGAATTTTACGGCGAACATTCTGAACATAAAATTCACCTGATTCCGAGTCCGGACGGCCGAGATGAGCCCGCTCCATTGCAGACCAGGCCTGGGCCGCGCGAGCTATGTGGGAGAAGGCCCTGGTCGCCTCCTGACGATGCCCCTTCGCCTATATAAAGCCTCGGGATAGAAAACCCTAAAGGAGTCGGCAAATTTCCAGAAAGAGTTCCGCAGTTCCGCCGCCACCACCGACGAATTTCGGGGGACAGAAGTCTCTGTTCCGGCACCCTGCCGGGACGGGGAAGTGCCCCCGGAGCCATCTCCATCGGTCTCCATCGCCGTCTCCACCGTCTCCATCGACCTCACCGCCATCTCCAACAACCTTGCTGTCTCCTATGATGAGGTGGGAGTAGTTCATCCCCGGGGCTAAGGGCTCTACCGGTAGCTATGTGGTTCACCTCTCTCTCTCCCATGATGTGATCTTTATGTGATCGTGAGCTTTGTATCATGTTGAACAAGTACATGTTATTATTCAGATATTTTGTGTACTCTAGTGATATTATTAAAGTAATTTATTCCTCCTGTTATGGTGTAACGGTGACAGTGCGTGCACCATGGTGGTACTTGGTTTAGGCTATGATTGTGATCCCTTGTGGATTATGAGAATAATTATTGCTATGATAGTTTGAGTGATTTATTCCTCCTTTCATGGTGTAAAGGTGAGAGTGTGTGCACCGTGTTAGTACTTAGTCTAAGTTGCAATGATTTCTATCTTGAATTGTGATCTGATTTGGATATCTCTATGAGTGGTGTTTGTCAAGTACTTGATGAACTTTAAGGGGTGCTTCTGTAGCCACTACACAGTGATTAGTGTTATTCAATAGGAGAGTAATTCAGAGTACCTTAGCAAGAGAAGTTACTTGTTCATTCATGTTACATTGTTGGGAGTGTGTCCACTAGTGAAAGTATGATCCCTAGGCCTTGTTTCCAATCATTGCATACCGTTTACTTGCTATTTTGTTACTTGTTTGCTCGCAGCGATATTTATTTCATACCACAGTTACTACTTATAATCATCACTACCACTTGTATTTCACTATCTCTTCGCCGAACTAGTGCACCTATACATCTGACAAGTGTATTGGGTGTGTTGGGGACACAAGAGACTTTCTGTATCGTAATTGCAGGGTTGCTTGAGAGGGATAGCTTTGACCTCTAACCTCCCTGAGTTCGATAAACCTTGGGTGATCCACTTAAGGGAAACTTGCTGCTGTTCTACAAACCTCTGCACTTGGAGGCCCAACAAGTGTCTACAAGAATAGAAGTGCGTAGACATCAAGCTCTTTTCTGGCGCCGTTGCTGGGGAGGTAAGGTAAAAGGTACTCGCATCCTCCTGTGTGAGTGCTCGAAGTTATTTCCTTTAGATTCTGCAATTGCATCTTTTTGTTTCTTGTTTTTATTTTCACTAGTTAGGCTTAATGGAAAACAAAGAGTTCTTTAGTCTTTTTCCTGATTTTAGATTTGAAGAGAAAATTGAAAATCCTTTGGAGCTTATTTCGCATAGCAATGTTATTAGTACGAATGCTTTGAATACCGTTAATGCTAATGCTATAGAAAAGTCTAAGCTTGGGGAAGCTAGTTTTGTTGAGTATGATATTTTTAGTCCCCCGGCTTTAGTGGAGAAAGTTTGCTCTGATGATATTTTATCTCCCACATGTGATGTTTCTAATGATGCTTGTGCTCCTCATCCTTTTGAAATACCTATGGAAATTGTTGATCATATTAAGAATAACTGCTATTTAGGAGATTGAACTGTCCATCCTGGTGATCATCTGCTCTTTATACATGAATTATGCGAGTTGTTCCAGTGTGCAGGTATTTCAATGAACCAAGTTAAGAAGAAGCTATTCTCTTTTTCGCTGAAAGGCAGAGCTGAGGAATGGTATAAAACACTGAAGGATGGTCAATCTATTGACTGGGAGGAAATTGTGCATCTCTTTTATTCTAAATTCTATCCTTCTAGTCAGGTTTATAAAGATAGAAATTACATTTATAATTTTCATCCACACGAGGGAGAAAGCATTGCCCAAGCTTGGGGAAGATTGAAGTTACTAATGCATAAATGTCCTATTCATGATCTTCCCTGTAATATTGTTATTGATAATTTTTATGCACGGCTTACTCTTCCTGATAAGGATTATTTGGATGCTTCTTGCTTTGGATCATTCACTCATATGAAGGAAGATGCTAAGTGGAAACTTCTTGACCGTATACAAGAGAATGCTGAAGGATGGGAAAATGACAAAGGTAAAGGATCAGGTATGAATTATGAGTTTGATTGCATTAAGTCTTTCGCTGAAACTGCTACTTTTCAAGAGCTTAGTGCTAAATATGGTCTTGATCCTAAAATTATGGTTGATTGCTTTAAAGCCTTTGCTTCCCATATGAATGTTCCTAAAGGAAATGGGGACGTGTATCATGAACCTTTTAAGGACACTTGCATAGAAAGTGATATTGTTGTTGATGATTGCAATAAACATGCTCAAACTTCTCAAAGTCCAATTTCTTATAAGCATGTTAATTTTTGTGGAGTACATAGACCTTGTGAACAGAGTTACAACAAGGAAGATTATTGCATCACCCACGCAAATGAAGAAACCAGTATGTGGTACAAGGATATAGGTGAGATCGGTAAAAAGGTTTGTGAGCTTTATCCTTTTCTTTGTAAACATTGCGATGACATAGGTCATTTTAATTTCCAATGCTCAAGCCCTAATAGTTATTCTTCTAGTACCTTAAGTTTGTATTGTGATGACAAGATTACTCCCAATCAGCATGATGAGCTTACCTTGTTTTTGAATTGTGAAGAGATATCTAAAAAGCTTTCTTTGGTTGACATGAATGATGTTGATATTAATAGCACCCTTCTTGGTTGTCATCTCTATTGTGCTAAAGATTGCCTCGCAAATACTTACTTACAAGATCTTATTAAACATGATGATTTGCCAAGCTATGATAGGACTAATAGATGTTTTGATCTTATTAATAGAGAGGAGGAATCCTCCAAAGTTTCTTCTGTTGTTTCTGTCAGCAAGCCAGATTATGTAGAGAAGATGCCTTTCCCTCCTAAAGAATATGTGGAGAAGATGCCCTACAAGTCTCTCCCTCCTAAAGGAGAGAGTAAGAAGAGTAAGAAGAAGAAGAAGAAGAAGAAGAGGAGTAAAAGGCGAGAGGACACGGTATCTTCCCTTAAGCTTTATGATCCTGCTATAGATTATGATAATTCTGATTGGGATGATGTTCCTATGCCTGTTACCTATGTTAGTGATCATGATTGGGAAAAGCACTCTACTTTTGACATTGAAAATCTTTTTGGTACCAATTCTAAGGTTAACAATTGTTGTACCATTAGTGCTATCCATGTTCCTTCTTATGATGATATGTTTGATGAATATGCTTTGCGACATAGTAGTTCTCTATCTCTTGATGATACTAAGCCTCTCATTTATGATGATCAGTATAATGTTTTCAGTTCACCTACTCTTGAGGATGAAATTAGTTATGATTACAATATGCCTCCTATTTTTGATGATTATGGTGATGAGAATAATTATTTTGTTGAATCTGCTCCTACTACAATTGTTCATGTGGGGAGTATTAATTCTTTTATGCATGTGGCTCATGATAGGGATGCTTTATGTGATAGTTATGTTGTTAATTCTATTCATGATGCTACTGAAAGTTATTATGAGAGAGGGAAACATGGTTTGATGGATCTCAACAATATTGAGTTTCCCCTCTTTATGATGCAATTCTTAAAGTCGTACTTGTTTTGCCTTCCTATGCTTTTTGCTTTGCGATTTTATGACTTGTCTCTTTACAAGACTATTTTTCATAGGAAGTGGTTTAGATTTAAATGTGTTCCATACTTGCTTTTTGATGCTCTCTATTGCTTTAAGTTCCTATATGGCGCCTTTGCCTCAAGCTCTTATATAGCGCCCACATGAGCATCTTTGCAAATTACTGCGCCTAGCTCAAAGGCGTTAAAGAAAAGCACTCTTGGGAGATAACCCATTGTTTACTTTTCAGTACTTTTTCTTTTATTTGAGTCTTGGAAGTTATTACTACTGTAATAACCACTCCTTATCCTTTTTATTTCGTTTTTGTGCCAAGAGAAGCCTCTAATTTGAGTGAGGAAAGATTTGGGGATGTTGCTGTCCTGAAACTGTTTTCGGTGCTGCACCGTAAAAATTCGTGAAAATTCTCTGTATATCTTTTGGACCTGCGATTTCTTGTTCATATGCCCCAGGTTATATCCAAACTTTTCTTAGTTGAACACTTTTTGATTTGAGCAACAGAAAATCCCTCAAAAATTCGTCCTTTGTCAGCTGTTCAGTTTTGACAGATTTATGCCAATATTCGTTTTTGCCACTTTATCGCTTTCTTTTGAGTTCTTTTTGATCATGGAACTCTTGTGGAAGTTGCTACAGTAGTATATACTTTATATATGGTGGTTTTGGGTTGAAACCTGAAGCTAAAAGAGGTTGAATATATTTTATGCTTACACTAATGTTGCTAATAGAATTGTGTTTAGTTTTGTATGAAGGAAGTTTTCAAGTGTAGGGATTGGAGAATGATGAGATGAGTTGAAGAATGGATAAAAGCTCAAGCTTGGGGATGCCCAGCACCCCAAGAAATATCCAAGAAGTACAAGCGTCAAAGCTTGGGGATGCCCCCGAGGCACCCCTTCTTCATCGGCAAAAATCAGGTCACCTTTCAAGACACTATATTTTTATTGCTTCATGCACTATGTGTTTTTCTTGGAGCGTCAGTTTTCTTAGTTTGTTTAGTTTGTTTGTTTGCTGCAATAAATGGTTAGATCACATCATGTTTCTTTTGGAGGAGATGAACTCGCTTTTTATTTGCCAAGAACACTCTAGTTTTCACTCCTATCGTTTCAACGAGTGTTCTTCTTTTTCTGCTACTGCGTTTAGTTTGCATTTTTCGCCTTGATTTTTGTTCAGATCTTGTTATATCTTTGCATCAAGGTGTATTTTGACTTCTGTTCCATATTGGTTTTCCTCAAAAAGAGTTAGATTTAAAAAGTTCGAATGGTGTTGGAAAAGAGAAAAAGCTTTATGCAAAAAAGTGGTACAAGAAGGAGCTTGTGTAGACTGCGGCCTAGGCTTTTGCATGTCGTGCTTGATGTCTTTTTGATAGTATGCTTAGTGATTTTTACTGTAGCATGACTTGTCTCAAATAACTGAGATTGCTTAATGAGCCTTTGAAAAAAATCATGCGTTGTTTTTATCGTTTGGAAGCATTATTTTGGTTTTCTCCTTTGATGCTTTATTTGGGTTGACTTGGCGCATGCTTACACCATGTTGACTACAAAAATAAGTCGCCTATAGCCTTCATGATCATTTAGTTTTTGACTTTTGATGCCATCTTATGCTTCTTTTAATATCGCTTTGTCGCTTTGCATGATTATGGCCGTTATTGCTCTCTTAGTTGGTCGCTCCCAGTCTTTTGCTAGCCCTCATTTTGTACTGAGTATGAGCTCTACTCGTGCATCCAACTCCCAAAAACCAAGTTTGCCATTGGGTCCACTATAAATTCCTATGCATGGTATTTGCAAGCCATTCCAAGTAAATTTTTATGTGCTACCTTTCAAAAAAACCTTCAAAACACTTCTCGTTTTGTGACACTGTTTTCAGCTCATGGGGACGTAGTGGTCAGATTTGCTATCTTCCATATTGCTTATTCCAAAAAGAAAAAAAAGGAAAAAAGAAAAGAAAAAAGGCACTCCTCCATGGAAAGTGAATGTTGGTGGGCACCCGATGGAATTGGTTAGCCATGGTTTGTGAAAGGAAAAAAGGTGGGGAGGAGTGCCAAGCTTTATAAAAGAGCACAAAAGTGCCAATCTCTCTCTCGAAAACTTGCTTCATTTTTGTATGGAAGATAGTAAGAACCCCATTGCCAGTCGTTGACAAAGACAACCACCTCTCAAAACCAATTTTTATCTCTCTGTTTTACAAATGAAAAGCTCTAGCACATGTTTAATCACTGCTTCCCTCTGCGAAGGGTCTTTCTTTTACTTTTATGTTGAGTCACCACCTTCTTTCTTTATGCACCATTAAGAGAGCATAGTTGTCATTCTTAGTGTGATATGCATTGTCCCAAAGTTCATTGATTGATTCATGATCATGGTTTCACTTGTTCTCAAATTATTTGTATCTAGTCGCCCTCTTAAACTTGAAGGTGTCCTATGCATTTATGTTTTGCTCTCTTTAAAGGACAAGCTGAAAACCATTTGTATGTTTTTCCTTATGATTTGAACACACGTTTGACTTTCATTGTTTCATTTTCATGATCTTTTGTTTATGTTCATTTGCATGTTTACAACATGGTTGCTATGTTCTTATTGTCAAGATTATGTCTTTCATGCCCATGTTTTAAGTTCTATTGATCCCAGCTCACAAATGCTTACATATATGATCAAGATTGTGTAGGTGCATGTCACCTCAAAAATTATTCTTTTGTTATCACTTACCTACTCGAGGACGAGCAGGAGTTAAGCTTGGGGATGTTGATACGTTGCAAACGTATCTATAATTTTTGATGCTCCATGCTTGTTTTACACCAATTGCTATATGTTTTGTCTACACTTTGTGATACTTTTATGATTTATTTGGACTAACCTACTAATAGTTGCAAAAGTGCACAATGTTCTTGTTTTACACTTTGATGTGTAGGAATTACCAATAATACAAGTGGAAACCTTATTGGAGTCAAATTGGGACTTTCCAGAAATCTGTACCAGAACTTTTTTCGAAGATGGTCACGTTACAGGTCGAAGACGGCGTCAAACGGAAAACTCTTCAAAAACAAAGTTGTAGGGAATTTTACGGCGAACATTCTGAAGATAAAATTCACCTGATTCCGAGTCCGGACGGCCGAGATGAGCCCGCTCCATTGCAGACCAGGCCTGGGCCGCGCGAGCTATGTGGGAGAAGGCCCTGGTCGCCTCCTGACGATGCCCCTTCGCCTATATAAAGCCTCGGGATAGAAAACCCTAAAGGAGTCGGCAAATTTCCAGAAAGAGTTCCGCAGTTCCGCCGCCACCACCGACGAATTTCGGGGGACAGAAGTCTCTGTTCCGGCACCCTGCCGGGACGGGGAAGTGCCCCCGGAGCCATCTCCATCGGTCTCCATCGCCGTCTCCACCGTCTCCATCGACCTCACCGCCATCTCCATCAACCTTGCTGTCTCCTATAATGAGGAGGGAGTAGTTCATCCCTGGGGCTAAGGGCTCTACCGGTAGCTATGTGGTTCACCTCTCTCTCCCATGATGTGATCTTTATGTGATCGTGAGCTTTGTATCATGTTGAACAAGTACATATTAATATTCAGATATTTTGTGTACTCTAGTGATATTATTAAAGTAATCTATTCCTCCTGTTATGGTGTAACGGTGACAGTGCGTGCACCATGGTGGTACTTGGTTTAGGCTATGATTGTGATCCCTTGTGGATTATGAGAATAATTATTGCTATGATAGTTTGAGTGATTTATTCCTCCTTTCATGGTGTAAAGGTGAGAGTGTGTGCACCGTGTTAGTACTTGGTCTAAGTTGCAATGATTTCTATCTTGAATTGTGATCTGATTTGGATATCTCTATGAGTGGTGTTTGTCAAGTACTTGATGAACTTTAAGGGGTGCTTCTGTAGCCACTACACAGTGATTAGTGTTATTCAATAGGAGAGTAATTCAGAGTACCTTAGCAAGAGAAGTTACTTGTTCATTCATGTTACATTGTTGGGAGTGTGTCCACTAGTGAAAGTATGATCCCTAGGCCTTGTTTCCAAGTATTGCATACCGTTTACTTGCTATTTTGTTACTTGTTTGCTCGCAACGATATTTATTTCATACCACAGTTACTACTTATAATCATCACTACCACTTGTATTTCACTATCTCTTCGCCGAACTAGTGCACCTATACATCTGACAAGTGTATTGGGTGTGTTGGGGACACAAGAGACTTTCTGTATCGTAATTGCAGGGTTGCTTGAGAGGGATAGCTTTAACCTCTAACCTCCCTGAGTTCGATAAACCTTGGGTGATCCACTTAAGGGAAACTTGCTGCTGTTCTATAAACCTCTGCACTTGGAGGCCCAACAAGTGTCTACAAGAATAGAAGTGCGTAGACATCAGGCATCTATTAAGATATTTAAGAATATAGCCATTTTCTTCCTTGTAATTATCAAAGCAAAATGTAAGTATATCATAAACCTCATATTTATAAGGTGCATCATCAATATTTCTAAGCAAATAAGCAAGTTCGAATGCACCCTTCCAAGCAATAAATTCTTCAATTTGTTTCACATCATAAAAGTCATAATTTCCGTTAATATAAGAAGATATGGTAACATCATCATTATACTCACATTGAAAAGGGAGGTGTTTATACCTCCTACAGCAACAAGATCTATCAAAGCAATAAGTAACATTATAAGTACAACACACGTTTCTAGCAATGATATACAATCTATTGATTTGTTCCCATAAGTGTTTCCCTTTTTATGACAAGCGGTGTTCCTCATAATAATTTTGTTGCTCTTCCGTGAACCCACCTTGCCAAAAAGATTTAGTTTCAAAGAAACCAACCATTGATAGAAAGCATGATAAAGCAAGACAAGTAAAAACAACTACCAAGGATTCTAATTTTTTTGGGTTTTTGATATAAAACGATGCAGGTAAAATAAATAAAGTAAAGCAAAACAATAACAAAGTAAAGGATGTGTGTGCGAAAACTCCCCTCACAGAAGTCTTCCACTCTTCCCTGGCAACGGCGCCAGAAAATTAGCTGCTGGCGCGTAGTTGACGTGGGAAAGTGTAGTTGATGTGGGAGCTTCTTCTTCTTCAATCCCCGGCAACGGCGTCAGAAAATTAGCTTGATGCGTGGTGAATGACCAGCCCATTGGGAACCCCAAAAGGAAGGTGTGATCAGTATAGCAGCTAGTTTTACCTCAGTTAAGAAACCAAGGTTATGTCGATCAGGAGAAAAGCAGACAATAACGACTGAAGGTTATGCGGACTAGCTTAGCGACAGCTTCGGACAATTCATATATGGCGCCTCGTCCAAGCTTTGCTTGCTAGCTGCAACGCGGAACCTGCACACAACACAACCAAGTACTTTATTCCCAACTTGCGATGAGGTTGTCAATCTCACCGGTTTGCTTGAAACAAAGGTTATGAGCGTATCGAGTGGAAACAATAGAAGTATGCGAGTAAAGTAAACAGTGCGAGTAAAGTAAACAAGTGATATCAATATGACGGAAATAGGACCGGGGTCCACAGTTCACTAGTGGTGTCTCTCCATAAGATAAATAACACATGCTGGGTAAACAAATTACAGTTGGGCAATTGATAGAATAAAGATAAACGTGATATGTCAAGAAGATCACTATGAGATTTACTCTGGGCATTACAACAAAATGCATAGACCGCCATCCAACTGCATCTATGACTAATAATCCACTTGTGGCGAATCAATCCGAGAACTCCACAAGTATTAAGTTGCGAACAACAGATAATTACATTAAGCAAAGTGTGTAATATAAAAAAAGCATATTCCCTTGAGCATATGAATATTGTTTTCTCCCTAGTAGCAATAGCACATCTACAACCTTAGAGGTTTCTGTCACTCCCCCAGGTTAAATAGAGGCATGAACCCACTATCGAGCATAAATACCCCCTCTTGGAGTCACTAGCAACTACTCGGCCAAGATAGCTACTAACAACGGAGAGCATGCAAGATCATAAACAACATAGAGATAACAAAAGATAATATTCAGCACAACACTCAATCATAACACCAATATTCATCGGATCCCAACAAACCAAACATATAGAATTACATAACTGTGATCTCAATCATGTAGGGCAGTGATGTCTACGCACTTCTATTCTTGTAGATACTTGTTGGGCCTCCAAGTGCAGAGGTTTGTAGAACAGCAGCAAGTTTCCCTTAAGTGGATCACCCAAGGTTTATCGAACTCAGGGAGGTTAGAGGTCAAAGCTATCCCTCTCAAGCAACCCTGCAATTACGATACAGAAAGTCTCTTGTGTCCCCAACACACCCAATACACTTGTCAGATGTATAGGTGCACTAGTTCGGCGAAGAGATAGTGAAATACAAGTGGTATAGATGATTATAAGTAGCAAACGTGATGTGAAATAAATATCGCTGCGAGCAAACAAGTAACAAAATAGCAAGTAAACGGTGTGCAAAGCTTGGAAACAAGGCCTAGGGATCATACTTTCACTAGTGGACACACTCCCAACAATATAACATGATTGAACAAATAACTTCTCTTTGCTAGGGCACTCTGAATTGCTCTCCTATTGAATAACACTAATCATTGTGTAGTGGCTACAGAAGCACCCCTTAAAGTTCATCAAGTACTTGACAAACACCACTCATAGAGATACCCAAATCAAAGCACAACTCAAGATAGATATCATTGCAACTTAAACCAAGTACTAACATGGTGCACACATTGTCACCTTTACACCATGAAAGGAGGAATAGATCACTCAAACTATCATAGCAATAATTATTCTCATAATCCACAAGAGATCACAATCATAGCCTAAACCAAGTACCTCCATGATGCACGCACTGTCACCGTTACACCAAGGCAGGAGGAATAGATTACTTTAATAACATCGCTAGAGTATATAAAATATCTGAATAATAACATGTACTTGTTCAACATGATACAAAGCTCACGATCACATAAAGATCACATCATGGGAGAGAGAGGTGAACCACATAGCTACCGGTAGAGCCCTTAGCCCCGGGGATGAACTACTCCCTCCTCATCATAGGAGACAGCAAGGTTGATGGAGATGGCGGTGAGGTTGATGGAGACGACGAAGACGGCGATGGAGACCGATGGAGATGGCTCCGGGGGCACTTCCCCGTCCTGGCAGGGTGCCGGAACAGAGACTTCTGTCCCCCGAAATTCGTCGGTGGCGGCGGCGGAGCTACGGAACTCTTTTTGGAAAACTACCGAATCTTTTAGGGTTTTCCATCCCGAGGCTTTATATAGGCGAAGGGGCGATGTCAGAGGCCATCCAGGGGCTCCTCACGCATAGCTCGCGCGGCCAGGGCCTGGGCCGCGCCAGCCCTGCGTGAGGGCGGCCTATCTCGGCCGTCCGGACTCGGAATCAGGTAAATTTTATGTCCATAACGTTCGCCGTGAAATTCCCTACAACTTTGTATTTGAAGAGTTTTCCGTTTGATGCCGTCTTGGATCCGTAACGTGACCATCTTCAAAAAAAGTTCTGGTACAGATTTCTGGAAAGTCCCAATTTGACTCCAACAAGATTTCCACTTGTATTCTTGGTAATTCCTATACATCAAAGTGTAAAACAAGAACATTGTGCACTTTTGCAACTATTAGTAGGTTAGTCTAAATAAATTATAAAAGTGTCACAAAGTGTAGAGAAAACATATAGCAATTGGTGTAAAACAAGCATGGAGCATCAAAAATTATAGATACGTTTGCAACGTATCAACATCCCCAAGCTTAACTCCTGCTCGTCCTCGAGTAGGTAAGTTATAACAAAAGAATAATTTTTGAGGTGACATGCACCTACACAATCTTGATTATATATGTAAGCATTATGAGCTGGGATCATAAGAACTTAAAACATGGGCATGAAAGATATAATCTTGACAATAAGAACTTAGCAACCATATTGTAAACATGCAAATGAACACAAACAAAAGATCATGATAATGAAACAATGAAAGTCAAACGTGTGTTCAAATCATAAGGAAAAACATACAAATGGTTTCCAGCTTGTCCTTCAAAGAGAGCAAAACATAAATGCATAGGACACCTCAAAGTTTAAGAGGGCGACTAGATACAAATAATTTAAGAATAAGTGAAACCAATCATCATGAATCAATCAATGAACCTTGGGACAATGCATATCACACTAAGAATGACAACTATGCTCTCTTAATGGTGCATAAAGAAAGAAGGTGGTGACTCAACATAAAAGTAGAAGAAAGGCCCTTCGCAGAGGGAAGCAGTGATTGCAAGTTTTATAACCTTCAAAAATTATAGTACTTACCGACTTTGAGCTCTCATTGCCCCCATCATAAGCATCTTGAATGGTTAAAGTTAATGCGAGAACAATTATGATGCATATGCTTGACAAATCATAAGTTGAAAACCTCGTGTCCCATGAATACGAGTACCCAAACCATGCTACTTTACTTAGAGTCCCAAGCAAGGCTCTTGTCATTGTAAGTATATGCATATCATTGAGAACCGCCAATGGGGTACCTCCGTGCCCGATGACATGGAACAAGCCCACACCAAAATGACAGGACAAGCAGACAATGAACACCTCGACATCTCTTTTATTTGCTATATTGTTTAGCTTTTTATTATGAGATGCGTCGTCGAATGTTCACCATGGGTATGCTGCAAATTTCCACCATGAATTATGCATGGCTTAGATTGGCGGCCCGGCGTTTCCCTAACACATATACAAACTCCATGATCCCTACAAGATTCCCAATTCATTTCACATAGCGGGCATCCATAAACAAAAGATCACAATATCAACTCAAGTAGGAAGTGCAATGTTGAAAGCTTGCCCCATGATAGCATGGATGGGCTAGTCTCCAACTTACAACTTGCAAGCATAACAACTCAGCATAAAAGACCACAATGTCAAATTTTTAAGAACAGGAAAAAGTAAAGTGTGCCTTCCGGTTCGTGAGAGCTTTACTGACCGAATTTCGCATAACACTGGTAAGAGTTTAATTTGAAGAGAAAATAAAAGCAAGTCAAATTTACTTGGAATAGCAAATTGCTAGTAGGTATGTATGGTGGACACTTTGGAAAACTTTGGCTTTTAGGAGTTGGATGCACGAGTAGAGCTCATACTCAGTACAAGGTGAGGGCTAGCAAAAGACTGGGGAGCGACCAACTAAGAGAGCAATAATGGCCATAATCATGCAAAGCGACAAAGCGACATTAAAAGAAGCATACGATGGCATCAAAAGTCAAAAACTAAATGATCATGAAGGCTATTGGCGACTTTGTAAGAGTCTAACATGTGTGAGCATGCGCCAAGTCAACCCAAATAAAGCATCAAGGAGAAAACCAAAATAATGCTTCCATACAATAAAAACAACGCATGATTTTTTCAAAGGCTCATTAAGCAATCTCAGTTATTTGAGACAAGTCATGCTACAGCAAAACCACTAAGCATACTATCAAAAAGACATCAAGTATGACATGAAAAAGCCTAAGCCGCAGTCTACACAAGCTCCTTCTTGTACCACTATTTTGCATAAAGCTTTTTCTCTTTTCCAACACCATTCAAATTTTTATAAACACCTCTTTTGATGAAAACCAATAGAGATCAGAGGCAAAAATACACCTTGATGCAAAGATAAAACAACATCTGAACAACAATCAAGGCGAAAAATGCAAGCTAAACGCAGTAGCAGAAAAAGAGAACACTCATTGAAACGATAAGAGTGAAAAACAGAGTGTTCTTGGCAAATGAAAAACGGAGTTCATCTCCCTCCAAAAGAAACATGATGTGATCTAACCATTTATTGCAGCAAACAAACAAACTAAACCAACTAAGAAAACTAATACAACTGATGCTCCAAGAAAAACACATAGTGCATGAAGCAATAAAAATATAGTGTTTTGAAAGGTGACCTGATTTTTGCCGATGAAGAAGGGGTGCCTCGGGGGCATCCCCAAGCTTTGACGCTTGTACTTCTTGGATATTTCTTGGGGTGATGCATGGACATCCCCAAGCTTGAGCTTTTGTCCATTCTTCATCTCATCTCATCATTCTCCAATCCCTACACTTGAAAACTTCCTTCATACAAAACTAAACATAATTCTATTAGCAACATTAGTGTAAGCATAACATATATTCAACCTCTTTTTGCTTCAGGTTTCAACCTAAAACCACCACATATTAAGTATGTACTACTGTAGCAACTTCCCCAAAAGTTCCATGATAAAAAGAACTCAAAAGAAAGCGATAAAGTGGCAAACACAAATATTGGCAGAAATCTGTCAAAACTGAACAGCTGACAAAGGTCGAATTTTTGAGGGATTTTCTGTTGCTCAAATCAAAAGGTGTTCAACTAAGAAAAGTTTGGATATAACCTGGGGCATATGCACAAGAAATGGCAGGTCCAAAAGATATATAGAGAATTTTCACGAATTTTTACGGTGTAGCACTGAAAACTGTTTCAGGACAGCAACATCCCTAAATCTTACCTCACTCAAATTAGAGGTTTCTCTTGGCACAACAACAAAATAAAAAGGATAAGGAGCGGTTATTACTGTAGTAATAACTTCCAAGACTCAAATAAAAGAAAAAGTACTGAAAAATAAACAATGGGTTATCTCCCAAGAGTGCTTTTCTTTAACGCCTTTGAGCTAGGCGCAGTAATTTGCAAACATGCTCATGTGGGCGCCATATGAGAGCTTAAGGCAAAGGCACCATATAAGAACTTAAAGCAATAGAGAGCATCAAAAAGCAAGTATGGAACACATTTAAATCTAAACCACTTCCTATGAAAAATAGTCTTGTAAAGAGACAAGTCATAAAAGCGCAAAGCAAAAAGCATAGGAAGGCAAAACAAGTACAACTTCAAGAATTGCAACATAAAGAGGGGAAACTCAATATTGTTGAGATTCATCAAACCATGTTCCCCTCTCTCATAATAACTTGCAGTAGCATCATGAATAGAACTAACAATATAACTTTCACATAAAGCATCCCTATCACGAGCCACATGCATAAAAGAATTAATACTCACCACAGGAACAATAGTAGTAGGAGCAGATTCAACAGAATAATTATTCTCATCACCATAATCATCATAAATAGGAGGCATATTGTAATCATAACTAATTTTATCCTTAATAGTAGGTGAACTAAAAATATTATACTCATCATCACAAGCTAGAGAACTACTATTTCGCAAAGCATACTCATCAAACATATCATCATAAGAAGAAACATCACATATGGGAGATAAAATATCATCAGAGCAAACTTTCTCCACTAAAGCTGGGGAAATAAAAACATCATGCTTAACAAAACCAACTTCCCCAAGCTTAGACTTTTTTATGGCATTATCAACAATGGTGTTCAAAGCATTCATACTAACAACACTATTAGCATGCAAATTAAGCTCCAAAGGTTTTTCAATTTTCTCTTCAAACACTTCATATCTAAACTCAGGAAAAAGACTACAGAACTCATTGTTTTCCATTAAGCCTAACTAGTGAAAATAAAAACAAGAAACAAAAAGATGTAATTGCAGAATCTAAAGGAAATAACTCCGAGCACTCACACAGGAGGATGCGAGTACCTTTTACCTTACCTCCCCGGCAACGGCGCCAGAAAAGAGCTTGATGTCTACGCACTTCTATTCTTGTAGACACTTGTTGGGCCTCCAAGTGCAGAGGTTTGTAGAACAGCAGCAAGTTTCCCTTAAGTGGATCACCCAAGGTTTATCGAACTCAGGGAGGTTAGAGGTCAAAGCTATCCCTCTCAAGCAACCCTGCAATTACGATACAGAAAGTCTCTTGTGTCCCCAACACACCCAATACACTTGTCAGATGTATAGGTGCACTAGTTCGGCGAAGAGATAGTGAAATACAAGTGGTATAGATGATTATAAGTAGCAAACGTGATGTGAAATAAATATCGCTGCGAGCAAACAAGTAACAAAATAGCAAGTAAACGGTGTGCAAAGCTTGGAAACAAGGCCTAGGGATCATACTTTCACTAGTGGACACACTCCCAACAATATAACATGATTGAACAAATAACTTCTCTTTGCTAGGGCACTCTGAATTGCTCTCCTATTGAATAACACTAATCATTGTGTAGTGGCTACAGAAGCACCCCTTAAAGTTCATCAAGTACTTGACAAACACCACTCATAGAGATACCCAAATCAAAGCACAACTCAAGATAGATATCATTGCAACTTAAACCAAGTACTAACATGGTGCACACACTGTCACCTTTACACCATGAAAGGAGGAATAGATCACTCAAACTATCATAGCAATAATTATTCTCATAATCCACAAGAGATCACAATCATAGCCTAAACCAAGTACCACCATGATGCACGCACTGTCACCGTTACACCAAGGCAAGAGGAATAGATTACTTTAATAACATCGCTAGAGTACACAAAATATCTGAATAATAACATGTACTTGTTCAACATGATACAAAGCTCACGATCACATAAAGATCACATCATGGGAGAGAGAGGTGAACCACATAGCTACCGGTAGAGCCCTTAGCCCCGGGGATGAACTACTCCCTCCTCATCATAGGAGACAGCAAGGTTGATGGAGATGGCGGTGAGGTTGATGGAGACGGCGAAGACGGCGATGGAGACCGATGGAGATGGCTCCGGGGGCACTTCCCCATCCCGGCAGGGTGCCGGAACAGAGACTTCTGTCCCCTGAAATTCGTCGGTGGCGGCGGCGGAGCTACGGAACTCTTTCTGGAAAATTACCGAATCTTTTAGGGTTTTCCGTCCCGAGGCTTTATATAGGCGAAGGGGCGATGTCAGAGGCCATCCAGGGGCTCCTCACGCAACTGGTGTAGACAAAACATATAGCAATTGGTGTAAAACAAGCATGGAGCATCAAAAATTTTAGATACGTTTGCAACGTATCAGACAGCTCATGAGATCTAAACATGAAGCACATGGTGGAGAAGACAACCATCTAGCTACTGCTATGGACCCATAGTCCAAGGTAGACTACTCACTCATCGCTCTGGAGGCAAGCATGGCGATGAAGAAGACCTCCAGTGGCGATTCCCCTCTCCGGCAGGGTGCCGGGAAGAGCTTCTGGACCCTCCCGATCTTCGGGTCGACGGCGGCGGCGGATCGCGATGTGTTCTGGAAAATTGATCGGATACTTAGATTTTTTCCGTCAGGGGGTCTTTATAGGCGAAGGGGCGATGTCAGAGGTGGAGCCAGGTGGCCTCACACCATGGCGGCGCGGCCAGGGCCTGGGCCACACCAGCCTGGTGTGAGGGCCCCTGGTGGCCCCTCTCCTACTCTCCTTCG
Organism: Dactylis glomerata; assembly: GCA_007115705.1. Classification (NCBI taxonomy): domain Eukaryota; kingdom Viridiplantae; phylum Streptophyta; class Magnoliopsida; order Poales; family Poaceae; genus Dactylis; species Dactylis glomerata. The sequence goes on from QXEO01000095.1 coordinate 184,039, forward strand.
GATGACTGGAAGCTCGCGGACAAAATAAGACTTCAGGAACTTATTTCGTCTAATTTCAAGAATATTTCCTGTGTATCACTTCTGAAACACAAAAACAACAGAAAACAGGGAACTGGCACTGTGGCAACTTGTTAATATGTTAGTTCCGGAAAATGCATAAAAGTGCCACGAAGTGTAACGAAACATTAGGCAAATGGTGTAAAAACAAGCATGGAGCATCAAAAATTATAGATACGTTGGAGACGTATCAGAAGGGTAGTTCCCCACCATTAATTTCGTTTTCCTCCAAAATGCGCCGCATATACCCATTTCCCCATCAAAATCCCCCGTAGTTGCAGCTCCCTGCTCTTCTGTTCCACCACCATGCCGCCGAAGAGGATCGCTGACGACGGCGCGCCGAAGGCGAGGAAGCCGCGGGCCCCCAAAGAGAGGCCGGCGGGTATGACAAATGCGGCGTGGGCGGCGGATGTGGAGCGCCGGCAGACCGAAACTCGCGGCAGGATGGAGGGGGAGAAGAAGCTCGCGACGAAGAGGGCGGCGACGGCGGCGGACGAGCAGGTGGTCTCCATGGCCATGGGACAGCCGCGCGTCGGCCAATTCCCCACCGGTTCATGGACAACCCACGGTACGACCGGCTCACCTTCCACCTACTCGGCGGCGGCGGTGGACGAGCAGGTGGTCTCCATGGCCATGGGATAGCCGCGCGTTGGCCAATTTCCCACCGGTTCATGGCCAATCCAAGGTACGATCGGCTCACCTTCCACCTACTCGGCGGCGGCGTCTTCGCCCATGTTCCATGGCCGCCGCGTCGAGCCCGGGTTTCTTCACACAAGAGGAGGCAAGGGCGATGGAAGCCGTCGCGGCGGTGTCGCGGGGTGGCGTCGACGGGCTCGGAGACGCCACCCAAGACGTCGACGAAGAAGAAGAGGAGTAGGCCCAGGTCGACCAGGAGGACGACGTGCCTGAGCCGACATCGACGGCGAAGGGGAGGAAGAAAAGAAAGAAGAACTCGCCGCCAACCGAGCCGCGGATCAAATGGACGGGCAGAGAAGAGGAGTGCCTCGCCGAAGCTTGGAAGACCGTTTCTATGAACGGCATCACCGACGCCAATCAAAACTTTGACACATATTAGCAGCGGGTCAAGATGGCGTTCGACGAACGCAAAATCGTCGATCCCTACTTCAACAAGACGGTGATGGTCCGCGGCGAGAAGATCATGGCCACACATTGGGAGATCATGCAGACAGCGTGCAGCAGGTGGCACGGCATATTTTCTAGCCTCTATGTCGCGTTCGGTACTACGAGTGCCATTTCTACTCTGTAAGTGCTCACCTTGTGGCTGAATCATTTCTTTTGTGTTTTCAAGTGGCAGTGTGAAACTAATGCGCGGCCAGCTAATCGCGCGGTTTCCGTTTGTGCACCGCAGACTGCAGTTGAGCTTATTCGAGTGGAAGGAGACGTACGCCGCAGCTGTAGGGGCCCAAGGTGGAGATGTGAGACCCGCGCTCGCTGGAATGCTCTCGTGTCCCTTGTCAAACACGATAGCAACTCTGATCGTGCTGCACTTGAAGAACAAACACAAAAGCAAACCCAGCACTAGGGCCGGACGCACCTGTTGATTGGATCTAAAGGGGAAATCCGCTCCCCAAACCGTGGAGGAACCGGCCGCATGTCTCTCGACCGGCGCTACCAACTCCTAGTCCACACTTGGCACAGCCCGAGCTAGCTGATTCGCCGGAACCTCGCCCACCCGCGGCGGCACGGCGCCGCACAAGGCTCCTGTTCCACGCTGACAGCAGGTTTTCGGGAGGAGGAGGAGGAGGCACGCGCCCGGCCGGACAGCCCAACCAGTTTCTGTCGTCGTGCGGCCGGCACGGCGCACTGGCGAACCCGCTGCGAGACCGGCTGCTGCACCCTGCACTCGCAAAAAGCGGCCGCGACAAGAGGCGATGTAAAGCGGCCGTGCCGGCTCTGATGTGGGCGAGCACATACGGCCCACCGTTCGCCGGTCGTTCCTCCACGAGGATATAAAAGAGGGCGTCGGCGGCGTCGCGACCGAGACCGACGGCGACGGGAGCATGCATACTACGCGCACGGTCCTGCCTGCCACCAGGGGACTGGACACCGGACGCGCGCTTTATCGGAGAGCGCGCGGCTAGAGGCGAGTAGTATACAGTATAGCGGTAGTTAATTGTGATCGGAGGGAGGGAGTACTAATTAACTGATTTTTTGCATTGCACATCAACCTCATTGAGTTGGTTTTCATACTCTATGGAGCCTTGTGCTTGGTTTCCACAAATTAAGCCGGTTAAGGCAATGCCTCGACACGGGGAAATCCTAGCGGCCTCCTTCCTCCACCCCATCGCCACCGGAGGATGCGGCTGCCAAAGGACACACTGTGGACGGCAGCGCGGTGTCCTCCTTCGATGGCCTTTGGCAAAATCGACGCTCCCTCGTCGATCGACTGCTCCTCCCTATGATGGGGCAGCGAGGTGTGACATCCAGCTGAGACATGCTCAACGGCAACTAGGGCATCCTCATGCCTCGGCTCCGGCCTCAACGCCATGGATTTGGATCTTCGGATGCTGGCACCTGGAGGCCTTGACTAGCTCCTTGCAGTGGGTTTGCGGGTGGAGTGCTAGGTGGACAAGCTAGGGCGGATCAAGGCGTGCACGCTGAAATGTCCGTGCTCTCACCGCAGTTGGAGCTAGCGACAGCGGGCGTCCTAACCTTGTTGAAGGCGTTGGCAACGCAATGCTCACTCCTTTCCAAACCGCTCCGAGAGAAACTATACACTTGGTTTCCGGTCAAATGTTGACGACGCCTACTATGGTGTTGAAAGAAATCGAGAGAGAACGAGAGACAATCGCAAGAGTGAAATCTGTATTCTTTATTGATGATGATACTTGCTATTTATACAATCCGAACAGACATTAATACGTCGGTTCTCTGGAGACGTCGTTCCGAGAAGGAAACCGTCGGAAGGAGCGGGCGTGATGGTTCCCAAGAGTGGAACTGCCTCTCCTAATTAAGCGGAGATTAATCCATAATTATCGAAGATAATTATTCTCAACACTCCCTCTAATCACCGCTTGACTGTATAAATACTTATCATCTTGATTAAGACTCCTCCAAAAACCCTGTGGGAAAAATATGAGAAGCAGTGTGTATGATATGTTGCTAAAACTCCTTTAAACCCAATGAGGAAAATAAGGAGAAAATGATGCAACATATAATTGTTGGATATGCTGTTAAAACTCCTTCAAACCCAGTGGGAAAATAAGGAGAAAATGATACAACATATAATGATTATTGCCTCTCTTAACTCCATATGAGGAAAACCTTGTAAAAGGGAAAAACCCATACAGTTTAGAGAATAATATATATGTCGTGTATACTTTCTTAAAAACCCTGGTGGGGAAAACAGAAAGTATGACATATGATCTTGTGTTGATATTACCTCATTAAAAACCTTGATGAGAACCTGGATAGTAAACTCATAAGGGAAAACGAGTGTAATATGATGCTTTGAACAGGAGTAGTCCAGGGAGATACTCCCCCTGATTCTTGCAATTCCTGAAGCCGTCGAATACCAATTCCATAAAATATTTCTGGAATATGAAAGTTGGTAGAGACTTCGTGAATAGGTCAGCGAGGTTATCGCATGATTTGACTTGCAAGATGTTTATTCTCCGGCTCTTATGGAGCTCATGGAGATAAAACAATTTAGAGGCAATATGCTTAGATATTACTCTCGATATATCCTATTTGCATCCATGCAACACAAGCAACATTATCTGTGTAGATAATGGTCGATGATTCAAGAGAACCAATACCACATGACTCATGTATGTGGTTTATCATTCCGTAAAGCTACACGTGTAACTCGGCTTCGTATTTCAGAATGATTGGTAGGTGTAGTCACTGAAGTCTGTTTCGAAGACATCAATATGATTGGTAGGTGTAGTCACTGAAGTCTGTTTCGAAGACATCAATGGAGTGACACTTCTACCATGTAGGTACACATTGTGAGGATCATTCAAGTAGCCAACATCAGTGTATCCTGATGATATTGGAGTTCAGATTTCAATTACCAGAATAGGTCAAGTAATGTGTGGTGCCTTGGTGATATCGGAAGATATTCTTGATTCCCAAATTTGATGGGTCCAATGGCACTAGGATATGAAACTTTAGTCCCAACATCCATTCTACACCATCCCGTGGTTTGAGTGAATCTTTTTCTACGTCTAGAGATTGAACAACCGACATGGGAGGTGGATATGACTTGTCCATTCTAGGGTTCTCCAATATTAATGATATAAACTTGGTGTACCATTATACTTGAGTGAAGTAGCCCGAATTGTAGTATCAAGCACTGATTGGGTTTAACCAAATCCTTCATCTCAAATTTTGTCTTTTAGATGATCACGTTCTTTGTCATTGCAGGGGTAATCCTTGTGTATGACAAACACGCATGGGTAATCATCATTGTAGGAGTAATCCTTGTGCATAAGGAACTCACTATGTCGGTTGTACCAGAATATACCGACAACAATAAGCCATGTAATGACTCATTGATTTTACATAATACATGTTGCGTTTATATTTCAATTCGGATAGAGATTCCATCGGGAACCATACATGTCCAAATCTAGTGATCCACATGAAATGTAGTCACTACATCTATCAACTGCATAGATAGACGATTTTGCACTGCTAGTGATATAATTATCGGAAAATTTTGAGGATTCCAATCCTATCTGGAGAGTAGGTCTCGGATCTCTGCGAAAAACCCGACCTTATGCTAGAAGCCTTGCTTTCTCACCACCTTGTTGTTCTCTAGAAGAAAACATATTGATTCCCGTATAGAGAATTCAATTGGAGGAGCAAGGCTAATTCTGCTTGGATTGCATCCTTTGATTGTTTGTTTCAGTCCGAGCGAGTGGTTTATACTCTGCCATGGCCATGGTCTTTGGATCTGAATACCTTGAAGGATGTATGCAATCATACTAGAGAAATGTTTGTCGACAATTGTAGACTTTGGTTATATGATTCTCCAGAATCGATATTGTTGGAGGAAATCTCATGCACCCATGATGACTCTTCGTGATTTCCCAATACGCGTGAGTCCAGGTGTTTCGATGTCCCAACTAGTGTGAGCAAGCTGAAGCTGGGGTTGTGGAGGTTTCCCTTCCACTGGGTGTATACTACCCATAAGGTGTTTATCAACGCAAGGTTGACTTGCATTTACTGATTTAGAGGATTTTTCCTCGATTTCCTTTGATGCTTGTAGGAAGCTAGATCCTGGTTAGAGGCCGTACTACTCCCTCTCTTTTCAAGTATGGGGAGTTGAGTGGTTTTTATTGGTACCTCCACTCTTTCGGGCACATTTCTAACCGGACTAAAGGATTTTGTAACACCTTTTATATCAATAAATGAATCTGGCAGGTTATTTGCAATGTGTTGCAAATATGTGAATTTAGGACGTAGTCCAAATTCTTGAATACGTGGATATAGGGTGGGACGTGGAGTCCCTTTTGATTTCCTGGCATTCCATGTGGTACATGAAATCTCCCCCTAATGCCTGGAAATAATCCATCCTTTAATATAAGCAATTAGCATACTGGGCTATGAATAGATCCCCAATGAAGGGTTCAAGGTACGTGTTGATCGATGGAGATCCGTACCTCACATAGATCCTTAGTCTGTGGGCCCAATGATGTACGCTGCGGTGATGAGATCGGTACACGTGAAGCGCATCCTAACTTACATAGATGGGAAATGCTCGGAGGATTTCCACGTATCAGTTGCAGAGGAGGAGGCTGCGATATGCAGTTAGTCAGTGAGCAGTGTGTAAAGCTGCATGACTCCAACGTGAAGTTGGTAATTGATACGTCTCAAACGTATCTATAATTTTTGATGCTCCATGCTTCGTTTTACACCATTTGTCTATTGTTTCGTTACACTTAGTGGCATTTTTATACATTTTCCGGAACTAACCTATTAACGAAGTGCCACAGTGCCAGTTTCCTGTTTTCTGCTGTTTTTGTGTTTCAGAAGTGATACACAGGAAATATTCTCGGAATTGGACGAAACAAGTTCCTGAAGTCATATTTCACCGGGGAGCTCCCAAACATCCGAAGACCTGACGGAGGGGGGCCACGTGGCCCCCACACACAGGGGCGGCGCGGCCTGGCCCCTGGCCGCGCCACCCCCGTGTGAGGCCGCGTGGCTCCACCTCTGACAGCCCCCCTTCGCCTATATTTACCCCCCGACGAGAAAAACCTAAGGCCCGATCAGTTTTCCAGAATACATCGCGATCCGCCGCCTCCGTCGACCCGAAGATCGGGAGGGTCCAGAAGCTCTTCCAGGCACCCTGCCGGAGAGGGGAATCGCCACCGGAGGTCTCCTTCATCGCCATGACTGCCTCCGGAGCGATGAGTGAGTAGTCTACCTTGGACTATGGGTCCATAGCAGTAGCTAGATGGTTGTCTTCTCCACCATGTGCTTCATGTTTAGATCTCATGAGCTGCCATACATGATTGAGATCACTGTTATGTAATTCTATGATGTTGGTTTGTTGGGATCCGATGAATATTGGTGTTTATGATTAAGTTGCTGTACTGAATTATATCTTTTGTTATCTCTATGTTGTTTATGATCTTGCATGCTCTCCGTTGTTAGTAGCTATCTTGGCCGAGTAGTTGCTAGTGACTCCAAGAGGGGGTATTTATGCTCGATAGTGGGTTCATGCCTCTATTTCACCTGGGGGAGTGACAGAAACCTCTAAGGTGGTAGATGTGCTGTTGCTACTAGGGAGAAAACAACATTCATATGCTCAAGGGCATATGCTTTGTTTACATTACACACTTTGCTTAATGCAATTATCTGTTGTTCGCAACTTAATACTTCTAGGGTGTTCGGATGATATCCCCGGGGGTGGATTATTAGTCATAGATGTAGCTGGATGGCGGTCTATGTATTTTATTGTAATGCCCAGAGTAAATCTCATAGTGATCTTCTTGACATATCACGTTAGCTCTATTCTATCAATTGCCCAACTGTAATTTGTTTACCCAGCATGTTATTTTATCTATGGAGAGACACCACTAGTGAACTGTGGACCCCGGTCCTATTTTAATCATATTGCAATCACCTGTTTACTTTTCCCGCACTGTTTACTTTACTCGTATACTCTACTGTTTTCCACTCGATACACTCATAACCTTTGTTTCAAGCAAACCGGTGAGATTGACAACCTCATCGCAAGTTGGGAACAAAGTATTTGTTTGTGTGTGTGCAGGTTCCACAAACACCTTTAGTCATCATCGCCTCTCTTCTCCTGATCGATATTAAACCTTGGTTTCTTAACTGAGGGAAACTAGCCGCTACACTCATCATACCTTCCTCTTGGGGTTCCCAACGGGCTGGTCAAGCACCACGCACAAGGACGTCTGCTTCCACATCAACCATACGCCATCAAGTATTTTCTGGCGCCATCACCGGTAGCAGCTACTTTTCTGGCGCCGTTGCCGGGGAAGAGAGAAGACTTCTGCGAGGGGAGTTCTTCGCACACACATTCTTTACTTTATTATTTGTTTGCTTTACTTTATTTTATTTTACCTGCATTGCTTTTATATCAAAAACCCAAAAAAATTAGAATCCTTGGTAGTTGTTATTTCTTTACTTTATTTTACTATGTCTATCCCTAAGTTCGTTCTGGAGGACCTCTCAGTAGGTAGTGGTACGATTATTGGCAAAAGTAACATTGAGGAGTTCTTTAATCACATTAGTATGCATGAGGAAGTTGAGGAAATGTCTTTGATTGAGCTTGCTCCTAGTATTGAAGTTGCTTCTTTTCTATTAATTGATATGTTGGAAACTAGGTTTGCTAGTCTTAATCCTTTTATGCAATACATGTTCCTTAAGCTTCATGAAATTGAGGATCCCGAAAAGAAAGCTTTTATCTTGGAAACTTTGTGCATAGAATTTAAGGATGTTGTTGTTGAAGCTAGGAAAGTTCTTAAACGTTTTGATAAACTCGGTTCACCTATAAAGGTTATTAATACTAATGATGAGGGGACCGAGATACCTATACCTTGCAAGCTTTTGGGATTGAATGATGCTTTCAAAAATAATTTTGCCTGGATTTGTCCTGAAAATCTTTTTGATGAGAATAGTGTACCAAAGCATGATCACAAAGGGTCTTCAAAAACTTATGTGAATGAAATACAATGCCTTATTGACAAGACCTCTGCTGTTGATCTTGATGCTTCATCTCTTGATATTACTTGATTCGCACTTTTCTGCGCCTAGCTCAAAGGCGTTAAAGAAAAGCACTCTTGGGAGATAACCCAATATTTTCTTTACAGTACTTTTTCTTTTATTTGAGTCTTGGAAGTCATTACTACTGTAATGACCGCTCCTTATCTTGTTTATTTCGTTTTTGTGCCAAGAGAAGCCTCTAATTTGAGTGAGGTAAAGATTTGGGGTTATTGCTGTCCTGAATCTGTTTTCGGTGCTGCACCATAAAAATTCGTGAAAATTCTCTGTTTATCTTTTGGACCTGCGATTTCTTGTGCATATGCCCCAGGTTATATCCAAACTTTTCTTAGTTGAACACTTTTTGATTTGAGCAACAGAAAATCCCTCAAAAATTCGTCCTTTGTCAGCTGTTCAGTTTTGACAGATTTCTGCCAATATTTGTTTTTGCCACTTTATCGCTTTCTTTTGAGTTCTTTTTTATCATGGAACTCTTGTGGAAGTTGCTACAGTAGTATATACTTTATATGTGGTGGTTTTGGGTTGAAACCTGAAGCTAAAAGAGGTTGAATATATTTTATGCTTACACTAATGTTGCTAATAGAATTGTGTTTAGTTTTGTATGAAGGAAGTTTTCAAGTGTAGGGATTGGAGAATGATGAGATGAGTTGAAGAATGGACAAAAGCTCAAGCTTGGGGATGCCCAGAACCCCAAGAAATATCCAAGAAGTACAAGCGTCAAAGCTTGGGGATGCCCCGAGGCACCCCTTCTTCATCGGCAAAAATCAGGTCACCTTTCAAAACACTATATTTTTATTGCTTCATGCACTATGTGTTTTTCTTGGAGCGTCAGTTGTTTTAGTTTTCTTAGTTTGTTTAGTTTGCTTAGTTTGTTTGTTTGCTGCAATAAATAGTTGGACCCCAACAAATTCCCTTTGGAGGAGATGTACTAGTTTTCATTTGTAAAGAACGCTCTAGTTTTCACTCTTATTTAAAATCGAGCGTTCTACTTTTTCTGCTACTGCTTTTTGTTTTTTGTTTTCGCCTTGATTTGCGTTCAGATCTTTTCATATCTTTTCATCAAGGTGTATTTTTGCCTCTGGACTTTATTGGTTTTCATCAAAAGAGGTGTCTTTAAAAATTTCAAATGGTGTTGGAAAAGAGAAAAAGCTTTGTGCAAAATAGTGGTACAAGAAGGAGCTTGTGTAGACTGCGGCTTAGGCTTTTTCATGTCATGCTTGATGTCTTTTTGATAGTATGCTTAGTGGTTTTGCTGTAGCATGACTTGTCTCAAATAACTGAGATTGCTTAATGAGCCTTTGAAAAAATCATGCGTTGTTTTTATTGTATGGAAGCATTATTTTGGTTTTCTCCTTGATGCTTTATTTGGGTTGACTTGGCGCATGCTCACACATGTTAGACTCTTACAAAGTCGCCAATAGCCTTCATGATCATTTAGTTTTTGACTTTTGATGCCATCGTATGCTTCTTTTAATGTCGCTTTGTCGCTTTGCATGATTATGGCCATTATTGCTCTCTTAGTTGGTCACTCCCAGTCTTTTGCTAGCCCTCACCTTGTACTGAGTATGAGCTCTACTCGTGCATCCAACTCCTAAAAGCCAAAGTTTTCCATTGTGTCCACCATACATACCTACTAGCAATTTGCTATTCCAAGTAAAATTGACTTGCTTTTATATTCTCTTCAAATTAAACTCTTACCAGTGTTATGCGAAATTCGGTCAGTAAAGCTCTCACGAACCGGAAGGCACACTTTACTTTTTCCTGTTCTTAAAATTTTGACATTGTGGTCTCTTATGCTGAGTTGTTATGCTTGCAAGTTGTAAGTTGGATTCTAGCCCAGCCATGCTGTCATGGGGCAAGCTTTCAATATTGCACTTCTATTTGAGTTGATATTGTGATCTTTTGTTTATGGATGCCCGCTATGGGAAATGAATTGGGAATCTTGTAGGGATCATGGAGTTTGTATATGTGTTAGGGAAACGCCGGGCCGCCAATCTAAGCCATGCATAATTCATGGTGGAAATTTGCAGCATACCCATGGTGAACATTCGACGATGCATCTCACAATAAAAAGCTAAACAATATAGCAAATAAAAGAGATGTCGAGGTGTTCATTGTCTGCTTGTCCTGTCATTTTGGTGTGGGCTTGTTCCATGTCATCGGGCACGGAGGTACCCCATTGGTGGTTCTCAATGATATGCATATACTTACAATGACAAGAGCCTTGCTTGGGACTCTAAGTAAAGTAGCATAGTTTGGGTACTCGTATTCACGGGACACGAGGTTTTCAACTTATGATATGTCAAGCATATGCATCATAATTGTTCTCGCATTAACTTTAACCATTCAAGATGCTTATGATGGGGGCAATGAGAGCTCAAAGCCGGTAAGTACCATAATTTTTGAAGGTTATAAAACTTGCAATCACTGCTTCCCTCTGCGAAGGGCCTTTCTTTTACTTTTATGTTGAGTCACCACCTTCTATCTTTATGCACCATTAAGAGAGCATAGTTGTCATTCTTAGTGTGATATGCATTGTCCCAAAGTTCATTGATTGACTCATATTGTTGGTTTCACTTGTTCTTAAATTATTTGTATCTAGTCGCCCTCTTAAACTTTGAGGTGTCCTATGCATTTATGTTTTGCTCTCTTTGAAGGACAAGCTGAAAACCACTTGTATGTTTTTCCTTATGATTTGAACACACGTTTGACTTTCATTGTTTCATTATCATGATCTTTTGTTTGTGTTCATTTGCATGTTTACAACATGGTTGCTAAGTTCTTATTGTCATGATTATATCTTCATGCCATGTTTTAAGTTCTATTGATCCCAGCTCACCAATGCTTATATATGATCAAGATTGTGTAGGTGCATGTCACCTAAAAAATTATTCTTTTGTTATCACTTACCTACTTGAGGACGAGCAGGAGTTAAGCTTGGGGATGCTTGATACGTCTCAAACGTATCTATAATTTTTGATGCTCCATGCTTTGTTTTACACCATTTGCCTATTGTTTCGTTACACTTAGTGGCATTTTTATACATTTTCCGGAACTAACCTATTAACGAAGTGCCACAGTGCCAGTTTCCTGTTTTCTGCTGTTTTTGTGTTTCAGAAGTGATACACAGGAAATATTCTCGGAATTGGACGAAACAAGTTCCTGAAGTCATATTTCACCGGGGAGCTCCCAAACATCCGAAGACCTGACGGAGGGGGGGCACGTGGCCCCCACACACAGGGGCGGCGCGGCCTGGCCCCTGGCCGCGCCACCCCCGTGTGAGGCCACGTGGCTCCACCTCTGACAGCCCCCCTTCGCCTATATTTACCCCCCGACGAGAAAAACCTAAGGCCCGATCAGTTTTCCAGAATACATCGCGATCCACCGCCGCCGTCGACCCGAAGATCGGGAGGGTCTAGAAGCTCTTCCCGGCACCCTGCCGGAGAGGGGAATCGCCACCGGAGGTCTCCTTCATCGCCATGACTGCCTCCAGAGCGATGAGTGAGTAGTCTACCTTGGACTATGGGTCCATAGCAGTAGCTAGATGGTTGTCTTCTCCACCATGTGCTTCATGTTTAGATCTCATGAGCTGCCATACATGATTGAGATCACTGTTATGTAATTCTATGATGTTGGTTTGTTGGGATCCGATGAATATTGGTGTTTATGATTAAGTTGCTGTACTGAATTATATCTTTTGTTATCTCTATGTTGTTTATGATCTTGCATGCTCTCCGTTGTTAGTAGCTATCTTGGCCGAGTAGTTGCTAGTGACTCCAAGAGGGGGTATTTATGGTCGATAGTGGGTTCATGCCTCTATTTCACCTGGGGGAGTGACAGAAACCTCTAAGGTGGTAGATGTGCTGTTGCTACTAGGGAGAAAACAACATTCATATGCTCAAGGGCATATGCTTTGTTTACATTACACACTTTGCTTAATGCAATTATCTGTTGTTCACAACTTAATACTTCTAGGGTGTTCGGATGATTTCCCCGGGGGTGGATTATTAGTCATAGATGCAGCTGGATGGCGGTCTATGTATTTTGTTGTAATGCCCAGAGTAAATCTCATAGTGATCTTCTTGACATATCACGTTAGCTCTATTCTATCAATTGCCCAACTGTAATTTGTTTACCCAGCATGTTATTTTATCTATGGAGAGACACCACTAGTGAACTGTGGACCCCGGTCCTATTTTAATCATATTGCAATCACCTGTTTACTTTTCCCGCACTGTTTACTTTACTCGCATACTCTACTGTTTTCCACTCGATACACTCATAACCTTTGTTTCAAGCAAACCGGTGAGATTGACAATCTCATCGCAAGTTGGGAATAAAGTATTTGTTTGTGTGTGTGCAGGTTCCACAAACACCTTCAGTCGTCATCGCCTCTCTTCTCCTGATTGATATTAAACCTTGGTTTCTTAACTGAGGGAAACTAGCCGCTACACTCATCATACCTTCCTCTTGGGGTTCCCAACGGGCTGGTCAAGCACCACGCACAAGGACGTCTGCTTCCACATCAACCATACGCCATCAAGTATTTTCTGGCGCCATCACCGGTAGCAGTAATCGCAATTCAGCTTCAATCCTCAAGGCCATGCATATAATTGAAGCACATGAGGAGAATTCTGCATCATTGTCCATGCGAATTGATAAAATTCGATTTTCAAGATAATGGGCGTGTAACTTAATTACTTCCCTCATTATCGTGGTAAAATGCATTGTTTCGTGTGTCATAAGGCACACGTGTGACCATCGTGTAGATGCGTCCATGAATACCATGAAAATACCTAATATGGTCCACAAAATGGTTGTATGAATACAAATGTCTCCATGAATGACTTCAAGGAACTGAAGTGGTTCATCTTGTATGTTGAGGTGCGAAGGCCTCAAAATTGGCTTCCCAGTAGTGGCGCATGAGGTACACACACATTCTAGTGAGGGAATTTGAACTCGAGCAAGTTGTGACCAATGGAATTGCTTTATATGCAACATGTGCTACGGGTTGGATGCACGTGTAGTACAATCCAAACGATGGAGAGTGTACTTTTTCAAATACTTGTTCCTCATCCATCGGATTGCTTCCCGTAGAAATCTATATATCGAGTTAAAGGATTTCCAGGATTGAAAAATCATTCTCAGATATATAGAACTCAAACAATCTTATTATATCAAAGTGCTGATACAATATACATGACAACAATACTTATGTTCTAATACAACTTCACACATGGACATAGATACATAAAGCGATCACTAAGGAGATAATGAGACTAGCTAGTCAAAGTCTCCAAACATGTCCGTTGAGGCGTACTCAACCATCATGTTCTCCGTGCCCATAGGGTCCTCTGACTTCTGGAGGGTCGTAGTGCTGCTAGGTCCCGAAGGAACTTCTTGCGAGCAACCAGCTCCATCGGTGTCATCCGGATGAAGGTTGAAGTTGGCTTCGAACCTTTTCCCTTGATGTCCTTTGCATCCTTTGGGATTGCTGGTAGAGAATGGCCAGATGCTTCGGGGTCTTGCACTTGTTAGTAGGATGCGTGTAGCACCCACACCTATCACAAAGCTTAGTTTTTTCAAACTTAGGCTTTGTGGTGCTGTACCCACAGTCCGAGTTTCTAGGCTTCTTGTTCCGCTTGCGCTTTCGCTTACCATTGAATTTCGATGAGTTGCCTTTGGAAGCACCATCAAAATTATGTCCATTCGCAACATTCATATGAACTTCAGGGAGAGGTTGGGAACCAACCGGGCGCTGAGAGCCATTCTTAGCGAGTAGCTCATCATGCTTTTCAGCTTGAAGTAGGATATGAATGAGGTCAGAATAGACTTGATAGTCGCGAGCACGGTATTGCTGCTGGAGGAGCCTTTCAGATGGGAGCATAGTAGACAAAGTCTTCTCTATCTTTTCTGCATCAGTAGGTTCCTTCCCGCAAAAACGCAATTTAGAACTTATCTTATGAACCTCATGATTGTACTCTCCAATGGACCTGAAGTCCTGGAGTCAAAGATGTGTCCAATCATGTAGTGCTTCAGGCAAGACAACTGCCTTCTGCTGTTCATACCTCATTTTGAGGGCCTGTAACAAAGTAAATGGGGATTCCTCCTCCAAATACTCAAACTTAAGATCTTGGTGAATATGGTGCCTTATGATGTATAAGGCATAATATTTCTGCTCATCTCTCAGCGGCGTGACTCCATCTGGAAGGGGGTCCTCCGGATTCTGGATCGTACGCACTAATCCACGGGATGCAAGAGTGATCTTGATGTCCATGGCCCAAGTAGGGTAGTTGCGGCCATCGAGCTCGAGTGGATCGAACTCTTTTCCAGCCATCAGTTACCTACATGGGTAAACCAGAGATTATTAATTTACGCAGGTAAATCAAAAACCATCATGGTTATGTTGTAATGAACAATGCAAAATTAAAGATAATTTCAAGAAGTGGGCTTAAAACCACTAGTGTAGACTTCAAGTTGTTAAGCATGACACATTGTAGATACTCCCAAAAAAGAATTTTAGGGTCCATCTCTCAGCACTAGAGAGTATAATCTAATAAAATCAGTAGATACTCATGTTCTAGTACCTTATGTCATGTCTTAATTAAAATGTATGGAAGATCACTTGATAAGTAATCATGGTAGCGGAGATAATCTGCAATGCATGCAGTAGATCTGTGCGCTACCTTTGATCCCAAACATCAACTTAAAGAAGTCACTTAGAATTTTGCATATTTTGATTCTTGATTGTATTGAACCAAAATGGCTCAATTAAGATGAATCAATTTTTATTTGCAAGAAATTAAAAATCTCGATTGCAAATTAATCTCAACATGTGGATACATGGAAATATATATTACACCACACATATTTTCAGGAATACACATAGTACTCAAACTGAAATACGATGATTAACAGAGTCTAAACTGAATTAAATCCAAGTTAGAACTACTGTTAAAGGGCAGAAATTGCGAAATCAAAAAAAATATTCCAGCAATTTTAGCCCAAGAGGCAGCCTAGTAGGCCGGCCCACATCCCGGACGAGCGGTTAACTGGTAGTGGATAGGAATCGATTGGAGTCTTCGAGGAGTCCGGCGGTAGGCGCCACCCCGTTCGCGAGCCCCAGCGCCTCCGGGCTCCAGCTGCTGGCGCGGCGCCCGCGGCCGCTTGACGGCGGGATGGGGGCCGGGAGGCCGAGGGCCACAAGGCGGCGGCGAGCTCCATAGCACGGTGATGGCGGAGGAGTAGCCAGCGTCTAGGACTGCATGCGCGGCGGAGGCGGGGGCATTGCAGGCGTCGGGGACGGCGGCCTCGGCGGCGCGACGGCCTAGGCAAACCGAAGGTGAAGGCGAGAGCACCACCCTCACGCACTTCCACGTGAGGCGCGTCCGTGGGGCGCGCCATCGATAGCAACATCAGGAGCAGCGCGTCGGCTCGGACTTCAACAACCGCAGGGGTTAGAGATAGGAGCGGCGCGACCTCATCCTCTTCATCGCTTATGGCGACGACGGCGTTCTCCAAAGGCAGGGCAGCATCAACTAGCGACGGCTGCAGGTGCGTGAGAGGAACATAGGAAGAACTTGCCTGTAGAATTTCCTTCCGGCGATGTTCCTTCTTCTTCTCAGAATCGCTCTGTTTTTTCTCTCAGATGATGAGAGCGTGCTTATAACGTGTTGAAAGAAATCGAGAGAGAACGAGAGACAATCGCAAGAGTGAAATCTATATTCTTTATTGATGATGGTACTTGCTATTTATACAATCTGAACAGACATTAATACATCGGTTCTCTGGAGACGTCGTTCCGAGAAGGAAACCGTCGGAAGGAGCGGGCGTGATGGTTCCCAAGAGTGGAACTGCCTCTCCTAATTAAGCGGAGATTAATCCATAATTATCGAAGATAATTATTCTCAACATATAGTTCTCCTTGGCGCTAACCTGTGGGGCCCACTAGCTATATGTGGAGCACACATCTGGTTCAGTAAACTCTCAACGTGTACCGTATGCACACGCTCAGAAGCCGCCACTAAGGTCATACCTTCAATCCATTCTCAAAGTGAAGATTCACATAACCCTTAGCTAGGCCTGCCGTTGGCGCTGCCACTATGCCAAGCAGCGCCACTTCCGTGGGCTCTTCCATCATAGCCCATTTGCGACCAAGACTCGGCTACCATGTCGCCTAGACCCATCATCAAGTGTTTTGATATATGCTCTTGTAAAGCCATTATTCAAAAATATATAATTTTGCTAACTCTCACTCAGCCCCTAAACGGTTGGATTGCTTCGTGATTTGTTCTACACTATTCCAAAACATTCTAGGACGTCACCCTCTGACATGGGTACGCCTACCAGGGCTCATGGCATTGGTACCCCTGATATATATTCGGGTTAAAGCCCACGAAGATTATGGCCCAAGATAAGGAGTGGAAGGATTGAATAGTAGAATAAGGATACTACAATGTAAAACCACTATAGGCAATGTGTTCGTATCAAACCCGACCAGAGACCTGGCCACCTGTAAAGAGGGGCCAGGAGGGGCCGGTGGAGAGAGATAAAGATTTGACTTGTAATTCTAGCTTTGTCTCAATAATAATATAAGTTTTGCCTTGTTTATCTGAGTCTTTACCTTCGAGTTCTTTTGACGCCCCCTTCCCCCAAACCTAAGTCCTTCATCTAAGAATTGCCAAGATTAACCCTCGTCACCCTTGCTCATGAAGAAGGCATGAATATGATCATGCAGATCTTTTTTCATGGGATCTATCTCTTGTAGGAGTATAAGTGGAGGATATCAAACCCGCGTTGGGTGTCGTTGGTGTCGTCAGTGACTTTTCATCATGTTAGTCCTTTACGTAATAATTTTACGCACATATTTGCTTTGAGTAGTTTGGTAGTAATAGTATTTTCTTTTTAAGGCTGGTCACAATGGAAAGTATCATATAATAATATCATGCATATAACACTTTGGATATGATACTATCTTTATAGTACATATATATCATGTAATAGTATCATAGTCTCAATAATTTATTGATTTGTAGAATCTTAGTGCAAATTTGTGTACAAGATCAAAAAGGACACGGATGTCGCCTAGAGGGGGGGGGGTGAATAGGCGATTTAAAACTTTTACGAGCGGCTTGAAAAATGCGGAATAAAACTAACATTTAATTTGCCAAGCATACAAAACCTAAATAAACTAGGTTCACCTATGTGCACCAACAACTTATGCTAAACAAGATAAGCAACTATGTGATAGCAAGATATATATAACTTCAAGCATGAAGGCTATCACAAAGTAAATTGCATAAGTAAAGAAGCTCGGGTATAGAAATAACCAAGGCACGCGGAGACAACGATGTATCCAGAAGTTCACACCCTTGCGAGTGCTAATCTCCATTGGAGCGGTGTGGAGGCACAAGGCTCCCCAAATGCCACGGAGGCTCACCGTAATCTCCTCGAGCCCTCTTACCAAGATGGAAGACCCGATCCACTATAGGACCCTTGAGGGCGGTCACCGAACCCGCACAAAGCTTGGGGCTACTCCACAACTTAATTGAAGGCTCCCAAATCCACAAAGCCACTGAGATTGGGGTACACTCCACAACTCAATTGGAGGCTCCCAATAATCGCCACGGAGGCACCACAAAGCTTGGGAAGATCTTCACAACTTAATTGAAGGTCTCCAAGTAATTGCCACGGAGGCACCACAAAGCTTGGGAAGATCTCTACAACTTAATTGGAGGTTCCCAAGTAACCACTAAGCCACTAAGCCGTCTAGGGTTCCAAGAACCCAAGAGTAAAAAGCTCAACGAACTTTCACTACCGAATCTCCAAGGAAAACTCAAACCGATGCACCAAATGCAATGGCAAGAACACATGAATTGCTCAAATCCTTCTCTCCCAAATCCTACCAAAGCAACAAATGCTATGGAAAAATATGAGAGGAAGAACAAGGAGAAAATCCACAAAGAACTCCAAGATCTAGATCCAATAGGTTCCCTTCACTTAGAGGAGAAAGTAATTGGTGGAAATGTAGATCTAGATCTCCTCTCTCTTTTCCCTTAAAAAGATGCAAGAAACATGGAGGGAATGGAGGAGGGAGGGCAAGCTTTGAAGGTCAACAATGGAGGAGAGAGAAGCCAAAAATGTGGTTGGTTCAAGGAAGAAGAAGGGTATTTATAGGTGGGGAAAATCTGGCCGTTGGAAGCAAATCGCGCTAAAGTTCGGCCGTAAGTCCGGCGCCGCCGGACTTTACGCCGGACGGTCTGGCAGACAGTCCGGCGGTCGCCAAAAAGCCCCCCCAGTAGTGCTGTTTGGCGGGCCGCCAGATTTTTCTGGTCTGGGGCCAGATTTCCCGGCCTAGAGTCCGGCCCGGCCGGACCTGGGGCCGAACTTTCTGCCAAGAAAAAACATCAACACGAAAACAGTCATAACTTTTGCATCCAGACTCCATTTTCGATGAACTTGGGCTCATTGGAATCACCACAACGAGCTCTACACCTTCGTCCATAGAAATATCATAGTCCAACAAAGGAGGATGAAACCAAATGATAAAAGGTTTGACTTAGCTATAAAGAAGAACCGGTAAAACCTCCAAACACCAAAAACGCAATAAAAGTTCCATATGAAATCCATTTTTGATGAGCTAGAGCTTGTCATGGAAACAACCACAAGATCTATAACCTCACATGGATAAAATCCAAATAAGAACCAAGAAAAATAATGCCAAGTATGCAAAGGTTTGAGCTCTCTCCGAACAATACGAATAAGTTACTTACTCGAGAGCCCCTCTTGATAGTACGGCTATCGATCCTAAACCCGGTCTCCCACACTATGAGACCGGTAAGAAAGAAACCCTATCAAGAACATACATTTGCCTTGTGCATTCCACTTGAACTAGATGGTGACAATCTTGATCTTCTAAAGTTGGACTACCTTTCTTGATTGCGCTTGCTCGGTGAAGTCTTGCGGATTGCTCCCCAATACTTCACTATGGGAGAGACACTTGAACTTGCGCTTCGACTTGATCAACATTGCACTTAAACTTCTTCCTTTATAATGATGATGTCTGGAGAATGCACATGAGATCTCACCCCATCTTATTCCTCAAGACACACTCTATATAGGCTCAACTCCCTTGATCATCACATAATCTTCTTTATTTGCATCTTCTTACAACCTTGAAACCAACATATGGCTCAAGCATTGTCTACGGACAAGTCCTACAAATATAACTTGATGCAAACATTAGTCCATAGGGATTGTCATTAATTACCAAAACCACACATGGGGGCAAATGCTCTTTCAATGTCCCCCATTTTGGTAATTGATGACAATCTCTTTGAGAGGGTTTATATAATGAATTTAAAAGACTAAGATGGTTACACTAACATCAAATACTACAAAAGTATGTGATGTTAGTAGAACCATCATATATAGAGCAAACTCCCCCACAATCTATGCACGTGTGAATGAACTTGAATTTCATTGCATATATTGCCAACTAATATTGTTGGTGGAGTTTCCACTATATATACTCAACCATGCAAAGCATGCGAGGCAAATGCTTAAGAATAAAACAAAAGCATGAAACCCAATTCCCTTCAAACCCTCGAAACTTCTCCCCCATTGGCATCCATTGCCAAAATGGGCGGAAAGGCTTAGAAGGCCAATATAGTGAGAGTTCCTCCTCAAGGTGTGCATGGCACAAAAAAGTGAAAACACATGCACAAATTCAAGGACAAAAATTTGGAGGAAATCAAACTATATTGAGGATCAAATATTGCAAACAAAATAGGATGACATGATGGTTACACTTCCAACAAATGAAGATAGCAATCAAAAGATCCAAATAGCGAATCAAATAAAGATATTATGAGAAGACCAAAACAATGCTCTAAGTAATATGAAGAAGCTCCCCAAGGTTTGTGCACAATATATTCCATTTGAATTAAAGTATAAGGTACACAAACATGGAATCATCACTCCCTCGATATTATTCAAAACATAATGATACCAAGTGACATCAAATACTATGATAACCACAAAATGGTGCTTTAAAATGAAATGAGGAAGCTCCCCAAGGTACATGCACAAGATAGAATGTTTGCATTTGAATACAATTTGCACAACATGGAATTCTCACTCCCTCAATACCATTTAAAAGGAACCATTAGCAAGAGACCATAGAAAAGAAATCAAGCTTAACACTTGCATTAAAGAAATGGTTGAGCAACAAATAAGGAACCAACATATTAAACGGCTCAACCAAAGGAATGTGTGATAGGAATGACAAAGCATATTATAAGACTAGTACAAAGATGTACATAGAGCATCCACATAGTCCTCAATGAATGATATTGCTTAGCATTCCATCCCAACACACAAGGTTTAAAAAAGATATCAAATAAGGAGATATCATCTCTCATGTGTATAAGTTTCTAAGTAGACAACATCACAAAGATAATTATCACAAAGAAACATGTACACATAAAATAGATAAAAATAATAGAACATGATATCCAAACAAGTTCATGCAATATACCAATAAGATTTTTACTTTTAAAGTATGGCCAAAGGCTCAATTTATCTTATTGCATATTGAAGAACTTCAATCACAAACATGTCAAAGACATCACAAATATCAACAAGGGAAAGAAGATAGTTGGGATGTTTTGAGAAAAGCAACAAGTATCATAAATAAGTATACCACAAGAAAGAACTAAATTTGCACTTTCATCAATATTGCACATGTGAGGAACTTGAGGAATTGATATGCAATAAAATTGCTAGATAGACATATTTGGGAACGGTGAATCATGAGCATGATTTTATATATTCCCCAAAATATGCACTCATCTCAAATTAATCACATTTTCAATAGAGAGGTTTCATTAAGATCTTTGCAAATAAAGATTTCAATGCCATGAAATGACCCACACAAGGTTAGATGCTAGAAAAGTATGCATGAATAAGATACTTGTTACCGAGATACCATTGGAAGGATGTAGTAGATAGGAGTTCTTCAATAATCCTAGCTTGCCACAAATTATCAACTAGTCACCGCTTCAAGCTTATTATTGAGAAAAACACCAATATATCTCCCATGTACCTAAAACAAATTCAAGTACAATATGGTCCCCAAACTCATTGGGTCCAAAGTAGTTAGAGACACTACAACATATAGGACAAGCTCCACATAAATATGTGCATATAGATATGAACTTGAATTCCATGCACATCTTAGCCGATTTAGGATTTATTGGAGTTTACCCTATATATTAGATCAAAGAAAGCAAAGCATGCCATAGATTATAAATTTAGTAAATATGCATGCACAAAACTTTCAAGAGCCAAAAGAGATACAATTTGGACAAAACACCAAGAAGACCAAGAAGTCACACAAAGGTGTGAAGAACTAAAGGTTGTCCAAATTATATCAAAGAATCAACTCAACATAAGATTGACTCCAAAGTCCACCAAGTGAACAAAGCAAACGCAAATGAGCATAAAGGATCACTAAAACACACATGCCCAATGACTTATCTCATTTTAAGAATATAAAGCAAAATCAAGAAAAGAGATAGCCATTCTCCCAAAGAGAGCAAGGTTCCAACAAACAAACCAAACTCTCCACTCTTTTTATGATGGCATACTAAGTACCAAAAAGAAAAGATTTATCTTTCAACAATAACCAAAACCAATTGAAATAAGCCATAAGAGTATGTTATAGCAAATATAGGAGAGCTCCCCCAAGATTAGTGCATTATTTATGATTTTGCATTTGAATACAAAATGCACACAAATGGGATCATCATCTCTACCTACACTAAGAATAACACAAACAAGTTCAACAAAATCAAATGGAATCACAAGAGTCAAGGAAGACAATGGGAATTAAATCAAATACATTTCTTGGCAAGAGGTAAGGTAATTAAAAACAATAGCCAACATAAAGATAATCAAAATATATATACCACATGATAAAGTACCATTTGTCCAAGGATAAGAGGTATTTGGAGTTATTAGTTTCCCGGTGGTATTTTACATATAAATCTAAGATCATCTTCACAACAAAGAAGCATATGACAAGGATAAGAATTAAACACCATGCTAAAGAAGATATTCTTGATAGACTCAAATAGTTAAATAATCACGTAAAGCAATGATTAGGATAACTTGAAGCAAATGGTTTTCCAACTTTGATGTAGAATTCCACATTTTAAGAAAACCCTACCAAGAATGTATCTCACAAACAAGATCCAAAGCAAGAGCAATAAAACAATTTGGAAAATTGAAACTTGTTTAAGCAAACATGTCATATAGAAGAAAGATAATTTGCAATATCAACACTATGTGACACAACCTCAAATATACACATTTTATTGGTTTGTAGTATGCACAAAGCATATTACTCCCCCATAATGTGATAAAACATTTATTTTCACAAGAGGCAAAAGAAATCGAACAAGAGATGATTAATGAACATTATAGAGTTTGAATTTTTCATGAGCAAGGTATACCACATAGAGGCTAGATAAACTTGCAATATCAATTCTAAGTGGTCTTCCTCATGTACACACATTTTTAGGATAGTGACATGCACAAAGTCATATCACACCCCCAAAATAGGATAGTCCATTAAACTCTCACAAGAGCCAAGTAAGATACAACAAGATGCAACAAAGGCTCAAGCACAAACACACATGCATGGTGTGCAAACCCACAAGTACATAAAAGATTACTTAAAATAAAACAAGTAGGTAGGACAGCATATACAACACATGCAAGATACAAAACCCAACACATGCAAGGGGCGAGTAACTTTCAATATAGATAAGTTGAGTACATGTTACCGCAAGGAGGAACATTGGATAGATGATAAAAACAAGATAATCCAATTAAATTGACTTGAGACAATATGATTGATGAAGATCCCTTAATTCTTCATAATATAACCAAGTCTCCAATGCCCTCCATCAAACACCTATTGATCAAGTTTTGGTATGTTGGTCCCCAACCAAGTTGGGTCCTAAGAGGTTAGTCACAATAGGCTTGGCCACCCAAATGGTTCTTTTCTTGACACCACATTGAGTGCCAATAAATTTGGCAAACACATTGCCAACCTTATCCTTGCAAAGGGAATAAGCATCATCAATTATGATAGGGTTGGATGAGTTACCCATAGTGCATGAAGAAGATAGGTGACCCTTTTCACGGCATATGTAGCATGTTCTTTTCTTCACCTTCTTCTCACTTGATTTCTCCACAATGGGAGCATTAGCTTGATTCTTCTTGGGAAGTGACCTTTCTTCAACTCGAGGTTGAGCATGGCCTTGAACTTGAGGCCGCTTCCCTTGCTGCTTCTCAACTAGTGCCTTCATCTTCAAAGGGCAAGATCTAACATGGTGCCCTTCAATTTTGCACTTGAAGCAAACAATCTTGGCTGGATCTTTGACTTGTCCTTGGCCCTTCTTATTCTTATTAACCTTGGACTTCTTCTTGTTGTTGGAGATGAACCCAAGACCACTCTTGTCATTGGGGGATATTTGTACACTCAACATATTGTCGAGTTTGGATTTCCCTTCATGACTCTTTACCAAGTCTTTCTTCAAGGAAGTGACTTGGGCCTTGAGCTCTTTGATTTTCTCTACATGGTTAGTAACAACACAAGTACTAGAGGAAATAGAAGCTTCATTGTTAGAGCAACAAGGAAATGAGAGTAATTCATCGCAAGATGTAGCAATGTTATGAGTGGATGAATTACTAGGACTAGCACAAGGCAGTATGGCATTTTGAGAAGTAGTGCAAATGTCCACATGAGGCTCACTAGATGTTACCTTTGACATAATAGCCTCATGAGCTAATTTTAGCCTATCATAGGAAGCTAGAAGATCCTCATGGGAGCTAGAGAGTTTTCCATGATTTTCTTCCAATTTCCCATAATTGCTAGTTAGCAAATCAAGTTGAGCCCTTAGCTCAACATTCTCCTTCAAGATGGATGCTTCACAAGAAGTAGAGTTAGTAGCACAAGCATCATCACTAACGGAAAGTGGAGAAGGCAATTTAGTAAGCTCATTTGAATTTGAAGCTTTAAGTTGCTCATGCGACTCGGTGAGAATGATGGGCTCACATGAAATGACCCTAGAGTCATTTTTAAGAAGCACAACATTCTCAAGGAGTTTAGCATAAGTAACTACAAGATCTTCATATTTAGTTTCAAAATCATTTGCCACCACAAGAGTTCTATCATAGGATTTCTTTATTTTATATAACTCTAAAGTAAAGGTCTCCTCAAGAGATTCCTTGGTGGTTTGTTCTTCTTCTAGAGCTTCTTTTAGATCCGCGATCTCATTCACGTAATCACGGGCATGACCTTGCATTTTAAAAATGATATTCTCATGCTCCTCAATAATTTTATTGCTCTCGGTGGCAATAGCCAAAATCTTATAGAAGTAAGAGCAAGCAATTTTATTCTTTCGAATAGCATGAAAAAACATTTCACTCTTCTCAAATAAAGATGCAAGATCATCATATTCTTCTTCATTATCCTCATTCTCATCATCACTAGATATATTGGGTTCCAAAGTAGGAGTTACATTGGAAGCCCTAGCCATAAGGCAAATGTGGGAAGCAATAGATGATTATGAATAAATACTTGAAGCACCAAGCGAGATCATGTCTTGCCAATAGAATTTCCGGTTTCCTCTACACTGTTAGACACACAACAACTAGAGGAACTAGAGGCATTTATATCATGGCAACAAGACGAGGTAAGCATATCATTATGAGATGTGTTTGAGGAGCATACACATGATATGCAAGGACTATCAACACAAGCATGTAAAGCATTTATGGTGCTAGAAGTGTTTAAGTCCAAAGATGAAGCATCACAACAAGATAGAGATGAATGATCATCACAAGTAAGCTCACTATCAACATTGCAATTTCCATCACCACTCGCCATAGAGTTACCTTGTGTCTTGCTACACTTTGGTGAAGTGGAAGAGAGTTCATCGCGACCGGAAGTGGAGGGAATACAATCATCCTCAATAGTGTTGGACACATCATACTTTTCTTGATCTTTGTCCAAAACTCATGAGCGCTATGGAAAGGCATGATTGCAAGAATAACTACATTGCTCACAAAATCAACCAACACATTAGAAGCTCGAGAATTAAGATAAGAGTTTCTCTTCTCCTCTAAAGATAGACTTTGGGAATCCTTAGGAGGAGAGAAACCCATATCTAAAATTCTCTCTATATTTGGGTCCATACCTCGAAAGTGGTTAAGCATGCAAGTTTTCCATATATCATAATTAGTGCCATCAAATATAAAAGTGTTATTGTGCACTAATGTGATGACCCCGAATTTATCACAAATTTGAAGTGCCCGTTATGCATTCCACCACAATCCCAGAATCATTGTTGTGATACACATAACGTAGTTGGTAACCAGTTCCATAGACATTATAATACGATGGTTCAAATACAATGGTCATAGAGACCAAGTTCATATTACAACACAATATAGCAGCGGAAATAACGTCTTTGGGTCCATGCCTTCACCCTACAGGCAATGGCGACTCAGTAGAAGATCTTAGTTCTGGTACTCTTCTTCATACCCTTTCTCTGGATACTCTTCCCCATAGTCTGGCCAAGTTGATAGCCAGGGACACAGCCGTGAGTACATTGGATGCACTCGCAAACCATCTTATAAATGAAATGATGAAGTAGATATGCAAGGTTTGATATGGTGGACTAAGCACTAAGTTTAGTTGCAAAAGCTAGTTTTATTTCCCAAGAATGTTCATTGGTGGAAAAGAGGTTTAGTTCTCTAAGTTCAATCTAAAGAGGAACTTCAAGTGTGTCAATATCAATGTCAAGTCAAGTCATGTCATTCACCAAGGTCACCATAAGTTATTATTATTCTTGACAAAAGTCAAGTACAGTTTGCCAACTGTCCATAACCGAGGACGCAGCTATTTGAATAGTTTGAAATCTCTGTAGAGGGGTACACTTTACCCACAAGATTCGATACATCTGTCGGGAGAAATCCACGGTTCGTCATACACAAAGTATGCGAGGTTCAGATAATCAAACAAACTCTTTCACTTGCTCACTCTAGTACAGGATCCTTCCCTAGAGCCCGAGACACGGACATCTCCGTTCCGGCGTCTCTAGTTTTGCCCGCTCCGGAGTGCCGGATGAATGGGATTCCCACTCGGTTCAGAAGTACCCGCGCACGGTGCACTTCTATAAAGGATGATACAAGACCTCCCATACTAGGGTGAACAAGCTACGGACTAAGCCCCTTCCCATTTAGGGGTAATGTGGTCGTACGGTAATGGTTGGCTCACATGGTACATCACTTATTATCATTTAGCAAATAGATTCCATAGTTCTTAGTTAATATTATTTTCCTTCATAAGACCATCATGTAGGAGAATCTCCATTTCAAGTTTTCAAGTTCAAATGGGGTTCCACTTAGAGATGGCCTCAATTTTATTAGCGACTAAGCAACTATATTGAGTGATGATACCACTAAGCTATGGTTGGATAAACTCAGCTTGATGCTCTTGCTAAGCAAGATATCACTATACTTCTATCATTCTACTTTAGCAATTCAATCATGCAATTTACTTAAAACAAGTAGAATGCAATAGTAAAACTAGGCATTTGGAGTATGATTCAAAAGATGGCTTGCCTTGATTGGCAAAGTTTCCGGGGTATTCTTCTTCTTCTTGATAAAATTCCCCTTCAATATCCTCCTCAGCAACACTAGCGTCTAATAATGAATAAACACAATACACACAATCACCACACAATACTAACATCACTTCAAACACACAAACTTGTTTTCAAACAATAATATTCATGGTGGATTTTATAGAATTGGGTTGCAAGTTTTTCTTCCAAGTTTTTATTAAGTGTGCAAGTTGGATTTGTCTACCAAGTACCATATGTGGCTTACTTTTCAAGCATTGGTATTGAACTAAGGGTGGTTGGACTAGTTCAAGTGAGGAGGGTTTAATTAAGTGGATTGGTATTGAGGGCAAAAATTAATTCTAAGTGTGCAATAGAAATCTATCATTTTATGCTTCAAACTAAGATGGGATTAGGGTCTAATTGGTACCACTAACAAGGTTTGAGTTGATTAAGGTGGACTAAACAGTAGGAGAGTTGATTAGTGAGTTCTCAAACCAAATTTCAGAATTTTAGGAGGTTTAAACAAATTTCTAGAAATTTTCTGTGATTAATAAAGCTATGGTCACACTAATCTTATTTATTTAAATCCCTAACTCAAATTGAATTCTAACCAGTTCTACAGTGTAGAGCAATTCCTAAGCTTTCCAACGCATATTCATTTGCTAGAAATGGATTTGTAAATCTCTTTGAATTAAAGTTTGAAAATCATATCTGAAACTTATTTGAATTAATTCAAAATAGGCAGGAAATTAAATAAAACGAAACGGACCAAATTCTAAACGAATGGGCCGATTCTCTACAGAACCCGAACGGGCCGGCCCGATAACGTTTCGCACGGGGCGGGAAATGTTTTAAAACGAACTGACAAGGGGGTCCCACCCATCAGGTCACTTAACCGCACCGAACCGGTACGCTACCGACGGATCAGGATCGAACGGCTCACAGGCATCGTCCTCGCTGGCTAGGGCTGGAGCTCACCTGCGCACGGCAAGCAAGACGACGGCGACGGCGAGGCACATAGAGGAAGCAGAACTCGATGGCGACGGGCGGAAAAGAATCCAGCAGCACTCCTCCTCCAGCTCTGGCGTCCATTCGTCCAGCGGCGGCCCAACGCGGCGACGCTGCCTGCGCCCAGTAGCTCGCCGGCGTTGCAGGCGACTTTGAACGAGAGCGAGAGGGAGGGAGAGATGGTGTCTGGGTGGTAGCTGGGAGCGGGGCGAGTTCGTTCGTTTGATCGGCGGGGGCTTCTATAGGCCAGAGCGTCGGGGGCGAGGGCGTCCAGTAGCTCACCGGTGCGGGGGCCCTGGCGATGCGCGTCGAGCAACACCGGGCACGGTGGCCTTGCTCGCATGCTGGAGGGGTTTGGTCTCGGCCGCGGAGTGCTGTGGGTCGGCTCTGGCGCAGTCACAGCGGTCGGTGTCGTGCAGGAAGAGGAGAGACAGAGAGAGGGGGGGTCCTGGGCGCGTTCCTCTTCTTCCCTCCACTTCTCACGGCCCGGGTCGGGGCAGAGGGGGCTGGGCTCGACCGCGGCGTTGTCCATGAGTATGGCTACAGGGTCGGGATGCACGAGAATAGTGAAGCTCACAGTAACCATGATTTTCTCGATTTTTGTCTGCCAGGTGCTCGACACAATGCCCGCAAGAGATTCAAATTTGAATTTTTGAAATTTTTCACCTTGGGTGGTCAACATATTGGACAAGGGTTCCAGAACTATTTTTGTTCTGAAGAGATAGGGTGTTTTGCAGAAATCTTATTTTGAATTTGAAGTTTGGTCATTGATTCAGATTCAAAGTTTGGCTGATGTTTGAGTGGTGTTCTGATTTGAATTTTGGTTAGAAACTTCTTGGTTGAGTTAGTATATAACTTGGTCAAGCTCAACTAACAGGCCAAACCCTTGCCTGAGCTACAGATTTCTTAATATAAGTGTTCAAAGTAGGGTGGTCAATAATATTTTCTAGATCATCTTATTCTTTTCTTTTTCTTTCTTTCTTTTGTTTCTTGTTTCTTTGGTTCTTATAATTCTTCTCAATTGCTTCTGTTGGTTAAGTTAGAATTAACTAACTATTGCACAACAAATAATAACACACATGAAATCATAAAATACATACAATAGGAAATACATGCATACATGCAATAATAGATAAAAAGTTTTATCTTGACCCAAAATTTGGTATTTTAATTCATAGGAAGTGGATTACAATTTTCTGAGTTGTTACAATCTTCCCCCCTTAAAAAGAATCTCATCCTCGAGATTCACTAATTAAGAACTGAGAAGATTGGGAAATTCTTTCTGAAGGTAATCTTCTCGTTCCCAAGTAGCTTCATCTTCGGTGTGATTACTCCACTGAACCTTTAGAAACTTGATGCTTCGGGTTCGAGTGGTGCGATAGGCTTCCTCGAGGATACAGGTAGGCACTTCACGATAGGTCAAATCCTTGTTGATGTCCACCGAACGGTGATCAATGTTCTTGAAGATTTCTGGCTTCTCTGGCACTTCAAGACATTTCCGAAGTAAAGACACGTGAAAGACATTGTGCACTTCAGACAATTCAGGGGGCATTTCCAACTGATATGACACTTCTCCTCTGTGGCTTAGTACCTTGAAGGGTCCAATATACCTTGGTGCAAGCTTTCCTTTTACTTGGAATCTTTGCATTCCCTTGAGAGGTGATACTCTGAGATAAACAAAATCTCCAATCTGGAAGGTCAGTTCTCTACGTCTCTTGTCAGCATAACTCTTCTGTCTAGACTGAGCTACCTTGAGGTAGTCACGAATCATGCGAACCTTCTCTTCAGCCTCTTGCAGAATGTCTGGTCCAAATATCTGACTGTCTCCGGTTTCTGACCAATTCAAAGGGGTACGACACTTTCGTCCATATAAGGCTTCAAATGGGGCCATTTGCAAACTGGCTTGATAGCTGTTGTTGTAGGAAAACTCCGCGAAAGGCAGACAATCTTCCCACTTAGCTCCATAGGCTAGAACACAGGCTCTCAACATATCTTCTAGTATTTGATTTACTCTTTCAGTCTGTCCATCCGTCTGAGGGTGGTAGGCTGTGCTAAAGGCTAATTTGGTTCCCAAGGCTTGATGCAAACTTCTCCAAAATCTTGAGGTGAATTGGGTTCCTCGATCGGAAACTATGGTTTTAGGGACTCCATGCATACTAACAATTCTAGATAGATAAAGATCTGCCAGCTGTCCTGAGGTATAAGTGGTCTTGATAGGAATAAAGTGGGCAACTTTGGTTAGTCTATCCACAATGACCCAGATAGAGTCATTTCCACGGCTAGACCTTGGAAATCCAGTGATGAAATCCATTCCAATAGATTCCTACTTCCATTCCGGAACTTGCAAAGGCTGCAGCAATCCAGCAGGACGTTGATGTTTAGCCTTGACCCTTTGACAAATATCACACTTAGATATGAACGATGCAATCTCACGCTTCATTCCATGCCACCAAAATTGTTCCATTAAATCTTGGTACATCTTAGTTCCACCGGGATGAATGGAGTAAGGTGTCTCATGGGCTTCCTTCATAATAACTTCCTTCAATTCTGAGTCCACAGGCACACAAATATGTCCTTTATACCAAAGAACTCCTTGATCATCTTCTTCAAATCCGGGCACCTTGCCGGAACTAATTCTGCGCTTAATTCCGTCAATACTCTCATTTCCCTTCTGGGCTTCTTTGATTTGGCTCATCAAGGTGGGTTGAAACTCAAGGTTGGCTAAAAATCCTTGACTGACTAGTTCCAATCCAAATTTTTCAAACTCTTGATGTAACATAGGTTGCTCCTCTTTGATCATCATATTCAACAAGCATGGCTTCCTACTCAATGCATCGGCAACTACATTGGCCTTACCGGGATGATAATGAATTTCCAGATCATAATCCTTGATCAACTGTATCCATCTTCTTTGCCTCATGTTCAACTCCTTCTGGGTGAAGATATATTTCAAACTCTTGTGATCAGTGTAGATCTCACAACGGTTACCCATAAGATAGTGCCTCCAGGTCTTCAAAGCGAGAACTATGGCTGCTAACTCCAGATCATGGGTTGGATAGTTTTCTTCATGAGGTCGAAGCTGCCGAGAGAGGTAAGCTATGACCTTGCCTTCTTGCATTAACACACAACCAAGTCCAAGTTTGGAAGCGTCGCAATAGACATCAAAGTTCTTGGTGATATCGGGCATGGTTAGGACAGGGGCGGTCACCAATCGCTTCTTGAGCTCCTGAAAACTCTCTTCACACTTAGGGGTCCATTCAAACTTCTTGTCCTTCTTCAACAATTGGGTCATTGGCCGGGCAATGCTTGAAAACCCTTCAACAAATTTGCGGTAATATCCCGCTAATCCGAGAAAACCTCTAACTTCAGTTTGAGTGGTAGGGGCTTCCCATTCCATGACTGATTTGATCTTCTTTGGGTCTACCGATATTCCTCCAGCTGATAATACATGACCTAAGAATCCTACTTCCTTCAACCAGAACTCACATTTGCTGAACTTGGCATATAGCTGATGCTCTCTAAGAGTCTCTAAGATTAATCTCAGGTGGGTTGCATGCTCCTCTTCGGACTTGGAATAGATAAGAATGTCATCAATGAAGACAACAACAAACTTATCCAGAAACTCCATGAAAACCTTATTCATGAGGTTCATGAAATAAGCAGGGGCATTGGTTAATCCAAAGGACATTACGGTGTACTCATACAATCCGTATCGGGTAGTGAAGGCTATTTTGGGTATATCAGTCGCACGGATCTTCATTTGATGGTATCCAGTTCTAAGGTCTATCTTTGAGAAGACTCGAGCTCCGGTCAATTGGTCAAACAGGTCATCAATCTTTGGGAGAGGATACTTGTTTTTGATGGTCACATCGTTTAGCTCACGATAATCAGTGCACAGTCGGCTGGAACTGTCACTTTTATCCACAAACAAGACGGGTGATCTCCAAGCAGAAGAACTTGGCTGAATCAATCCCTTACTCAAAAGGTCATCCAATTGTTTCTTCAACTCTACTAGTTCAGCTGGGTTCATATGATAGGGTCGTTGGGCTATGGATCCAGTCCCGGGGATAAGCTCAATGATAAACTCAATATCCCGATCCGGTGGCATTCCGGGTAGCTCATCGGGAAAAACATCCGGGTATTCGCAGACAATGGGAACTTCCTCTAGAGTGGGTCCTGAGATACTCTAATGACATCTTGTGGATTGGGGGGGGGGTTTACGGACACATGCTTTACTACAATTCCAGTGCTACTCTTCATGGTGATGGTCTTCTTGGCACAATCTATCACTCCTTGATGGGAAGACATCCAATTCATACCGAGAACTACTTCCAAACCTTTGGTTCCCAAAACTATCAAATTGGCTAAGAAAGATATTCCATGAATTTCTATGGGAACTGCCAAACAGTTCCACTCAGCCCTTGTTGTTGACCCAGGTATTTGTACTAGCATGGCATGTTTCAGGGGTGTTGGTTGAAGTCCACTTTTATCAACAAATAACTTAGTAACAAACGAGTGTGAAGCTCCAGAATCAAACAGAACTCTTGCAGGAACGGAATTAACAGGGAACATACCAAGCACAACGTTGGTTGATTCCTGAGCTTCTTCAACATTCATGTGGTTCAGACGGCCTCGAGGGTGAGGCTGGTTCCTTGGGGGATAATTCTTGCCATTCCCAACACGGCGCTGCTGCTGAGCAGGAGCAGTGGTCTTGGATGCATCATTTAGCTTCTTGGGGCACTCATTGGAGTAGTGCCCTTTGAGTCCGCACTCATAACAGGTAACACCAGACTTGTCACCCGACTTGGGTGGCACAGGTGCTCCATTGGGCCTGGGAGCATTAGGGTTGAAGTTGTTGCCATTAGGTCTTGGAGGTGCACGGTTGAAGTTGTTGCCGGGTGGACGGCTAGGAAAGTTGGGATGTGGAGCAGGTGCAGATGGCCTCATAGGTCTTGGGGCAAAACCCATGGGTGGATTTCCCCTCGGCTTCTGTGAATTGCTCGAGTTGCCTTGATACATCATACGGCGCTTGCGGTTCTCTGCAGCTTGCTTGAGCTTGCCTTCCATCTGAATGGCAGAGTCAACCAATGACTCCAGGTCTGCAAAGTGAATGCTGACCGAGACACATTGCATCTCATCATGAAGTCCATCCAGAAACCTTTCTTGCTTCTTCTCAGTGGTGTTGGTGTCATCTGGGGCATACCTAGACAAGGTAAGGAACTTGTCACGGTAATCCACCACAGATAGGGAACCTTGCTTCAGATTTCGGAACTCATCTCTCATCCTTTTAACCAATCCCAAAGGAACATGGGCTTTGCTAAACTTGCTCTTGAACTCTCCCAAGGCATCACATACCCTTGGGCTTGCATTGCACGAGTGCTATCCCACCAGGCTCTTGCGGCTCCCGCAAGATAGTGGGTGGTGTACAAGACCTTCTCATTTTCACCAACTTCGGCGACTGCCAAATTTTTTTCCATGGTGCGAAGCCAGTCATCGGCATCTAAGGGTTCTTCAGACTTAGTGAACATAGGAGGGTTGGTGTTTTGGAAACTCCTTAACTTGGATCGGTGATCACCATGGCCATTGTTCTCTCCTTCACCATGGCCATTTCCATTGCCATTGTTGTGGTTCATTGCCATCTGGGTTAGTTGCTGAAAAGTGGCCAAGTTAGCTTGGCGCTCAGCTCGGGCTGCTTCTCGGTCTTCCATGATCAACCTTAGCAGTTCGGCCATTTCCGGATTCGGGGGTGGGGGTGCTCGCGGCATCTGAAGATAAGGTGTGTAAGACAAGAGGGACAAACTAATTTGCTAAGATTTAAATGTAACATGGATGATGAAATTTTTGTCTTACTAAGGCCTTAAGGGCCAAATTCATACTTCATTCAACAAGCATCAAACATATCATACATACGAGTTCACACATTACAAATGGTTTACATCAAACCATTGCGACTCGTCTACTAGAGAGGGGGATACAACTCACACCTACACGAAGTGACTCAAAGTGAACTCATAACTAGATAACACGGGGATCTCCAATCTAAACAGCCGGCTCCTCGGGGTCTTCCTCTTCATCATCCATAATGAATCCTGCATCCTCATCATGCTCCTCATCATCAAGGTCCTCCATGAAGTCATCCTCGTCACTAATGAGGGCATTATCCTCCTTGCGGAGAGCAATGCCTTCCTCCTCACCAAGGTGGCTCTCAAGACTCTCCATGTACTTAGTCAACTCAGCCACATTGGCCTTCAACTCCTCAATGGTATCATCCCTCTCATCGCGCTGGCGGCGAAGACTCTTGCGATCCCTAGCAAGAATCCTGATAGTGCTCCTTGCCTCCACCAGGGCGAAGTGCTCAAGGTTGGCCTTGGTACGGGCACGATCGGCCTCCTGCTGAGTTGAGTACAGCAAGAAGTCCATGTGATCAATGTAGGTACTCGGCTCATTTTGCCCTGGCATGTTTGCAGGACGCCCATCCGCATCACGTCGAGCAAACTTCCTTAAGCGCTCCCCCTGGACCTCCTCAACATGTAGTCCGCACAAGCGGGCGTGCATCTCCTGCATACCTCGGACCAAACCATCGGCCCAAGTGTTCTCCACAAGTTCAAACTTGATCCTTGGAGAACTCAAATCTCCCTTCTTGCCACGGCAACTGGCCCTGACAAGCCACCGTAGCTCTCCATCCGGGTGCTCATTGAGCACGGCTCCCTTGAACTCCAGATACAGACGATCCAGGAACAAGGTCAGGGTGGTGAGGTCGCGCTCGAAACAAAGGCTGCACCATGGCCCAACTGGTACTGCTCAGTGAATACCGGTGCCATCTACAAAGTTTTAGATTAGATTAAGTTAGGGATCAACTCAGGTGTGCAAAATTTTAAGTAGGTAAAAACTGAAGCATGTACAAAACTTTGTAAATAGAGAGG
Organism: Dactylis glomerata; assembly: GCA_007115705.1. Taxonomy (NCBI): domain Eukaryota; kingdom Viridiplantae; phylum Streptophyta; class Magnoliopsida; order Poales; family Poaceae; genus Dactylis; species Dactylis glomerata. The sequence goes on from QXEO01000095.1 coordinate 218,954, forward strand.
AAAAGACTAAGCAATTTCAAACCATTACTTATATCTTTGCTTTTGTAAAGGTTTCAATTAATGCCCATTCTAACTAAGGTCTCCTATGGTCAGCCTAGGCTCTGATACCAAATTGTGACGACCCCGAATTTATCACAAATTCGAAGTGCCCGTTATGCATTCCACCACAATCCCAGAATCATTGTTGTGATACACATAACATAGTTGGTAACCAGTTCCATAGACATTATAATACGATGGTTCAAATACAATGGTCATAGAGACCAAGTTCATATTACAACACAATATAGCAGCGGAAATAACGTCTTCGGGTCCATGCCTTCACCCTATAGGCAATGGCGACTCAGTAGAAGATCTTAGTTCTGGTACTCTTCTTCATACCCTTTCTCCTGATACTCTTCCCCATAGTCTGGCCAAGTTGATAGCCAGGGACACAGCCGTGAGTACATTGGATGCACTCGCAAACCATCTTATAAATGAAATGATGAAGTAGATATGCAAGGTTTGATATGGTGGACTAAGCACTAAGTTTAGTTGCAAAAGCTAGTTTTATTTCCCAAGAATGTTCATTGGTGGAAAAGAGGTTTAGTTCTCTAAGTTCAATCTAAAGAGGAACTTCAAGTGTGTCAATATCAATGTCAAGTCAAGTCATGTCATTCACCAAGGTCACCATAAGTTATTATCATTCTTGACAAAAGTCAAGTACAGTTTGCCAACTGTCCATAACCGAGGACGCGGCTATTCGAATAGTTTGAAACCTCTGCAGAGGGGTACACTTTACCCACAAGATTCGATACATCTGCCGGGAGAAATCCACGGTTCATCATACACAAAGTATGCGAGGTTCAGATAATCAAACAAACTCTTTCACTTGCTCACTCTAGTACAGGATCCTTCCCTAGAGCCCGAGACACGGACATCTCCGTTTCGGCGTCTCTAGTTTTGCCCGCTCCGGAGTGCCGGATGAATGGGATTCCCACTCGGTTCAGAAGTACCCGCGCACGGTGCACTTCTATAAAGGATGATATAAGACCTCCCATACTAGGGTGAACAAGCTACGGACTAAGCCCCTTCCCATTTAGGGGTAATGTGGTCGTACGGTAATGGTTGGCTCACATGGTACATCACTTATTATCATTTAGCAAATACATTCCATAGTTCTTAGTCAATATTATTTTCCTTCATAAGACCATCATGTAGGAGAATCTCCATTTCAAGTTTTCAAGTTCAAATGGGGTTCCACTTAGAGATGGCCGCAATTTTATTAGCGACTAAGCAACTATATTGAGTGATGATACCACTAAGCTATGATTGGATAAACTCAGCTTGATGCTCTTGCTAAGCAAGATATCACTATACTTCTATCATTCTACTTTAGCAATTCAATCATGCAATTTACTTAAAACAAGTAGAATGCAATAGTAAAACTAGGCATTTGGAGTATGATTCAAAAGATGGCTTGCCTTGATTGGCAAAGTGTTTGGGGTATTCTTCTTCTTCTTGATAAAATTCCCCTTCAATATCCTCCTCAGCAACACTAGCGTCTAATAACGAATAAACACAATATACACAATCACCACACAATACTAACATCACTTCAAACACACAAACTTGTTTTCAAACAATAATATTCATGGTGGATTTTATAGAATTGGGTTGCAAGTTTTTCTTCCAAATTTTTATTAAGTGTGCAAGTTGGATTTGTCTACCAAGTACCATATGTGGCTTACTTTTCAAGCATTGGTATTGAACTAAGGGTGGTTGGACTAGTTCAAGTGAGGAGGGTTTAATTAAGTGGATTGGTATTGAGGGCAAAAATTAATTCTAAGTGTGCAATAGAAATCTATCATTTTATGCTTCAAACTAAGATGGGATTAGGGTCTAATTGGTACCACTAACAAGGTTTGAGTTGATTAAGGTGGACTAAACAGTAGGAGAGTTGATTAGTGAGTTCTCAAACCAAATTTCAGAATTTTAGGAGGTTTAAACAAATTTCTAGAAATTTTCTATGATTAATAAAGCTATGGTCACACTAATCTTATTTATTTAAATCCCTAACTCAAATTGAATTCTAACCAGTTCTACAGTGTAGAGCAATTCCTAAGCTTTCCAACGCATATTCATTTGCTAGAAATGGATTGGTAAATCTCTTTGAATTAAAGTTTGAAAATCATATTTGAAACTTATTTGAATTAATTCGAAATAGGCGGGAAATTAAATAAAACAAAATGGACCAAATTCTAAACGAACGGGCCGATTCTCTACAGAACCCGAACGGGCCGGCCCGATAACGTTTCGCACGGGGCGGGAAATGTTTTAAAATGAACTGACAAGGGGGTCCCACCCATCAGGTCACTTAACCGCACCGAACCGGTACGCTACCGACGAATCAGGATCCAACGGCTCACAAGCATCGTCCTCGCTGGCTAGGGCTGGAGCTCACCTATGCACGGCAAGGAAGACGACGGCGATGGCGAGGCACGTAGAGGAAGCAGAACTCGACGGCGACGGGCGGAAAAGAATCCGGCAGCACTCCTCCTCCAGCTCCGGCGTCCGTTCGTCCAGCGGCGGCCCAACGCGGCGGCGCTGCCTGCGCCCAGTAGCTCGCCGGCATTGCAGGCGACTTCGAACGAGAGCGAGAGGGAGGGAGAGATGGTGTCTGGGAGGTAGCTGGGAGCGGGGCGAGTTCGTTCGTTTGATCGGCGGGGGCTTTTATAGGCCAGAGCGTCGGGGGCGAGGGCGTCCAGTAGCTCGCCGGTGCGGGGGCCCTGGCGATGCGCGTCGAGCAACACCGGGCACGGCGGCCTTGCTCGCGTGCTGGAGGGGTTTGGTCTCGGCCGCGGAGTGCTGTGGGTCGGCTCTGGCGCAGTCACAGTGGTCGGCGTCGTGCAAGAAGAGGAGAGACAGAGAGGGGGGGTCCTGGGCGCGTTCCTCTTCTTCCCTCCACTTCTCACAGCTCGGGTCGGGGCAGAGGGGGCTGGGCTCGACCGCGGCATTGTCCATGAGTATGGCTACAGGGTCAGGATGCACGAGAACAGTGAAGCTCACAGTAACCACGATTTTCTCGATTTTTGTCTGCCAGGTGCTCGACACAATGCCCGCAAGAGATTCAAATTCAAATTTTTGAAAATTTTCACCTTGGGTGGTCAATATATTGGACAAGGGTTCCAGAACTATTTTTGTTCTGAAGAGATAGGATGTTTTGCAGAAATCTTATTTTGAATTTGAAGTTTGGTCATTGATTCAGATTCAAAGTTTGGCTGATGTTTGAGTGGTGTTCTGATTTGAATTTTGGTTAGAAACTTCTTGGTTGAGTTAGTATATAACTTGGTCAAGCTCAACTAACTGGCCAAACCCTTGCTTGAGCCACATATTTCTTAATATAAGTGTTCAAAGTAGGGTGGTCAATAATATTTTCTAGATCATCTTATTTTCTCTTCTTCTTTCTTTCTTTTGTTTCTTGTTTCTTTGGTTCTTATAATTCTTCTCAATTGCTTCTATTGGTTAAGTTAGAATTAACTAACTATTGCACAACAAATAATAACACACATGAAATCATAAAATACATACAATAGGAAATACATGCATACATGCAATAATAGATAAAAAGTTTTATCTTGACCCAAAATTTGGTATTTTAATTCATAGGAAGTGGATTACAATTTTCTGAGTTGTTACAACTAATCCCCTAGCCGACATCTTTGCTCTCAAGGCTTTGAAGCCTAAAATGAGAGACCTTGCTCTGATACTAATTGAAAGGACACGGATGTCGCCTAGAGGGGGGGTGACTCTGGGCGCCGACCGTGGGGACTCTGGGCGCTGGAACCATGAATTCGACGGCTTTTTCGCTTTTAGCCAACAGCAGTTCAGAAGTCGACGAAAGTCAGGAGGTAGAGCTAGCAATGGGAAGTTTAAGTATCTTCATCGGGCCATCGGGTTCCTCTCGCCTTTCGGATCCGACGAAACAAGATCAAGGTCCGTCGGCACAAGAACCCGAAACAACAGTAATGATGGAGTATTCTGAAGGCTCTTCCAGCGAAGTAAATTTGCCGGTCAGCCCAAAGGGAGTGCAAAAAGGAAAGATCGCAGAAGACAACGAAGAAAAGAAAAATCTCGACATGGAAGTTCAATTCGAAGATCTCACGATCTGCCGCAACGACACCACAGACAAGTCAACAGATACATGGAAGACAGGGTTAGAGCTTTCTGAAGACGGCGACTCGATCTTCTCAAGCTTCAACAACAGCATTGGCAAGCAGTGCCAGGTACTCGCCATTATAGGCGACAACTCAGAAGAATTTGATGAAAATAACAACCCAGTGATAAACCCAGCAAACATTGATAGAGGAGCAAATCACCTAACAGAAGGTCAAACAGTGGAGTCCCTCACAACAAGGGAAAAAATTCGACTATCAGTCGACGAGTGGAAAATAATAAGAGAAGCCGTAGAGCACGGCACGCCAATACCATCAAATTCCAGCAAAGACATGCTCTTTGGGTATCATTATGCCCTTAGGCAGCAAGCAAAGCAATTAGCAAAGGAGAAGATAGAGATACAGAGAAGAAAAAATTCAGCCATAGCAGCCAGCGAAGCCGCTCGTAAGGCAAGAAGCGACGCATCATACATCAACGCAAGGAAAAATCGTCGGCATGGCTCAAGGTACGACAATCTCGAGTACTCTGACAGGCAAAGTATCTCGAAAAACCTCGACTTGTCCTTCCTATCGGTCGACGAGCAGGGAAACATCCTGCCAAAAACTCCTGAAGCAGCACTAGTGGCAGCACAAGCGTATCTACTTACAACTCGACCAAGTCTAGGAGATCCTAGAGAACACATGCATAGAGCAGCATTGAATGGACTCAACATGGTAGGCCACAAGCTATCAGCAAAAGGAGAAGAAGCACATCACCACAAGGAAGCACACAAAGCAAAGTCACCTCGCCGTCATAACAGTCCTCGACATAGAAGCAGCAAACATCGATCTCGATCGCCGTCACCAAAACAGCATGGTGGAACAAGAAGATCACGATCCCCAAACAAAAGGCGCGACTATGAAGACGACGAAAAAGAGATGGGGGCATCGTGCTTTACCCGTAGGGTTCGCACCACTCCAGTTCCTAAAGGATTTAAGCTACCTCATGATCAACAAAAGTACGACGGATCACAGGAACCACAATCATGGCTCGCTGATTACCTACAAGCAGTTCAAATAATAGGAGGAACCAAAGAAACAGCAATGCAAAGCTTGCAACTACACCTCACCGGCGCAGCAAGGTCATGGTTAAGCAAGCTAGAAAAAGAATCTATTGGAAGTTGGGAAGACCTTACAAAGCAATTTACAAGCAATTTCAGGTCGACATATAAGCGGCCAGCATCAATAGAAGAAGTCAAAGCATGCGTACAGCAACGCGACGAAACACTGCGGGCATACATCCAAAGATGGAGCCTCATCAAAAACTCAGCAGTCGAAGTTTCAGACGAAAGAGCAATAGACGCATTCATCATTGGATTAAGGCGAAGAGACCTAGTCGAAGAGATGGGTAGAATCAAGCCGAAAACAGTGTCAGACCTCATGGACATAGCAAACAGATTTGCAGATGGAGAAGATGCGTGCAACAACAAACGGACACGATCTCCAGAAGACGACAGAAGAAACAGATATGGAAGTAAAAGGAGACGATCCCAAAACTACGATACCTACGGCCCTCATAGTCAAGTCGCCGCAGGATACAAAGATAACAGTTATCAAGGAAGTGATCGCAGAAGCTCGGGGTATCGAAGCTATGGAAAAGAGGACTATAAGAAGTTCCCACCAAGAGAATCCAGAGAATACAATCCATCACCAGAAGAGATGCTCAATGGGCCTTGTCATATACACTCAGCGTTCGTCGACGGAAAGCAAGTATCAAGGCATGCAATGAAAGATTGTACAACATTCTTGAAACTCAAAGAAGCGGCAGTAAGTAAGCAAATCGAAGCAAGACAACAAGGATTCGAAGGAAACAACAACCCTCCGGCAAAGCAGCAAGGAAACAACGGAGCTACTCAGGGACAAGACCAGCAAAACAATGGACACGACGACGATGACGGGTACGTCCCATCAAAAGGACACATCATATCAATGATACAACCAGTACCCAAGTCGAACAAAGAAGAAAAGAGTATAACTCGACAAGTCAATCTAGCAGTCCTGTCACCTCCAGCTACAACAGAATATCTGCATTGGTCAGAGCAACCAATAGAGTTCAACAGAGAAGATCACCCCATAACCGTACCTCGGCCGGGAAACGCGCCTCTGGTACTCAAAGCCCAAATCGGCGCGTACGATGTCGATAGAATATTCATGGATGCAGGGAGCGGAATTAACTTGATATATGCGAAAACGCTTCGAGCAATGCATATATCACTAGAGTTCCTAAAGCCAACAGATTGTTCCTTCCATGGAATCGTACCAGGAAGTGCTAACTACCCGCTGGGTCGAATAGCACTCAATGTTTGCTTCGGCAACCGACAAAACTATAGAAGAGAAAAGCTAGACTTCGAAGTCATGGACTGGCCATCGCAATATCACGCGATCCTCGGACGACCCGCGTTTTCGCGATTCATGGCAGTGCCTCACTACACATATTTGGTACTCAAAATGCCAGGACCAAGAGGAATCATTACAGTGAAGGGAAGTTTTGAAGTCTCAGATCTCTGTGACAGGGAGTTCCACAAGATGGCACAAAACTTTGGCATGATAGCCAACTATGCAGAGAAAACGAAGAACACGACTACAGAAGGCATCAAGCTACTCGAGGGACGCATCGTGGAACCCGAGGCAAAGAAACCACGAGTAGAAACACCAGGAGAAGGCGAAGGCATAGGAGAAGAAGGGAAAACGGCGACATCATAAACATAGAGAAGAACAGAATACAAAGGCTGTAAAAGCCACGAGTTGTACCAGGGGCAATGCCCTCTAGATCCAGAACACAGGTCATAGGCCGGATCTTTTGGGTCACCCCGTGTATCTTATGTTACAAGTATAAATAAAGATGAATCGTTCCTCATATTTGAGTTTACGAGTCTTTCAAGAAGAAGATGCGGTAAACGCACGAACTATATAAATACGCCCTGAGAATAAATTTCAGACATCTAGTCGCGGAATAAACAAAGCTCTCGCGTTTCACATATACTTTACAACATCGGGTTGTCAGAATCATCTACACCTAAAGGGTCCAAGTAGTGAAACTCGCGGAAAAAGGCGGAGTCTTCTTGCAACAACCTAGCTATAATTCGTCGGGCAGGCTGCAAGGTACTCTCTAAATGTACTCGAAGGCTTGCCCCACCAGGAGGATAGCTCAAAGACATAGAACTATAGTTAAGCCTTGGATGCCACTTGCGTATCCACCCAAGAGCAAAATTAGCACCAGCCACTAAGTTCAGCTCTATCAAACGGTGAATCCGCTGGCTGGATCTGAAAGTATCAAGGAGAAGCGGGAAAGTTGCAGGAAGAGGATTTCGAGGAAGCATGACCGAGTGCATGGTTGTAAGAGCTTTCCTACAGCCATCCACTGCCTCGCCAATATGCTGGGCACGGTCCTGAAGCAGTACAATGGCGCCTCGACGTCGAGGATCAGACCATAAAGTTTCAACACCTGCGGACATCTTCTCCAGAGCTGCACTTCGTTCGGTAACTCGACGATCTTCCGCAGCGAAGTCCAAGCAAGTGCCTACAAAGTCAAAAGATATAACGAAAGTAACGGTACAAAGAGAAAGAAATAAGTTGAAAGAAAGCTTACATCGCAACATTTCGCAGGCGGATTCGACGATGCCAAGAACAAAAGAATCACACTCTTCGTGATGCAAAATCTTCGCCATCAAGCTGGATATTTCATCACCAAGAGTCGACACCTGCTTTATCAGAGCAGAAGTTTTGCTAGCTTTGTCAAAAGCCATCTGAGCTTGGCGTTTGGCTGAAGTCAAACGAACCTCAAGGTCAGAAATCCTCGAGGAATATTCTGCGCATTGATTACATCGACTAGGAGTCGACGAAACCTGAAGACTGAATCCACGAGCAGAGGAAGGAGCAGAACCATAAGTCGAAGGATCATGAACATTCCTCGACTACAAAAGAAAAGAAAGGGGAAGCAATTTCAGAAAGACAACATAAAACTTCATATGAAGAGAATATATTTACATAAAAGCACAACCCTATGGCTAAGGTTCTCGGGTTGCGCCTAATGGAAGTCCTTACAATCAAGAGGAGAAAATTAAAAAATTACAAGAAGGCCGAGTCTACGCCACCTCAGCATTGTGCTCCGTGGAAGAAGGGGGCACGGCAGTTTCCTCGCTGGAAACAGACGGTGGCACTGGAGCTTTCGGCGACGGAGATGGTGCGACAGGCACAGCAGAGGCCGCTGAAGGAGAGATCGTATTTAGCAATGCAGGCGCCAATCTCTTCGCCTTCTTGAAGAACACCTTCATCTCGTCACGAGTATAGCCAAGAGGGGCGTCAACTTTCCCCCAATCAAAGTCCGTCCCATGAGCAAGAGAAAGCGCAATAGCACCTTCAGCACCACGCTTGATGGCAAGAGCTTTGAATTGGAGAAGGGGGTCCTCAGAGGTGTCGAAGGACTTGGCGAGTTCAGACAAGTTATCCTTCGGAATTGTCGCCTTCCTCTTCGGCCACAAGCCGACAAACAGTCGCGATAAGACGCGACTAACCAATTCAAAGTTTTCCTGGATAGATATCCAGTTTTCCTCGAGTTGATTAACCGCATCCATAAGAGAATCGTCGTCCGTTTGAAGGGACAACAGAGATACCCCTGTGAATTCTGCAGCAACAGAAAAGAAAGGAAGAGGCAGGTGTCAATAAATAAACCAGCGCAACAGGGGACGAAAACATAAGACAAGTCGAAGAAACTTACTTTCGGTAGCAGCAGACATAGTGTGAAGACGTTCTGCCACGGCTTGCTCTCGTTGAGCACGCTCCTGGTTGGCATCGGCTAGCGCTTTCTCAGCCTTCTTCGCCTTGGCAAGCGCAGATTTTTGCGACTTCTCAGCAGTTGCCTTAGCAACGGTCGCAGCATCATAAGCTTTTTGCGAAGCCTTGAGCTCTGCTTCCAGTGACGTAATGCGAGCATTGGCTTTTGCCAAAGTAGCTGCAGAAGCAGACGAAAGGAAATCAGATAAACAACATAAGACAAAGCACAGCAGAAAAGTCATAATTGAGTATCAAAATTGTACCTTCGGAAGCTTTGGCAATCTTAAGGTACCCCGCACACTCCGTGCCCAGGGCGACGAATTTCCTCATCAAAGCCTGGTAAAAAAGGAGTGTAAGAGTAGAAGTGCGTAAAAGGAAAGAAGGGAAAGAAGAATTGCTCACATCATCAGAAGAAGTTGTAGACGCATGAGCCTCCAGTGAAACCTCGGCTTCTTTGGTTTTCTTCGCGCGTTTGAGGCTTCAGGCTTGAGTTTGAGAAATTTTCTTCACAGAGGCCCTGGTAGTCCTCGGAGCGACATCTGGTTCGACAGGCTCATCAACCTCCATAGGAGAAGGTGGTGGAACAGCCGTCGCACATGTTGGTACTTCTTCATCATCACTGCATAAAAATACAAGTTATAGGCAAAAGACAGAAACAAGGCAATTGGAAAATTCGACTATAATACTTACGATGCAAGCATGTCGAAGTATTCTATATCTTCTGCAACAGCAGGGGTTTTCCCAGCTGCTGCAGAACTCGATGAGGCAATATCGTCGACGTGTTTCCTTTTCTTGTCGACACCAACATCTTCAGCAAAAATAGGAGGAGTCGATGTCGAGGAGCTGGTTTCCTCTTCTGAGTCGTCGACATCATCTCTGTCCTGACTATCGTCAGCCTCGGGGGCTTCAGATGAAGGAGAAGCAAGATTGGCTGGTAGGGGCCCTGCCTCCGGAAGCGGAGGACGAGAAACAATAAATTCGTGACCCTGCATATTAATAAATCAGCAGAAGATTGGGTACCAGAGAATAATGCAAGTCGAAATTAAGAAAAGTTTGACAAAAAGTGGATGCAGCGATGCATACCTCAGGAATAGGGTGCACGGAGTCGAAGAATTCTGCTTTCAAGTCAGCAACTGAGTGCTCCTTGGTGAGCTTGGTAAGATTCCTGACTCGCTTGTCGACATCTTCTTTCGACATCAGTTCCTCAGATATGCGAGTAGGGTCTTCTAAGCCAGAATAAGTCCAAAGATTGGTGAGACGGTGTTGTAGGGGTTGAACTCGACGTTGTATGAAAAACGCCATGAGTTGGGTACCCGACAAAGCACCGCCTAGGCCTGCTTTCAGATTTTGAATGCGGGATAGAAGAGGAAGAATGTGCGCTACTTCCGCATCTGAGGGAAGCGAGTCCCATGACTTCAATTTCTTCACCTCTTGAGAAGCGTCAAAGGGGGGAAGGCCAAATTCATCTTCAGGAGAGGACTTGCGGTCCTTGATATAGAACCACTTTGTCCTCCATCCTTGGACAGATGCAGCCATGGAAAATTCAAGGTATTGCGCCTCAGGGCGCACAGAAATGACAGCTCCGCCCAGATCGGGTTTCCTCGCCAGAGAAACATTGGGGCGGAGTCGAAAGATTGATCTCCAGAGAGTGAAGTGAGGCTCAATGCCCAAAAATGACTCGCAAAGAGTCACAAAGCAAGCAATATGAAGAAGAGAATTTGGTGTGAGCTGATGAAGCTGTACACCGTAAACAAATAGAAGCCCACGGAGAAATTCGTGGGCAGGGAGAGAGAAACCCCGAAGGAGAAACGCAAGGAACATTACCCGATAACCGCTCGGGGGCTTCAGGATCCGCTCAGTGCTGGGGAAGACGATGGAATCGTCGGCGGAGATGAAGCCGTCCGTCTTGGCCTTTTCCATCTCCTTCTTCAGGATAGTGGAACGAACCCAGCTGGTGGCGGAGGTCTTGACCATGGTGCTCTTAGTGGCCAGATGCTTCACGCGCATCCAGCAGGAAGTGCGCTTGGGGGCTCTGAGTGAGAGAAGGAAACAAAGGAGATCAACAATGGAGGCGGCGGAAGGAACGAGCTGGTGAACAGTATGATTCCCCACTATGCCATTTATATATCTTCAGGGAGAAGGATAGTGGGCTGAGACGTGGCGCAAAGATCGGAAACGCCAGCCCACTAACGGTCGGAAAAATGCGCAGCCCACCAACGGTCAAAAAATCGTGAAAGTTACAGTATTGCCTATGAAACGGTCAGCACTGATATAGAATTACGTTTTCGTTTACGTCGTAAAAGGAAACAGGGTGGCGCCGACAAAAGAAGAAGTATACATGAAGAATTATTTGATTATAGCCTTGGAGGCTGATATTTTCAAAACTAAAGTAGAAGAAAGTATCTCGAATTGAAGGATCTTGAAGTCTCAAGTTGAAGAACCTCGAAAGAAGAAAGTATCTCGAATTAAAGGATCTTGAAGTCGAAATATTTGAGTTGAAGTATGAAGAGCTGCATTATCTCTTGAGCCTATACTCGAAAAACCCTTTTTTCGACTATAGCCTCGGGGGCTACTCCCATCGGGAGCGCTGAGCGCGCACCCGACGATATTTATCAGTCAAGCATTAGAGATTGGAGAAGTGCAAGAGTATTACTCCCATCGGGAGCGAGTTTTATGGTTGTATAAACCCGAATATTTTCAGTCGAAACTTGACTGCGACATGAGATTCTCGAGTTGCGTTATCGCAACACAACTCGAATGCCGTGACTTGTCACGAAGGTAAGACCCCAGGATCCGTCCTGTGTGGCCCGGTATACGCACATGGATGCGCTCTGCTGGTATGTATCCATGTCTACGATGCGAAGAAAATCCTGGTGGACGCACTGGGTACCCTTAGAACCACTGGGATTCATTCTTTATAAGTCCTAAATGCGGCAAAAGAATGGGTTTGACCGGTATCCCGAATTCAAGTCCAAGGGGATTGAATTTGAAGTAGGTGTCAAGTATCTGTTCCGGCAGTTAACTGACCTCTTGATCCGTCAGAGTTGTCAGGCTTGTTCATCAAGACCCCTTGCGAAACAAATTATCATGAAAATAAGTTGAAAGACCAAGTCGAAGATTTGAAGATGAAGTCAAAGAATTGATCAAGTCGAAGATTCGAAGATTAGAGATTCAACCCGAATCTGCAATTCTGGTAGAATCTCAGGGGCTACTGACAAGGGTATAGATAATAGAGCCTGTTAGTTGAGTACCCCTGAGGCCCGTTAAGCTAGTCCCAATTGTAATAGAAGTCGAATACGAGTTACTACCGTATGTCGATACTTGTAATCCGTATCGTACCCTACCCGATCCTTGAGACCTGGCCACCTATATATAGGGGCCAGGAGGGGACGGTGAGGGCCAGATTGAAAGCAAGCCAGGTTGAACGCCCAAGTTTACTTTCGATATACACCTATTTCGACTAACCTTACCTTCGAGTTCATCCAGCGCCCTATCTCCCCGATCCTAAGTCCTTCATCTAGGACATTTGTCGAGTTAGCCCTCGTCAATAGGCGATTTAAAACTTTTACGAGCGGCTTGAAAAATGCGGAATAAAACTAACGTTTAATTTGCCAAGCATACAAAACCTAAATAAACTAGGTTCACCTATGTGCACCAACAACTTATGCTAAACAAGATAAGCAACTATGTGATAGCAAGATATATATAACTTCAGGCACGAAGGCTATCACAAAGTAAATTGCATAAGTAAAGGAGCTCGGGTATAGAAATAATCGAGGCACGTGGAGACAACGATGTATCCCGAAGTTCAGACCCTTGCAAGTGCTAATCTCCGTTGGAGCGGTGTGGAGGCACAAGGCTCCCCAAATACCACAGAGGCTCACCGTAATCTCCTCGAGCCCTCCCACCAAGATGGAAGACCCGATCCACTATGGGACCCTTGAGGGCAGTCACCGAACCCGCACAAAGCTTGGGGCTACTCCACAACTTAATTGGAGGCTCCCAAATCCACAAAGCCACTGAGATTGGGGCACACTCCACAACTCAATTGGAGGCTCCCAATAATTGCCATGGAGGCACCACAAAGCTTAGGATGATCTCCACAACTTAATTGGAGGTCCCCAAGTAATTGCCACAGAGGCACCACAAAGCTTGGGAAGATCTCCACAACTTAATTGGAGGTCCCCAAGTAACCACTAAGCCACTAAGCCGTCTAGGGTTCTAAGAACCCAAGAGTAAAAAGCTCAACGAATTTTCACTACCGAATCTCCGAGGAGAACTCAAACCGATGCACCAAATGCAATGGCAAGAACACACGAAGTGCTCAAATCCTTCTCTCCCAAATCCTACCAAAGCAACAAATGCTATGGAGGAATATGAGAGGAAGAACAAGGAGGAAATATACAAAGAACTCCAAGATCTAGATCTAATAGGTTCCCCTCACTTAGAGGAGAAAGTGATTGGTGGAAATGTAGATCTAGATCTCCTCTCTCTTTTCCCTTAAAAAGATGCAAGAAACATGGAGGGAATGGAGGAGGGAGGGCAAGCTTTGAAGGTCAACAATGGAGGATAGAGAAGCCCAAAAATGTGGTTGGTTCAAGGAAGAAGAAGGGTATTTATAGGTGGGGAAAATCTGGCCGTTGGAAGCAAATCGCGCCAAAGTTCGGCCGTAAGTCCGGCACCGCCGGACTTTAGGCCGGATAGTCTGGCGGACAGTCCGGTGGTCACCAAAAAGCCCCCCAGTAGTGCGATTCAGCGGGCCATCAGATTTTTCCAGTCTGGGGCCGGATTTCCCGGCCTAGAGTCGGCCCGGCCGGACCTGGGGCCGAACTTCCCACCAAGAAAAAATATCAACACGAAAACGGCCATAACTTTTGCATCCGAACTCCGTTTTCGATGAACTTGGGCTCATTGGAATCACCACAACGAGCTCTACACCTTCATCCATAGAAACAACATAGTCCAACAAAGGAGGATGAAACTAAATGATAAAAGGTTTGACTTAGCTATAAAGAAGAACCGGTAAAACCTCCAAACACCAAAAACGCAATTAGAGTTCCATACAAAATCCCTTTTTGATGAGCTAGAGCTTGTCATGGAAACAACCACAAGCTCTAGAACCTCACATGGATAAAATCCAAATAAGAACCAAGAAAGATAATGCCAAGTATGCAAAGGTTTGAGCTCTCTCTGAATGATATGAATAAGTTACTCACTCGAGAGCCCCTCTTGATAGTATGGCTAACGATCCTAAACCCGGTCTCCCACACTATGAGACCGATAAGAAAGAAACCCTATCAAGAACATACCTTTGCCTTGTGCATTCCACTTGAGCTAGATGGTGATGATCTTGATCTTCTCAAGTTGGACTACCTTTCTTGATTGCGCTTGCTCGGTGAAGTCTTGCGGATTGCTCCCCAATACTTCACTATGGGAGAGACACTTGAACTTGTGCTTTGACTTGATCAACATTGCACTTAAACTTCTTCCTTCATAATGATGATGTCTTGAGAATGCACATGAGATCTCACCCCATCTTATTCCTCAAGACACACTCTAGATAGGCTCAACTCCCTTGATCATCACATAATCTTCTTTATTTGCATCTTCTTACAACCTTGAAACCAACATATGGCTCAAGCGTTGTCTATGGACAAGTCCTATAAATATAAATCGATGCAAACATTAGTCCATAGGGATTGTCATTAATTACCAAAACCACACATGGGGGCAAATGCTCTTTCGAGATCTATTTAACATTATTTTTCTAGTTTTATATGCTATAATACAGTATGTACCTATAATACCAGTACATTCTCTTTCTAAAAAGATACCTATGATATCGTACAATATTTTTTATCATTAATCATAGTGATACATCAGCTTTTTGCATATATGATACTATCTCGTCCGACGAGCAAAGCGTCATGTCGACACCGCCGCCCTACCGCGAGGCGAGGCGGGCGAGGCTGGGGATGCTGATGCAGCAGGAGGAGATGGAACCGGTGGTCATCACTACGGCCAGGAGAAGGCATCGGTGCCGGTGCCGCCGAGGGGAAGAAGCCGGCGAAGACACTAGTAGAAAAAAGGGCTTTCGTTTGGAGCTGCACGGAGCTTTAGCACCGGTTATATTACAAACCTAGACTAAAGGGAGCATTAGCACTGGTTCATAAAGCCAGGACGCCGCAAAAAACTAGCAGGGATTTAGCACCGGTTTGTAAGGAACCTTTAGCACCAGTCTGAGGCACGAACCGGTGCTAATGGGGTTGCGTGCAGGCGGTCACCCTTTAGCACCGGTTCATGGCTCAAACCGTTGCTAAAGGTTCCCCCTTTTGCACCGATTTGAGCCACGAACCGGTGCTAAAAGGTCGTGACCTTTAGCACCAGTTTGAGCCATGAACCGGTGCTAAAGGTCCCCCTTTAGCACCAGTTTGTGGCTCAACCGGTGCTAAAGGGTAGCCACCCATTTTTTGCTCTCATGCCTACCCACCCCCACACCTCCCGCGCAGGAAAAATGTCTAAAAAATAAACAAAAAATGATAAAAAAATCAAATTTTAAAATCCTTTGACATGCATGTACCTAACGCAACCAACTTTTATGGAAAATTTTGAATTTTGATATTTTTTGCAAAAAAGGTTGTTCCAAATTAAAACGGCTTTAACTTTTGCATACGGACTCAAAAAAAAAACGTATAATATATCAAAAACTATCTACACAAAATTTTACATCTAATTTGAATGGCTGTAGGCCGTTTGCACAAATTCTACTTTCTCAAAATTCCAAAGGGAAATATGAAAGCAGGAAGATTTTAGATTTTGTAAAAAATAGAAAATTTGACTTTTTTTGGAAATTTTTGAATTTCTTTTGTTGTTTATTTCAGTTTTTAATTATTTAGAATGTTTCATATTACTTTGGAATTTTTGAATATTTTAATTTTTTTGAATTTTTATTGTTTTTTGAAATATTTCAAATTTTTAATTAATAATTGAATATGCATGAAGATTATTTGAAATTCAGTATTGCTTATTAGTAGTTAATCATTATTGCTTATTTTTAAAATTATTTGTAATTCAAAAAAATAAAATCATATCTTATCAAAAACTAAGGGTTAATATAATTCATAGCATAGTATTATCAAGAAGTCGTGAGCGCAGTCTTGGAAGCTAATAGGGAAGGAATGGAGAAGTTAAGTGTGCTAAGGGTGGAGCAGTGTGAGGATGAGTGACCGACTGGGAAGTGAGGATCACAAGTATGTAATTTAATATGAGATTAAGGGTGATTAGAGATTAGAGTGGAAACTGTCAAATATTTGAAAATAGAGAAATTCAAAAAATTCCAAAAAATTAATTCATTTTTTTTATTTTTTTTTCAAAATTTCTACCATAAATTCTCCCAGACCTTTAGCACCGGTTCATGCCACGAACCGGTGCTAAAGGGTTCTCCAACCGCACGGGCCATGTGGAACACCTTTAGCACCGGTTCGTAGCACAACCGGTACTAAAGGGGGAAGCCTTTAGTTTCGAATACTTTGCACCGATTGCAATATACGTCTCTAACGTATCTATAATTTTTGATGCTCCATGCTTATTTTTACACCATTTGCTTAATGTTTTGTTACACTTCGTGGTATTTTTATGCATTTTCTGGAACTAACCTATTAACGAGATGCCACAGTGCCAGTTCCCTGTTTTCTGCTGTTTTTGTGTTTCACAAAAGTTACACAGGAAATATTCTCAGAATTGGACGAAACAAAAGCCAAACATCCAGAAATTCACCGAAGCTTCTAGAGAACCGAAGAGTAGACGGAGTGGAGCCATGAGGGGCCCACACAACAGGGCGGTGCGGCCCAGGGCTCGGCCGCGCCCCCTATGTGTGTCGCCGCCTCGGTCCACTTATGTCGATGCCCCTTCGCGTATAAAGACCCCCCCGATGGGAAAAACCTAAAGACCCAATCACTTTTCTAGAAACATATCTTGATCCACCACCGTCATCGACCCGAGATCGGGAGGGTCCAGAAGCTCTTCCCGGCACCCTGCCGGAGAGGGGAATCACCACCGGAGGTCTTCTTCATCGCCATGCTTGCCTCCGGCGTGATGAGTGAGTAGTCTACCTTGGACTATGGGTCCATAGCAGTAGCTAGATGGTTGTCTTCTCCACCATGTGCTTCATGTTTAGATCTCGTGAGCTGCCTTACATGATCGAGATCACCGTTATGTAATTCTACATGTTGTGTTTGTTGGGATCCGATGAATATTGGTATTATGATTAAGTTGATGTGCTGAATATTATCTTATGTTATCTCTATGTTGTTTATGATCTTGCATGCTCTCCGTTGTTAGTAGCTATCTTGGCCGAGTAGATACTAGTGACTCCAAGAGGGGGTATTTATGCTCGATAGTTGGGTTCATGCCTCTATTTAATCTGGGGGAGTGACAGAAACCTGTAAGGTTGTAGATGTGCTGTTGCCACTAGGGAGAAAACAACATTCATATGGTCAAGGGCATATGCTTTATTTACATTACACACTTTGCTTAATGTAGTTATCTGTTGTTCGCAACTTAATACTTGTGGAGTTCTCGGATTGATTTGCCACAAGTGGATTATTAGTCATAAATGCAGTTGGATGGTGGTTTATGTATCTTGTTGTAATGCCCAAAGTAAATCTCATAGTGATCCTCTCGGCATATGCACGTTGTCTTTATTCTATCAATTGCCCAACTGTAATTTGTTTACCCAGCATGTGTTATTTTATCTTATGGAGAGACACCACTAGTGAACTGTGGACCCCGGTCCTATTTCCATTATATTGCTATCATCTGTTTATTTTACTCGCATTGTTTACTTTACTCGCATACTACTATCACTTTCCACTTGATACGCTCATACCCTTTGTTTCAAGCAAACCAGTGAGATTGACAACCTCATCGTAAGTTGGGAACAACGTATTTGGTTGTGTTGTGTGCAAGTTCCACGTTGCTGCTCGCAAAGCAAAGCTTGGACGAGGCGCCCTATAAATTGTCCAGAGCTGTCGTGAAGCTAGCGGGCATCACCTTCTTGAGTTTGGCTTTTTCCTACTAGATTAATAACCTTGGTTTCTTACTGAGGGAAAAACTTGCTGCTATATTCATCAAACCTTCTCTTGGGGTTTTCCAACTAGCCAGTCATTTACTTCATCAACTACACGCCAACAAGTTCTTTGGCACCATTCATCACCGCGCCATCAATAGCAATCAAGACTTTTTCTGGCGTCGTTGCTAGGGAAAAAGAAGACTTCTGCAAGGGGAGTTTCGTACGCACATCCTTTACTTTGTTTTAAGTTTTGCTTTTACTTTATTTTACTTGCATCGTTTTATCAAAAACACAAAAAAATTAGTTTCCTTTATAGTTTTTATTTCTTTACTCTTAGTTCATTATGTTGTTCCTGATACGTCTCCAACGTATCTATAATTTTTGATGCTCCATGCTTGTTTTTACACCATTTGCCTACTGTTTCGTTACACTTTGTGGCACTTTTGTGCATTTTCCGGAACTAACCTGTTAACAAGTCGCCACAGTGCCAGTTCCCTGTTTTCTACTGTTTTTGTGTTTCAGAAGTGATACACAGGAAATATTCTCGGAATTGGACGAAATAAGTTCCTGAAGTCTTATATTTCCCGGAAGCTTCCAGAGATCCGAAGAGGAGTTGGAGGGGGGCCACGAGGGCCCCACATACCAGGGTGGCGCGGCCAGGGGACTGGCCGCGCCCCCTATCTGTGAGAGCCCCTCGGGCCACCTCTGACGATGCCCCTTCCCCTATAAAGACCCCCCGACGAAAAAAACCTAAGGACCCAATCAATTTTCTAGAACACATCGCGATCCGCCACCGCCGTCAACCCGAAGATCGGGAGGGTCCAGAAGCTCTTCCCGGCACCCTGCCGGAGAGGGGAATCGCCACCGGAGGTCTTCTTCATCGCCATGCTTGCCTCCGGAGCGATGAGTGAGTAGTCTACCTTGGACTATGGGTCCATAGCAGTAGCTAGATGGTTGTCTCCTCCACCATGTGCTTCATGTTTAGATCTCATGAGATGCCCTACATGATTGAGATCACCGTTATGTAATTCTACATGTTTGGTTTGTTGGGATCCGATGAATATTGGTGTTATGATTGAGTTGCTATACTGAAATATATCTTTTGTTATCTCTATGTTTTTATGATCTTGCATGCTCTCCGTTGTTAGTAGCTATCTTGGCCGAGTAGTTGCTAGTGACTCCAAGAGGGGGTATTTATGCTCGATAGTGGGTTCATGCCTCTATTTAATCTGGGGAGTGACAGAAACCTCTAAGGTTGTAGATGTGCTGTTGCTACTAGGGAGAAAACAACATTAATATGCTCAAGGGCATATGCTTTGTTTACATTACACACTTTACTTAATGCAATTATCCGTTGTTCGCAACTTAATACTTGTGGAGTTCTCAGATTGATTCGCCACAAGTGGATTATTAGTCATAGATGCAGTTGGATGGCGGTCTATGTATTTTGTTGTAATGCCCAGAGTAAATCGCATAGTGATCTTCTTGACATATCACGTTTATCTTTATTCTATCAATTGCCCAACTATAATTTGTTTACCCAGCATGTGCTATTTATCTTATAGAGAGACACCACTAGTGAACTGTGGACCCCGGTCCTATTTCCATCATATTGCTATCACATGTTTACTTTACTCGCACTGTTTCCTTTACTCACATACTTCTACTATTTTTCACTCGATACGCTCATAACCTTTGTTTCAAGCAAACCAGTGAGATTGACAACCTCATCACAAGTTGGGAACAAAGTATTTGGTTGTGTTGTGTGCAGGTTCCACGTTGCTACTGGTCGAAGATGAGTCAACAAGTGTCGTAAACGGCGCCCTTGTTAGAGTGTTATTAAGCCAGTCTGCATCATCTTCAGTCATATTGTCTGCTCTTCTCCTGATCGACATACCTTGGTTTCTTAACTGAGGGAAAACTTGCTGCTATATTCATCAAACCTTCCTCTTGGGGTTCCCAACGGGCTGGTCATTCACCACGCGTCAAGCAACAGTCTTTCTGGCGCCGTTGCTGTGGAAGAGTGGAAGACTTCTGTGATGGGAGTTTTCGCACACACATCCTTTACTTTGTTTATTATTTTGCTTTACTTTATTTTTACTTGCATCGTTTTATATCAAAAACCTAAAAAAATTAGAATCCTTGGTAGTTGTTTTTACTTGTCTGCTTTTAGTTTTGCTAAAATGAGTAATCCTGAAGTAGAAGTTCATAGTTTTAAGCAACAAGGGGGAGAAAGTTTATAAGATGCTTGGTACCATATTAACAACACCCATCATAGGTGTACAAAAAAGTACTCTACCACGATCCTCCTTAGAAATTTTTATGTTGGTATATCTAGTTGGAATAGGTATGTTCTCGATACTCTTACAGGAGGTAATTTTTTGGGTACTCCCACTGGAGAAGCATGCACTATAATTGGAAGTTTAGTGGGAATACCACCTATTCATGTTGCTAAAACCGAGACCACCTTGGAGGAGGTGGTAGAAAAGCTCAGCTCTTTAGAGAAAAGTTTGCCAAGTATCCTAGAAAATGCTAGACGAGTTAGTGAATTAATAGAAAATATTGGTAAGAGAATCACCATTTTAGAGGCTAGCACTACTCTTGATAATCAAAACTTAAGGATTGGTAAACTAGAGGAGTCTATGGAAACTCTTAGCTTAATCTTCTCTTCTCTTAAATTTAAGAAAGAGAAAGTGTTTGTTAGAAAAGAGCAAAAATTTATGTATGTTCCCAAGGTTTTTGCGCTTAAACCTCAACATGTTCTTAAAATTGGTAAGACTTTTAGTTCCACTAAGAGTGACTTGCCGGTTGAATCATCTTCGGGAACTTCAAAAGGGCCTACTGAGGTAATTGATGCTTCATCTCTTGATGTTACTTGATTCACAATTTTCTGCGCCTAGCTCAAAGGCGTTAAAGAAAAGCACTCTTGGGAGATAACCCAATGTTTTATTTTCAGTACTTTTCTTTTATTTGAGTCTTGGAAGTCATTATTACTGTAATGACCGCTCCTTATCCTTTTTATTTTATTGTTGTGCCAAGAGAAGCCTCTAATTTGAGTGAGGTAAAGATTTGGGGATGTTGCTGTCCTGAAACTGTTTTTGGTGCTGCACCGTAAAAATTTGTATAAATTCTCTGTATATCTTTTGGACCTGCGATTTCTTGTTCATATGCCCCAGGTTATATCCAAACTTTCGTTAGTTGAACATTTTTTGATTTGAGCAACAGAAAACCCCTCAAAAATTGGACCTCTGTCAGCTGTTCTGTTTTGACAGATTTCTGCCAATATTTGTGTTTGCCGCTTTATCGCTTTCTTTTTGAGTTCTTTTGATCACGGAATTTTGGGGAAGTTGCTATAGTAGTATATACTATATATGTGGTGGTTTTGGGTTGAAACCTGAAGCAAAAAGAGGTTGATTATATGTTATGTTTGCACTAATGTTGCTAATAGAATTGTGTTTAGTTTTGTATGAAGGAAATTTTCAAGTGTAGGGATTTGGAGAATGATGAGATGAGTTGAAGAATGGACAAAAGCTCAATCTTGGGGATGCCCATGCATCACCCCAAGAAATATCCAAGAAGTACAAGCTTCAAAGCTTGGGGATGCCCCCGAGGCACCCCTTCTTCATCGGCAAAAATCAGGTCACCTTTTAAGACACTATATTTTTATTGCTTCATGCACTATGTGTTTTTCTTGGAGCGTCAGTTGTTTTAGTTTTCTTAGTTAGTTTAGTTTGTTTGCTGCAATAAATGGTTGGACCCCAACAATTTTCCTTTGGATAAGTTGCCTTGCTTTTCATTTGCCAAGAACGCTCCAGTTTTCACTCTTATCAAAAATTGAGTGTTCTTCTTTTTCTGCTACTGCTTTTGGTTTTTGTTTTCGCCTTGATTTGCGTTCAGATCTTCTTATATCTTTTCATCAAGGTGTATTTTTTCCTCTGATCTTTATTGGTTTTCATCAAAAGAGGTGTTTATAAAAATTTCAAATGGTGTTGGAAAAGAGAAAAAGCTTTATGCGAAATAGTGGTACAAGAAGGAGCTTGTGTAGACTGCGACTTAGGCTTTTTCATGTCATGCTTGATGTCCTTTTGATAGTATGCTTAGTGGTTTTGCTGTAGCATGACTTGTCTCAAATAACTGAGATTGCTTAATGAGCCTTTGAAAAAATCATGCGTTGTTTTTAATTATTTGGAAGCATTATTTTGGTTTTCTCCTTGATGCTTTATTTGGGTTGACTTGGCGCATGCTCACACATGTTAGACTCTTACAAAGTCGCCAATAGCCTCTATGATTATTTAGTTTTTGACTTTTGTTGCCATCTTATGCTTCTTTTAATGCTGCTTTGTCGCTTTGCATGATTATGGCCATTATTGCTCTCTTAGTTGGTCGCTCCCAGTCTTTTGCTTGCCCTCGCCTTGTACTGAGTATGAGCTCTACTCGTGCATCCAACTCCTAAAAGCCAAAGTTTTCCAAAGTGTCCACCATACATACCTACTAGCAATTTGCTATTCCAAGTAAATTTGACTTGCTTTTATTTTCTCTTCAAATTAAACTCTTACCAGTGTTATGCGAAATTCGGTCAGTAAAGCTCTCACGAACCGGAAGGCACACTTTACTTTTTCCTGTTCTTAAAAATTTGACATTGTGGTCTCTTATGTTGAGTTGTTATGCTTGCAAGTTGTAAGTTGGAGACTAGCTCAGCCATGCAGTAATGGGCAAGCTTTCAACATTGCACTTCTTATTTGAGTTGATATCGTGATCTTTTGTTTATGGATGCCCACGGTGTGAAATGAATTGGGAATCTTGTGGAGATCATGGAGTTTGTATATGTGTTAGGGAAACACCGGGCCGCTAATCTAAGCCATGCATAATTCATGGTGGAAATTTGCAGCATACCCATGGTGAATATTCGATGACGCATCTCACAATAAAAAGCTAAATAAATGGCAAATAAAAGAGATGTCGAGGTGTTCATTGTCTGCTTGTCCTGTCATTTTGATGTGGGCTTGTTCCATGTCATCGGGAACGGAGGTACCCCATTGGCGGTTCTCAATGATATGCATATACTTACAATGACAAGAGCCTTGCTTGGGACTCTAAGTAAAGTAGCATGAGGTTTGGGTACTCGTATTCACGGGACACGAGGTTTTCAACTTATGATTTGTCAAGCATATGCATCATAATTGTTCTCGCATTAACTTTAACCATTCAAGATGCTTATGATGGGGGCAATGAGAGCTCAAAGCCGGTAAGTACCATAATTTTTGAAGGTTATAAAACTTGCAATCACTTCTTCCCTCTGTGAAGGGCCTTTCTTTTACTTTTATGTTGAGTCACCACCTTCTATCTTTATGCACCATTAAGAGAGCATAGTTGTCATTCTTAGTATAATGTGCATTGTCCCAAAGTTTTCATTGATTGATTCATATTTTTGGTTTCACTTGTTCTTAAATTATTTGTATCTAGTCGCCCTCTTAAACTTGAAGGTGTCCTATGCATTTATATTTTGCTCTCTTTGAACAAGCTGAAAACCATTTGTATATTTTTCCTTATGATTTGAACACATGTTTGACTTTCATTGTTTCATTTTCATGATCCTTTGTTTGTGTTCATTTGCATGTTTACAACATGGTTGCTAAGTTCTTATTGTCAAGATTATATCTTTCATGCCCATGTTTTAAGTTCTTATGATCCCAGCTCACAAATGCTTACATACATGATCAAGATTGTGTAGGTGCATGTCACCTCAAAAATTATTCTTTTGTTACCACTTACCTACTCGAGGACGAGCAGGAGTTAAGCTTGGGGATGCTTGATACGTCTCCAACGTATCTATAATTTTTGATGCTCCATGCTTGTTTTTACACCATTTGCCTAATGTTTCGTTACACTTCGTGGCACTTTTATGCATTTTCCGGAACTAACCTATTAACAAGTTGCCACCGTGCCAGTTCCATGTTTTCTGCTGTTTTTGTGTTTCAAAAGTGATACACAGGAAATATTCTCGGAATTGGATAAAACAAGTTCCTGAAGTCTTATTTTTCCTCGAAGCTTCCAGAGATCCGAAGAGGAGTAGGAGAGGGGCCACGGGCCAGTCTCACGCCTGGCTGGCGCGGCCCAGGCCCTGGCCATGCCGCCATGGTGTGAGGGGGCCTGGGGCCACTCCTGACATCGCCCCTTCGCCTATAAAGACCCCCCGACGGGAAAAACCTCAGTACCCGATCAATTTTCCAGAAACACATCGCGATCCATCGCTGTCGTCGACCCGAGATCGGGAGGGTCCAGAAGCTCTTCCAGGCACCCTGCCGGAGAGGGGAATTGCCACCAGAGGTCTTCTTCATCGCCATGCTTGCCTCCGGAGCGACGAGTGAGTAGTCTACCTTGGACTATGGGTCCATAGCAGTAGCTAGATGGTTGTCTTCTCCACCATGTGCTTCATGTTTAGATCTCATGAGCTGCCCTACATGATTGAGATCACCGTTATGTAATTCTACATGTTTGGTTTGTTAGGATCCGATGAATATTGGTGTTATGATTGAGTTGCTATACTAAAATATATCTTATGTTATCTCTATGTTGTTTATGATCTTGCATGCTCTCCGTTGTTAGTAGCTATCTTGGCCGAGTAGTTGCTAGTGACTCCAAGAGGGGGTATTTATGCTCGATAGTGGGTTCATGCCTCTATTTAACCTGGGGGAGTGACAGAAACCTCTAAGGTTATAGATGTGCTATTGCTACTAGGGAGAAAACAACATTCATATGCTCAAGGGCATATGCTTTGTTTACATTACACACTTTGCTTAATGCAATTATCTGTTGTTCGCAACTTAATACTTGTGGAGTTCTCGGATTGATTCGCCACAAGTGGATTATTAGTCATAGATGCAGTTGGATGGCGGTCTATGTATTTTGTTGTAATGCCCAGAGTAAATCTCATAGTGATCTTCTTGACATATCACATTTATCTTTATTCTATCAATTGCCCAACTGTAATTTGTTTACCCAGCATGTGTTATTTATCTTATGGAGAGACAACACTAGTGAACTATGGACCTCGTTCTTATTTCCATCATATTTCTATCACCTGTTTACTTTACTTGCACTGTTTACTTTACTCGCATATTCTACTGTTTTCCACTCGATACGCTCATAACCTTTGTTTCAAGCAAACCGGTGAGATTGACAACCTCATCGCAAGTTGGGAGCAAAGTACTTGGTTGTCTTGTGTGCAGGTTCCGTGTTGCAGCTAGCAAGCAAAGCTTGGACGAGGCGCCATATATAAATTGTCCGAAGCTGTCGGAAACTAGCAAGCATCACCTTCAGTCGCATTGTCTGCTCTTTTCCTGAACGATTAAACTTTGGTTTCTTAACTGAGGGAAAACGAGCTGCTATACTCATCACACCTTCCTCTTGGGGTTCCCAACTGGCTGGTTATTTACTTCATCAAATCGGTAGCATCAGCCCCTTCGCCTATAAAGACCCCCCGACAGAAAAAACCTAAGGACCCGATCAATTTTCCAGAACACATCGTGATCCGCCGCCACCATCGACCCGAAGATCGGGAGGGTCCAGAAGCTCTTCCCGGCACCCTGCCGGAGAGGGGAATCACCACCGGAGGTCTTCTTCATCGCCATGCTTCCCACCGAAGCGATGAGTGAGTAGTCTACCTTGGACTATGGGTACATAGCAGTAGCTAGATGGTTGTCTCCTCCACCATGTGCTTCATGTTTAGATCTCATGAGCTGCCCTACATGATTGAGATCACCGTTATGTAATTCTACATGTTTGGTTTGTTAGGATCCGATGAATATTGGTGTTATGATTGAGTTGCTATACTAAAATATATCTTATGTTATCTCTATGTTGTTTATGATCTTGCATGCTCTCCGTTGTTAGTAGCTATCTTGGCCGAGTAGTTGCTAGTGACTCCAAGAGGGGGTATTTATGCTCGATAGTGGGTTCATGCCTCTATTTAACCTGGGGGAGTGACAGAAACCTCTAAGGTTATAGATGTGCTATTGCTACTAGGGAGAAAACAACATTCATATGCTCAAGGGCATATGCTTTGTTTACATTACACACTTTGCTTAATGCAATTATCTGTTGTTCGCAACTTAATACTTGTGGAGTTCTCGGATTGATTCGCCACAAGTGGATTATTAGTCATAGATGCAGTTGGATGGCGGTCTATGTATTTTGTTGTAATGCCCAGAGTAAATCTCATAGTGATCTTCTTGACATATCACATTTATCTTTATTCTATCAATTGCCCAACTGTAATTTGTTTACCCAGCATGTGTTATTTATCTTATGGAGAGACAACACTAGTGAACTATGGACCTCGTTCTTATTTCCATCATATTTCTATCACCTGTTTACTTTACTTGCACTGTTTACTTTACTCGCATATTCTACTGTTTTCCACTCGATACGCTCATAACCTTTGTTTCAAGCAAACCGGTGAGATTGACAACCTCATCGCAAGTTGGGAGCAAAGTACTTGGTTGTCTTGTGTGCAGGTTCCGCGTTGCAGCTAGCAAGCAAAGCTTGGACGAGGCGCCATATATAAATTGTCCGAAGCTGTCGGAAACTAGCAAGCATCACCTTCAGTCGCATTGTCTGCTCTTTTCCTGAACGATTAAACTTTGGTTTCTTAACTGAGGGAAAACGAGCTGCTATACTCATCACACCTTCCTCTTGGGGTTCCCAACTGGCTGGTTATTTACTTCATCAAATCGGTAGCATCAGCCCCTTCGCCTATAAAGACCCCCCGACAGAAAAAACCTGAGGACCCAATCAATTTTCCAGAACACATCGTGATCCGCCGCCACCATCGACCCGAAGATCGGGAGGGTCCAGAAGCTCTTCCCGGCACCCTGCCGGAGAGGGGAATCACCACCGGAGGTCTTCTTCATCGCCATGCTTCCCACCGAAGCGATGAGTGAGTAGTCTACCTTGGACTATGGGTACATAGCAGTAGCTAGATGGTTGTCTCCTCCACCATGTGCTTCATGTTTAGATCTCATGAGCTGCCCTACATGATTGAGATCACCGTTATGTAATTCTACATGTTTGGTTTGTTGGGATCCAATGAATATTGGTGTTATGATTGAGTTGCTATACTGAAATATATCTTTTTTTATCTATATGTTGTTTATGATCTTGCATGCTCTCCGTTGTTAGTAGCTATCTTGGCCGAGTAGTTGCTAGTGACTCCAAGAGGGGGTATTTATGCTTGATAGTGGGTTCATGCCTCTATTTAATCTGGGGGAGTGACAGAAACCTCTAAGGTTGTAGATGTGCTGTTGCTACTAGGGAGAAAACAACATTCATATGCTCAAGGGCATATGCTTTGTTTACATTACACACTTTGCTTAATGCAATTATCTGTTGTTCGCAACTTAATACTTGTGGAGTTCTCGGATTGATTCGCCACAAGTGGATTATTAGTCATAGATGCAGTTGGATGGCGGTCTATGTATTTTGTTGTAATGCCCAGAGTAAATCGCATAGTGATCTTCTTGACATATCACGTTTATCTTTATTCTATCAATTGCCCAACTGTAATTTGTTTACCCAGCATATGTTATTTTATCTTATAGAGAGACACCACTAGTGAACTGTGGACCCCGGTCCTATTTCCATCATATTGCTATCACCTATTTACTTTACTCGCACTGTTTACTTTACTCGTATATTTCTACTGTTTTCCACTCGATACGCTCATAACCTTTGTTTCAAGCAAACCGGTGAGATTGACAACCTCATTGCAAGTTGGGAACAAAGTATTTGGTTGTGTTGTGTGCAGGTTCCACGTTGCTATTGGTCAAAGACGAGTCAACAAGTGTTGTAAACGGCGCCCTTGTTGGAGTGTTATTAAGCCAGTCCGCATCACCTTCAGTCATAATATCTGCTCTTCTCCTGATCGACATACCTTGGTTTCTTAACTGAGGGAAAACTTGCTGCTATATTCATCAAACCTTCCTCTTGGGGTTTTCCAACTGGCCGGTTATTTACTTCATCAACCCGGTAGCATCAGTTCCCTAAGTACGTTTTGTAGGACCTCTTAGTAGGCAGTGGTTTTATTATTGGGAAAAGTAACATCAAGGAGTTCTTTAATCATATTAGTATGCATAAAGATGTTGAGGAAAAATCTTTGGCTGAGCTTGCTCCTAGTTATGAAGTTGCTTCTGCTTATTTAGTTCACATGTTGGAAGCTAGGTTTGCTAGCCTTAATTCTTTTATGCAACACATGTTCCTTAAGCTTCATGATATTAAAGACCCCGAAAAGAAAGCTTTTATCTTGAAAACTTTGCGCTTAGAATTTAGAGATGTGGCCATTGAAGCTAGGGAAGTTTTTAAGAGATTTAATAAGCTTGGATCGCCTGTAGAGGTTGTTGGTACAACCAATGAAGATTTTAGAGTACCAATATCTTGTAAACTTATAGGAATTTATGATGCTTTGGAAAAGAATTTTAGTTGGATTTGTCCTGAAAATCTTTTTGATGAAAGTAGTGCACCAAAGCGTGATTACAAGGGATACTCAAAAACTCATTTGGATAGAATTCATTTCTTTGTTGAAAAGACTCCTACGATTGACCTTAATGCCTCCTTTGATATTACTTGATTCGCAATTTCGGCGCCTAGCTCAAAGGCGTTAAAGAAAAGCACTTTTGGGAGATAACCCAATGTTTTTACTTTCAGTTCTTTTTCTTTTATTTGAGTCTTGGAAGTTATTAATACTATAATAACCTCTCCTTATCCTTTTTATTTCATTTTTGTAGCAAGAGAAGCCTCTAATTTGAGTGAGGTAAGATTTGGGGATGTTGCTGTCCTAAAACAGTTTTCGGTGCTGCACCGTAAAATTCGTGAAACTTCTCAGGATATCTTTTGGACCTACAATTTCTTGTGCATATGCCCCAGGTTATATCCAAACTTTCATTAGTTATACACTTTTTGATTTGAGCGACAAAAAACCCTCTAAAAATTCGACCTTTGTCAGTTGTTCTATTTTGACAGATTTCTGCCATTATTTGTGTTTGCCGCTTTATCGCTTTCTTTTTGAGTTCTTTTGATCACAGAACTTTTGGGGAAGTTGCTACAGTAGTATATGCTTTATATGTGGTGGTTTTGAGTTGAAACCTGAAGCAAAAAAGGGTTGATTCATTGCTATGCTTATACTAATGTTGCTAATAGAATTGTGTTTAGTTTTGTATAAAGGAAGTTTTCAAGTGTAGGGATTGGAGAATGATGAGATGAGTTGAAGAATGGACAAAAGCTCAAGCTTGGGGATGCCCATGTCACCCCAAGAAATATCCAAGAGGTACAAGCATCAAAGCTTGGGGATGCCCCCGAGGCACCCCTTCTTCATCGGCAAAAATCAGGTCACCTTTCAACACACTATATTTTTATTGCTTCATGCATTATGCGTTTTTCTTGGAGCGTTAGTTGTTTTTAGTTTTTAGTTTTGTTTAGTTTTGTTTGCTGCAATAAATGGTTGGACCCCAACAAATTCCTTTTGGAGAAGTTGCCTTGCTTTTCATTTGCCAAGAACACTCAGTTTTTCACTCTTATCGTTTCAACGAGTGTTCTCTTTTTCTAGAACTGCATCTAGCTTTCATTTTCTCCTTGATTTGTGTTCAGATCTTGTTATATCTTTTTATCAAGGTGTATTTTGACCTTTGGTCTGTGTTGGTTTTCATCAAAAGAGTTGTTTCAAAAAAGTTTGAATGGTGTTGGAAAAGAGAAAAAGCTTTATGCAAAAAGTGGTACAAGAAAGAGCTTGTGTAGACTGCGTCCTAGGCTTTTGCACGTCGTGCTTGATGTCTTTTTGATAGTATGCTTAGTGGTTTTGCTGTAGCATGACTTATCTCAAATGACTGAGATTGCTTAATGAGCCTTTGAAAAAATCATGCGTTGTTTTAATTATTTGGAAGTATTATTTTGGTTTTATCCTTTGATGCTTTATTTGGGTTGACTTGGCGCATGTTCACATATGTTTGACTCATACAAAGTCGCCATAAGCCTCTATGATCATTTAGTTTTTGACTTTTGATACCATCTTATGCTTCTTTTAATGTCGCTTTGTTGCTATGCATAATTATGACCATTACTGCTCTCTTAGTTGGTCGCTCCTAGTCTTTTGCTAGCCCTCATTTTGTACTGAGTATGAGCTCTACTCGTGCATCCAACTCCTAAAAACCAAGTTTGCCATTGTGTCCACTATAAATTCCTATGCATGGTATTTGCAAGCCATTCCAAGTAAATTTTCATGTGCTACCTTTCAAAACTTTCACCTACTTCTCATTTTGTGCCACTGTTTTTAGCTCATGAGGACGTAGTGGTCGGAATTGCTATCTTCCGTATTAAATTAAGTACCCCTCGATTAGGCAGCTTAATCTGCTCATCATTAATTTTGCATGAGAGCTGGTCAGACCATTGCAATCTAATTCTAAAAAAGATAAAAGGGGCACTCCTCCATGGTATGTGAATGTTGGTGGGCACCCGATGGAATCGGTTAGCCATGGTTTGAGAAAGGAAAAAAGGTGGGGAGGAGTGCCAAAGCTTTATAAAAGAGCACCAATGTGCCAAATTTTTAAAGAACTCGGAACCGCTCTCACTTGTTTATTATGGAAGATAGTAAGACCCCATTGCTAGTCGTTGACATGAAACAACCACCTCTCAAAACTCAATTTTTATCTCTGTTTTACAAATAAAAAGCTCTAGCACATGTTTAATCACTGCTTCCCTCCGCGAAGGGCCTTTCTTTTACTTTTTATGTTGAGTCACCACCTTCTATCTTTATGCACCATCTAAGAGAGCATAGTTGTCATTCTGAGTATAATGTGCATTGTCCCAAAGTTTTCATTGATTGATTCATGATGTTGGTTTCACTTGTTCTTAAATTAATTGTATCTAGTCGCCCTCTTAAACTTGAAGGTGTCCTATGCATTTATGTTTTGCTCTCTCATGAAGGACAAGCTGAAAACCATTTGTATGTTTTTCCATATGATTTGAACACACGTTTGACTTTCATTGTTTCATTTTCATGATCTTTCATTTGTGTTGTTTTTCATGTTATAACATGGTTGCTAAGTTTCTTCTATCAAGATTATGTCTTTCATGCCCATGTTTTAAGTTCTTTTGATCCCAGCGCACAACGCTTACATAGATGATCAAGATTGTGTAGGTGCATATCACCTCAAAAATTATTTCTTAAGTTATCACTTACCTACTCGAGGACGAGCAGGAGTTAAGCTTGGGGATGTTGATACGTCTCTAACGTATCTATAATTTTTGATGCTCCATGCTTGTTTTTACACCATTTGCTTAGTGTTTCGTTACACTTCATGGCATTTTTATGCATTTTCTGGAACTAACCTATTAACGAGATGCCACAGTGCCAGTTCCCTGTTTTCTGCTATTTTGTGTTTCAGAAAAGTTACAGAAAATATTCTCGGAATTGGACGAAACAAAAGCCAAACATCTAGAAATTCACCGAAGCTTCCAGAGAACCGAAGAGGAGATGGAGTGGGGCCATGAGGGGCCCACACAACAGGGCAGCGTGGCCCAGGGCTAGGCCGCGCCCCCTATGTGTGTGGCCACCTCGGTCCACTTCTGTCGATGCCCCTTCGCCTATAAAGACCCTCCGACAGGAAAAACCTAAAGACCCGATCACTTTTCGAGAAACATATCGTGATCCGCCGCCATCGTCGACCTGAGATCGGGAGGGTCCAGAAGCTCTTCCCGGTACCCTGCCGGAGAGGGGAATCACCACCGGAGGTCTTCTTCATTACCATGCTTGCCTCTGGCGCGATGAGTGAGTAGTCTACCTTGGACTATGGGTCCATAGCAGTAGCTAGATGGTTGTCTTCTCCACCATGTGCTTCATGTTTAGATCTCGTGAGCTGCCTTACATGATCGAGATCACCGTTATGTAATTCTACATGTTGTGTTTGTTGGGATCCGATGAATATTGGTGTTATGATTGAGTTGATGTGCTAAATATTATCTTATGTTATCTCTATGTTGTTTATGATCTTGCATGCTCTCCGTTGTTAGTAGCTATCTTGGCCGAGTAGATACTAGTGACTCCAAGAGGGGATATTTATGCTCGATAGTTGGGTTCATGCCTCTATTTAATCCGGGGGAGTGACAGAAACCTCTAAG
Source organism: Dactylis glomerata (assembly GCA_007115705.1). Taxonomy (NCBI): domain Eukaryota; kingdom Viridiplantae; phylum Streptophyta; class Magnoliopsida; order Poales; family Poaceae; genus Dactylis; species Dactylis glomerata. The sequence continues at coordinate 251,156 of QXEO01000095.1, forward strand.
GTTGTAGATGTGTTGTTGCCACTAGAGAGAAAACAACATTCATATGCTCAAGGGCATATGCTTTGTTTACATTACACACTTTGCTTAATGCCGTTATCTGTTGTTCGCAACTTAATACTTGGAGTTCTCGGATTGATTCACCACAAGTGGATTATTAGTCATAGATACAGTTGGATGGCGGTCTATGTATCTTGTTGTAATGCCCAGAGTGAATCTCATAGTGATCCTCTCGACATATGCACGTTGTCTTTATTCTATCAACTAGATGACCCGTTGCGCCACTGGCGCAAAACCAAATCCAAAGTGGCACTGGAGCCATAAAAAGTAAATTATTTTAATTCAAATAAAAATAGTAGTCTTGTCAAAATCAGATTAGAATTTAAGCCATAAATTTTAGCTTAGCTTTAGTATAAGAGTCAACAAAAAATCATCAGGTTCATCGAGGTTCTGCGGTAAGATATGATTTAGTAGAACTCCGCACTATCTTTTTTTTAGATTTTATGCTTCTATCTAAGCTCACCCACCAAACGATGGTTATTGTAGTGAAAGGAGTTGCATGATAAAGGAAGCATGAAAAATAACATCACCAATCCCAAGAAAAAATGTAACAACATAGAAATAATTTGGTTTGAGGTTTTAAGCATGTTATCCTATTACACCAGAACTGGTACACATTTTAGCTCTACCAAGGCCCTTAAACAGGTCTACTCGCCATTCTGGTGTTGCCAGCATGCGTATACTCGATGCTCCTTCGTTCTTTTTTCTGTTGAAGGAAACAAAACAAAAACAAGTAAATTCAATTTTCCTACAGATGCAGCAAACAATATAATTTACAAAGAAAGATATAACCATGTTGTATTGCAAAGCAAATATAAAATACTATTGTATAAGATCATGTTCTAAAACATTGCGAGAAAAGGCAGGCTAGGTACAAAGACAATGAACAATTTGTTTCATAAAGAAGGAATGTTAACGGGTCAAAGCAAATCTGAGCTGCATCTTTCCAGTAATGCAAATTACTGAAAATGTCATATACTAAAATATATACTAACTAAGATAATACCATTTGATCTCCCATACATAGTTATCTAAAATATATAAAATCTGGCTCGAAAATGAAAGCCATATGACTGCACCATACATGCCAGCCAGTTACTTCTAAACTTTAAAACCATATACTCGTGTAAAAAATTATCTCAGAAAAGTTTAGAACAATATATAAGGGTGTCAATTCACCTTCAAAGAAGCCATGAAGCCCTAGCTATTATACCAACAATAGGAGTAGGAAAAGAGATTTCAGACTTCACTTTACATGTAGAAGGGTGACTGTGGAGTGATCCCGAGAGCAACCATATGTGGGGAGCAGTGTAGTGCTTTGCTTGATCTCGACGCTCCTTTTGAGAGCCAGTGCATACAAAATGAGGGTGGCTTTCATGTTATTCAGTATTTGTTTAGAATTAGCTTTACAACATTTCGCAACAATCAGCTATATTCTAAACTATGAGAAATAACTTTAAAAATAGAGACACCATGAATATAATTTCAAGAAGTGATGACAATTTGGTGTACCTAACAGCGGTATTCGCGGTGACTAACATATTGATGAGAAATGTTAATGCAATACGAAAGAGCTTCATGAATTTTATCACACTCCTCCATCTTATCCAGTATCCTACATTCAACAGCCATACCCATGGCTTGTTGGAATTTACCATCAGGAATACACCTACACCACAGAGTAACCATTAGCTGAATACTAAATCTAATAAATAGCAGGATACAGGGAAATGGTAGGATGCATTATTATACTTCTCTAGCATGCATCCTCTCCACTATGATCTCCAATCACCTTTCATCTCTCCCTTTGGGTTCACAATGACTCCAACATTTTCTGCAAATATGACATCAACCAAATATTTAAAATGAAGTTTAACAAAATTCAATCATTATATCCAAGAAAACTTTTATATACAGAAGGATGGCAGATTACAACACAAATACACATATTTTCAGGCCTCTTGAAGATTAAGCAATTTCTCACATGAAAGAGAATAACGTGCAGTTTATAAGCTGAACTGCTTATAATATGTGCCCAGGACAGGGGTCACTACATAATGCAGGAAAAGAATACAAAATGATTTTTCACTGACCAATTTGCATCTATGCTTCACTGTGACAAATTACCACAGTTAAAGGTGGTCACTCTTTTATGTGATAAATTGAAGCAACACCATGAAACTAAAACAGGACGAAATCAGTAAATGTGATACAATGAAACAATGTGTGAACTCTCACAAGAGTACCACTTCATTAAATAGCAACTGGAAACCTTGCCTTCGACCTAACAATTTCTCATTCCAAAAAGCTACAGCCTGGTCCTGAAATTATCACTCTCTCAAATAGTGTGTAAACTCTCACAAGATTGTGGATGTTTTATTGTTATAGCCATTACCGTTGTTCTGCATCAAGCACAACTGGGACAGCAGGTAATTATTTTTCCAAGTAAACACAAAAGGCCTAGCATTTCCTATTAACCATAATATGATACTGAAAATGAGAAAAAATGACAAGACAAAACAACACCTAGACAATCAGTAAGTCTAATCAAACAATATGTGTGGCAATAAGAGGTGGTTCACAATACGAGTAGATTAAAAACATGCAAAACAAGCAACACCAGAGACAGAGGAACAAATCTTTCTAAAAGTGATGCCTACATCCTACAACAATTTTGTGGATGTACAGTTACAAAATGCAACCAGGATGTGGTTTTGGTAGCAATAAATCCTCAAAACTTTATAGTATCTCAGAATATCAGAAATTAAGTTTTAAACAAGTCAGAGCATGAGTATGAAACTACACAACAACGACCATGATAGTAAATTAAAAGGACAGATTCTACGAAGATAAAACAAAAATTATTTGTTAATAGGGTTCATCAGTAAAGTACCACTATCTTTTTACAGTCCATGGAGAGAAAACAATATCTAATGTGCAGGAAAAGTATCAGATCCAAGCATAAGAATGTTACTAACCAAAAAAACATGTGAGCAAATCAGACTCATATGTGCATTTTTACAACAATATACCTTCAAAAAATAAGGTTAACAACAATACTAAACACATATCTGTTAAAATCAAAAGGGAGACTAAAATAGAGAAACACAGTGTTATAATTCTGCTATAGAAAAGCAACCACTGCTTCCCAACTGTAATTACCTACAGCTATGTTTCCAAAATATGTGCAGCTAGAACTCACGCAAGGAGGTGCAGCTAGAAGCACACCGCGTCTCTCCATGCTGGTTGCCGCCGACTCTCCTCTTAACCTATGTAAACCTAATCATACATTTTCCACAACAAAACCAATAAGTTCAACAAGCAAATGTATCCAAAAACATTAGACAGACAAAACATCCGGTGCAACAAAGTATTCGATCATTTTGAAACGAAGTTGTTTGTCCACAAAAGAGACAAGAAGATCCACTGTACACCTGCCTATAGTAGTGTAGAAATTAAGAGTTGATGCACAACGTCTCAACTATCCCCCTACTGAATTACCAGATCCTTTTCTTATCAATTTAACTATTTTAAATAGATAGCATTACAACGTTTGAAATACAGAGATAAGCGCATCAGAACAAAAATTATATCAATCACTGAAACCACATGTTTATTGTTTTAGAAATATAAATATAAAATAGAACAAAAATCTGACTTTGTGGCGCTTCTTAAAAGAGATATGATGACTCAAAATTTATAACACTGGTACTTAAGGTATAAATTTATACGAACAGACCCAAAAGTTGCTAATTGCAACAAAAACAAAATCTCAATCTAGACAGTAGTAGTAGAACCATGCCAGATTTCTTTTGACAACCAAATCATCTCAAATAACTATGGCACTCTGTTTTATAACATGCAGCCACACAAATAAGAGTGGCTTTGAATTTATAGCACTAAGGACTCGACAAGGAGAATATGGTCCCTAAGCCAAAGGGAAAAGCTAGATCACACAGAATAAACCATCACTCAATTCCAGCATTAGTGAGCCCGTTTAAGTAATTCAAGGTAGCATAAATCTCATGGTTACGGTGAATAGACCCAAACAACAAATAGAAAACAAAACCTCAATCTAGACATTGGTAGTAGGACCACGCCAGATTCCTTTTGACAACCAAATCATCTCAAATAACACTGACACTCTTATATAAAATTCAGGCTGCCGCCACAAAATAGCAGTGGCCTTTGGTATTAATAGCACAAAAACTCGACACGAAGAATATGGTTATTAAAGGGCACACTGCATTTTATACAGTTCGGTTATTATTGATTTGATACATATAAAGACACATGCTACCTAACAAATATGAAAACCTCAAAATCCATGGAGTCGGCTTCGTTGGATCTGAATGAGCACAAGATGAAAAATAGTAGTAGAAAACTTGCACTATTAAGGCAAAAGGTAGATCACACATAATAAACCATTAAAAAGGAAAATCACTCAATTTTAGCATTAGTGAGCATGGTTAACTGATTCAAGGTGGCATAACATGGTTACGACGAAGAGACCCAAAAGTTGCTAATCGTCTCAAATAACTCTGGCACTCTGTTTTATAAAATGCAGCCACACAAATAAGAGTGGCTTTGAATACCAGGCAAGTTAAATAATTATTGTATTGGAAGAGAGGTGCGTGCCATTCCCACAACTACATGAATGGACATATATATCAAGTAAGAAAGCTGTAAACCCTGCAGATCAGTGAGACCACATTAAGAAAATCTTAGCCGTGCAGTCGTGCACGTAGTTGAAAATACCTTGAACCGAACTACAGAATAATCGCGATGTTATACCAATGAACATGGAATAATGTTGCATATCAGGGGGGATAGGGTAAGCATACAATTTGTTACCTCGCAACAAGAGGATTCCATGCACAACAGTTGTTGTATCAGACGAAGCAGATACATCTGCAAATAAAATGAGACAATTATAAGATACGAAGCTACTGAATATTGATTTTGCAATGCACAAGTAAAGAAAATTTCTTATGTAAAGGTTGTAGTTAGTGAATGCTTAGAAAGCTAAGAAACATTGATCTTTACGGCTGTTAAGATGTGTGATGACATGGGTCCCTTGCTTATCAAGCCCGCACGTCAAACCAAAAAACCATGGCTGGCCCTGGAGTTTCTGAAGGCCCATCAACTAAATTGGAGAAAAAAAGATCAAACTCCATATATCAATAACCAGAATCGCTGTAAAAGTGCACGCTCCGCCTTAGTCCTAGTACTTATTTTGCTTTTCTTTGTTAGTTTCTAGCGTTCTCAGCTTTCTTTTCTTTCCTCAAGATTCTCAGCAAGGTAATTTCTCAAAATAAATGTATGCATACCCAGCCCCTTTCTGAGATTCAATCAACTGATCTACAGGTTTCAATTTAGAATAGAGAGGGAGAGCACACCTGAACATCGGAGTAATCTATTCTCTAGCTATAGAAATCAAAGCATCCAGCCAGCCATGGCCAGACGAGCATGTATCTACCCCAACTCCACCAGGCTCCAAACAGCAGCTGCAAGTACCATACAAAAAGAGAAGCCAGAGTGAATCATCAACGGGTTCTTGTCATCAATTAACATTGTTCTGCTTCATACCCTTCCTACCATGTGGAAGAACAGCTGTCCAACATCGTCGCTAGTTTTGGCATTTTTTCGAACACCACACAAGCACAAACGGAGATGCAGGCTCTCATGGTCCGCTTCTCCTCTCCAATATGATGTCAAAGCCTATTTTTTACACGTAAAATCAAATCTTAATTACTAAATCTTATCAAGAGAACATGGAGCTCAATGCATAACAAAAGAGAACATCTTGAGGCGATCAAAACCTTTAACAAAAGAAGTATTTGAAATATACAGGGGAAATTCTGTCCAAACAGTCTCAGTAATCGTTCAGCTACAAAGGCAGTAAAAACATCGACATGAACTATACAACTAAAAATGTAGAACAAGAATGCTTCTAGCGCTAAGAACTCTACAATACATGGAAATCAATATCTGAACCATGGTCTAGCTCCATATATATTCTCGCGACGGTCGACGGATAGTATGGCCTGTAAAGCTTTTTCTTATTCCGTCATTTTATCGAGCAGCTCATGTGCGTAGGCCAAAAGGGGTAAACAAATGCATTGAGATCATATGAAATACCTTTGTAGAAGATGTAGTCTGCAGGACGCCAGGGATCTCAGTGCCCCTGCCCTTCCTCGCGCTGCTAAGTAAAGCACATTAGTTAGTCCGAAACTCAATATTGATTGGTGATCAAACACTAATTATATATTATCTCAAACATGCACGAACGTTATGGAAAGAAAAAATTACTTAGGCCAAGTAATTCAAATCAGGGTACCAGAAAGTAACAAAATGCAAACAAGGATTGTAAATTTTAAAGTTACTAATTTTTACAGCCAAATAGAGAAACCTTACAGGCAACCTAGATTTAACACGACAATAGATTCTTCTACAAATCTAAGTTGCTCAGGCTACTATTTCTACTTTGTTTGTACTCTACTACTCTAGCTAGTAGTTACCACATATCCAGTACTTCATCATCACTCCTTTCTTAACATGTTTTCTATTAATTACCTAATCTTAGTACTCCATACACTGCATTCCTTTGGGACATTTTCCTACTTTCTCATACTTAGTTGAACATCGGACCACCTTGGAGTTATTGTTAAATTCAAACAGGTGCATATAAACACTCTTCCAAAAAAAATGAAAAGTCACTCGGTACAAGAATATTTGGAATGTGTGCCCATGAAAACTACCCGTACTATGGCCAAAGAAACAATACACAGACATGTGAGGTTCTTGTTATTCCAAATAGAGAAAATGCTAAATAATAATCAGGCGATTTGTGAAGGCGGTAGAAAATCCAGATTGGAAAACATAAATCCATCACAACATATCATTTGAATTGCTATGTACGCTTAATGCTACAATAGTAGTACAATGTAATGATATTTACCAGAAAGTTCCTTTCTGGATGACGGAGTTGAAGTTCTGTTATTTGGTTCACTCGTGAGTAGCTCTATCAACATTGTGACGTCTGTAGCTTTATGAGCGTTTGTGCCTAACTTTGTTTTAATGCAAATTTAGGCAGGGACCTCCCCTCCTGACCAAGCTAAAAAGAGCGAAAACATCGAGTAATCCCTAGAAAATATAGGCAAACCGCACCACCCACGAACTCATCCTCAATCGCCCCCAAAACAACATACACCCTAGAGAGCTTGATCAAGTGCATAAAAGAGGAACCATAACCAATATAAATTCCAAACTTCAGCACACCACTTAGTCTAAGAAATCAAGTGCTAGGACAATGTGTGAATATAGCGAGACAAAAGATGACCATGACTGATCAAATTGGAGCTTGAAATGGTAATTGTTTAATTCATCCTCCGCATGTAGCATACCTACATGTGCAAATTGGTCCAAGTAAACATCTAATTTTTGTGAACCTGAAAGAACATTACATTCGAATGGTGGATATACCATACCACATCAGTCTTTCTTCAGAAATATTAGCATGTTATTGTTCTAATATTGTGCGAATAAGATTATCGTTTTAGAGATGTGAAAATAAGATCATGTAGCTATGTTGAATATACCTGATGACTTACTTATGTCAATCTTATAAGAATGCCGATATTTGCTACTTTGAATTCGAATCTAATAAAACCTACTCTTTTGCACACATACCACGGAACATAAATCATATAATTCCCTGGAAAAACTTAATAGAATTAATTGCTGACTATAATCTACATGCCACCAGGATGAGAGAAAACAAAGCATAAAGAGTGATGCGCAAATGACTCACCGGATCATGCTGACTAAATCATGCATACAATTTTATTGTGTACGGATATACTGTGGACGGATGCAGCTGTGACACTATCAATCAGCAGCCTTGTGAGAAGCTCTCGACCTGGTCTAAAAGAGTCCAAGGCCAAATCGATCCAGACTGAGGCCAGAGCACTGCAGTCCAAAGTCCAGAGGATCTCGGGATTGAACAAATATAAGAACAGAACCGGAAAATCCAGAAACGCCCGACAGCACACGAATAGTGAAATACAGCAGAATGCGTCCAATTCGTAAAGGAATCCAAACGAATCACATCCAGTAGACGAAGCAGAGCACGCACAACTAAATTAAATCCACCTGCAGTGGCACACAGCCGCAAGTCACCAAATCCTTTCCGAATCGTCCCCAAATCCATAGAGAAAACCACGTCCGGGCGTAGTTTTTTTCTAAATTGAGCCCCAAAGCACCACATTGCTAGCCTCACACCCAATAGAACACCTAGGTACGGATGATCCCATCACCGTCCTGGCCCAATCAACACCGCCGCACAAGTCTAGCAACCCCAAACGAAAAAATCCATAGCGAGAAGGCGAACAGACCAGGAGGACGGAAAAATCACCCCACAACCGCCCCCAAGAAACCTTGGTCGCCATCTGCAACCCTCCTCTACAGCGTTTTGAAAAAAAATGCACGAGTTAGTAGCAAGAAGTCAAACCAGACGAAGGAGCAAGAACGCCCAGGCGGCGCGGACGCGAGTGGCACCGACGGAGTCAGAACATAAAGACCCTGGAAAGGGCAAACCCACGGGACGGTCAGGCCAGCGAGCCGACCGCAGCGAGGGCGGCGGAGCAGCGGCATGGCAACGGAGCAGCGGCGAAGCGCCGATGAGCAGCGAGGAGCCGAGGACCAAGGCCGAGCACTGCTGGAGAAAAGAATCGGCCGCCGCAGCAAGGAAGACACAGAGAAAAGATTGACCTCATGGTCAAAGAAAGAAGGGAACCGACCCTGGAGCGGCTGGCGGCGGACGTGGAGGCGAGGCAGTGGCGGTGGCTGGTGGCGGTGACGGCCTTGAGGAGGCGCTGGCGGCGGCCTTGAGGAGTCGTTGGCGGCGGCGGGGAGAGGAGAATGAGCTGGGAGGAGATATTTTCGATCTAGGTTTTCGGAGCGGTGTTTATATACCACAGACAAAAAAGTCTAGGAATTTGTCACACCGGATGCGCAGCATAGCTGTCTGAACTGTCGGTCCCATGCACAGACGGGCCCAATTGTCATAGACCTGTCCATCCAAACAAGAAGTAAACAAAAAGTTACCGCATCGGACGGCTATGGTCAAAAGCGGGATGAATTTTTTTGCTGTGGACTCGATCCAACGTTGCAGCAGCACGGGGCAAGTGCAGATTGCGTGAGGAGCCAGGTAGGCTAGCGCCCTTTAGAAGAGAAATTGCCCAACTGTAATTTGTTTACCCAGCATGTGTTATTTTATCTTATGGAGAGACACCACTAGTGAACTGTGGACCCCGGTCCTATTTCCATTATATTGCTATCATCTATTTACTTTACTCGCACTGTTTACTTTACTCGCATACTACTATCACTTTTCACTCGATACGCTCATACCCTTTGTTTCAAGCAAACCGCTGAGATTGACAACCTTATCGTAAGTTGGGAACAAAGTATTTGGTTGTGATGTGTGCAGGTTCCACGTTGCCGCTCGCAAAGCAAAGCTTGGACGAGGCACCCTATAAATTGTCCGGAGCTGTCGCGAAGCTAGCGGGCATCACCTTCTTGAGTTTGGCTTTTTCCTACTGGATTGATAACCTTGGTTTCTTACTGAGGGAAAAACTTGCTGCTATATTCATCAAACCTTCTCTTGGGGTTTCCCAACTGGCCGGTCATTTACTTCATCAACTACACGCCAACAAGTTCTTTGGCACCATTTATCACCGCGCCATCAATAGCAATCATTGCACAACCAATATATATAGGAGTTATGAACCGGTGCTAAGGCCCCAATTTCTAATAGTGAGAGGAGCAACTTCCGAGATTGCAGCAGGGGAGGAGCTGGTACAGGAGGGACGGATGCTCACTGGCCCACTCCAAGGCGGCCGGGGACAACACCGCCAAGTGGGCACCGCTGTTCTAAACTCCGGCGGACGCGGCGCAGTGAGCTGTTCCGCACTCCGCTGATGCGTGCGGGTTGGTTCTTCTTGGAATCTTGGTCATGTGCTGGTTACCTGCCATTGGCACCTTTCTGGTAGTTCTCTCTTCATTTGGTTTGTGCCTTTTGTTGCGCGGTTGTTGGAAGCATTAGTACACGGTATACATTTAGGGAAACTTTGGGCAGGGGCACTATTCAAAGTGCCCCTAAAAGTGTTAATTTGGGGCATTTTGATCAAAGTGCTCCTAATTCATTATAATTTGGGGCATTTTGGTCAAACTGCCTCTAATTCGAAGGATTTTGGGGGCATTTTGAAGAAGTGCCCCAAAAGGTAGCAATCTTTTGAGGCACTGTTGGGGATATACCAAATGGGTATACCATCGACGTAGTCCTAAACCAGCAAGCCAGGGTGGCCTAGTTGCTCGAGATATGGCGGATATCCTACCGGGCGGCCCATCGAGGTGGTATGGCGGATATCCTACCGGGCGGCCTAGTTGCTGGAGATACCATGGCGGTACTGGATGCAGGCGCTTATGGCGGATCCGAAGACAGGCCCATGGCGGGTTGCCTTGTAGTACACGCATAGGACTTAGTCTAGGACTCCAAGTTGTATCCGCTCTGGTACCATCGTGTAGCCCACGCCAGGCGCCTTTATAAGCCCGATGTGGAGCAGCCCTTGCGGCACAACACAACAGCTAAGGTTTATGGCCAATCGCATAGCGAAACAGCCAACCTCCTCATTGTAATCGAGCACTTGTTGCCATATAGTGAATTATAGCAGTACGTAGGGTCTCGCCACCGTTGCGGGATCTGAAGCTGGGTAAACTCGTGCTACCACCATCCCGGATCGCTCCACTGTGTTCACCCCCTTCCACAAACAGCCATACCCCTACCTCTATGGCAGATCTGTTGACGAAACCACGACAGTTGGTGCCCACCGTGGGGCATAGCGCGTCAGGAGCGCGGATCCAGGTGGGATCCGCCTTCACAGGCATCGGCGACACTGTCGCCATCGGGCGCGTCCTCTACGATTCCGGCTTCCCCATCGTCCCAGCGGATAACCTTTGGGTGCTGGCTAGAGAAGACCCCGCTCGATTCACTGTCGTTCTGATCGGAGATATCCATATCTTCATTGGAGAGACAAACCCTATCCCCGCTACGGAAACCAATTTCTAGTGGATGGGTATGGCTGAAACTTCCAGGTGGACCGCTTTTGAGCTGGATACGGAGGAGGACTCATCTGATCTAGAACTTCCTAAGTTACCTAGATCGGATCTAAAAAACAACCCCACCCAGCCCGCCCTAGAGGTAGAGGAAGTGGTGGAAGATTGCTGTGAATCCGCCATGAGCAATCTTGCGTTAGAGACACCGCGGTACTTCCTTGTCGCTTTCACAGGTATCACTTCGGGATCTACCTGCAATGGAGAAGATAGCCCATGTGAATCCATCCTAGAGGCACTTAACGAAAGTGGTGAATCAGATGACTGGGATAGCAAAGGCTATGATTCTGATCACTATGACGCCGCCATGAGAAGGATCGAGGCGGAATTAGCTCAGCAGGCACTTGAAGAGCAGAACGCAGCCGCCAAGCAGGTGTTCATGACCAACAAAGGAGATGACGTTGGGCAGACAACCGAGGATCCGCCATCTCAGGCAGCCCATGACGGAGATGCCGGCAAAGAGCAGGGTAACCCGCCACAAGCCGCCGATCCTGCCACAGAACAGCTTCCTGAGATCCAGGGCGGCCCCAGGCCTCTGCAACCCGCCATCAATGAGGTCCAGCACCCAGAAGACTTCACGACCCCACTGGATAAGGTCGTCTACGGAACTCTAGCAGATCCAATCACCCCTGACTATGTCAGGGACGTGAACAATCTTGAGAAGAAAAGGCGAGCAATCCTTAAAGAAGCAAAGCGAGTCAAGAAGATGGGCCAACAGCTAGATGGCGACATTGCTAAAGCTCAAGACATGCTGAAGCGCGCAAGGAACATGGAGGAGAAGTATGTTACTCTCATCCAGAACCAGATGGCCGAGGGAGGCGACCCGTGATGTCTACATACGCTTCTGTTCTTGTAGACAGTGTTGGGCCTCCAAGTGCAGAGGTTTGTAGAGCAGCAGCAAGTTTCCCTTAAGTGGATCACCCAAGGTTTATCGAACTCAGGGAGGAAGAGGTCAAAGCTATCCCTCTCAAACAACCCTGCAATTACGATACAGAAAGTCTCTTGTGTCCCCAATACACCCAATACACTTGTCAGATGTATAGGTGCACTAGTTTGACGAAGAGATAGTGAAATACAAGTGGTATAGATGATTATAAGTAGCAAATGTGATTTGAAGTAAATATCGCTGCGAGCAAACATGTAACAAAACAGGAAGTAAACGGTGTGCAATGCTTGGAAACAGGGCCTAGGGATCATACTTTCACTAGTGGACACACTCCCAACAATATAACATAATTGAACAAATAAATAACTTCTCTTCACTATGGTACTCTGAATTACTCTCCTATTGAATAACACTAATCATTGCGTAGGGCTACGAAGCACTCCTCAAAGTTCATCAAGTACTTGACAAACACCACTCATAGAGATATCCAAATCAAATCACAACTCAAGATAGATATTATTGCAACTTAGACCAAGTATTAACACGGTGCACACACTGTCAACATTACACTATGAAAGGAGGTATAGATCACTTCAATACTATCATAGTGATAATTATTCTCATAATCCATAAGAGATCACAATCGTAGCCTAGACCAAGTACCACCATGATGCACGCACTGTCACCATTACACCATGGCGGGAGGAATAGATTACTTTAATAACACACTAGAGTACACATAATGAAGAAGAGTAAAATCTACTTATTCAACATGATACAAAGCTCACGATCACATAAAGATCACATCATGGGAGAGAGAGGTGAACCACATAGCTACCGGTAGAGCCCTCAGCCTCGGGGGTGAACTACTCCCTCCTCATCATAGGAGATAGCAAGGTTGATGGAGATGGCGGTGAGGTCGATGGAGACGGCAGAGATGGCGATGGAGACCAATGGAGATGGCTCCAGGGGCACTTCCCCGTCCCGTTAGGGTGTCGGAATAGAGACTTCTGTCTCCCAAAATTTGGCTTTGATGGCGGCGGCGCTGCGGAACTGTTCTGGAAATTTCATCGACTCCCCTAGGGTTTTCCGTCCCGAGGCTATATATAGGCGAAGGGGCGTCATCAGGGGTGGCCCCAGGCCTCCTCACACCTAGGCGGCGCGGCCAGGGCCTGGGCCACGCCGGCCTAGTGTGAGGCTGGCCTGTGGCCCCTCTCCTTCGCCTCTTCGGATCTCTAGAAGCTTCCGGGAAAAATAAGACTTCAGGAACTTGTTTCATCAAATTCTGAGAATATTTCCTGTGTATCACTTCTGAAACACAAAAATAGCAGAAAACAAGGAACTGGCACTGTGGTATCTTGTCAATAGGTTAGTTCCGGAAATCGCATAAAAGTTCCACGAAGTGTAACGAAACATTAGGCAAATGGTGTAAAAACAAGCATGGAGCATCAAAAATTATAGATACGTTTGAGACGTATCAACCCGCAGCTAGTACGAAACCTTGAGTTCACCGTACCAACCACAGAAACTTTGGCCAAGATGTATATCATGAACCCGCCATATGTGGACAAGAACCGCGATGAAGTCAGGGCTACGCCCATTGAGAACATCGTGGCTGCAAAGGAGCTATTGGAGCATAATAAGAGCCCAGCAGCCCTAGAGACGGCGGTGAAACTGATGACCAAAGCATTGGTGCAGCAGGAGAAGGCCACATGGTCACGACGGCTTGAATCTGATCCCGCGCTATGCAGGTCCAGCACTGCCTCTAAAGCTCGGGGGGCTGGCAATTATGGTACGTGCCCTGATAACGAATCTCATACCAGATCCTCAGAAATCCAAAGAAGAGAAGCTCGCAACTGGGCAGATGCCATCCCAATATCCTCCGATGACAAACCAAATGGCAAAGGCCCGCAGAGAAATCCATCGCCACCTCACAAGAACTACCCTGCTTATGGATACCAGCAAGACAACGCTGTTCCCCACCATAAGACCAACATGCCACCTCCAAAGTATAAGACATTCGAAGTCCCAAAGGGAGGAATTGTCATACGCGACAATGATAGCAAGCGAGGGAAAAGCCGTGATGCTGGACACAGAGACGATCCGCCATGACAGGAAGCCAGCAGAGACGGTGGATCCAAGCGAAGGGAACGATCTCGCCATGATGACAGCGCACACCGCAGCGGCGACAAAGATAAGCATTGCTCTTCTCGCTGCCACGATGACAAAGGGCAAGGCTCCCGCCGCAATGACGATGACCCATCTCAACGAAGAGTAGAGGGAAGCCGTCATAGCTGCAGAGATCAATTGCAGGACGGCGAGAGTAAAAGACGACATGATCCTTCGCCATCCCCACCAGGCAGCCCCCATGGTGGTGGCGGTGGTGGCGGCGGACCAGCAAAATCACGCAACTCTCGCAAGGATCCGTAGGACCAGAAGCCCTACGATGCGCGTACCCACCTAAACAAGATTGCCAAGTCTCAAACAGCCTTCTTCCTTGGCCCAAAGTGCTTTGGACAACAGATCCGTGATGAGCCCATCCCACATGGGTTCAAGATCGAGAAAAATATCCGCCAGTACAATGGAGTCGATAGGCCTCTAACTTGGCTACAAGACTACTTCAATGCAGTGCAGTTCATGGGGGATCACCCAACGTTGTTGTCCACTATTTGCCCTTGATGATATCCAGCACTGCGCGGCAGTGGATCAATGACTTGGCAGAAAATTCCATCCAAACCTGGTTCGATATGCAAACTGCGTTCACTAAAAACTTCGAGGGGACTTACAAGAGACCCCATAACATTGGTGACCTCCAAAGGTGCCGACGGGCTGACAACGAGACCTCCCGAACTTTCCTCACACGATGGCTAGATATGAAGAACTCCTGTGAGGGGGTTACCGATGAATCCGCCATCCTCGCGTTCATCGACAGTTTGGAGAGAGGCCAACTGCTCCGCCATCGCCTGTTGCGGGAAAGGAACAAAGGGAAACTAACCCTAAATTCCATGATCACTATTGCAAGCAACTATGCGGCCGCCGACGACGACGCCCGCGAGTCTCTGAAGGCTTCCGCCATCCAGAATACTGGAAAGCGGAACAACAGCAATAAACGGAAGAATCCGCTAGAAGACCAGCAAACTCCGGATATGGTGGCCACAACCTTCGCCGACAAGGTTCAAAGCAGCCAGCGTGGCAGAGGACGTGGTACTAGCAGTGGCCAGCCGTGGAGCTCTACAGCTCCCACTTCAGCGCCATCCGCCCCCGTGTCCTACGATGAATACCGCGATATGCCATGTTTCGCCCATCACGACGCTTCAGGGAAGTGCAATCACACCAACCGGAACTGCAAATTTGTCAATGACCTCAAGGCGGATCAAGAAGCTGGCTACAAGCGCAACCGGCGACAATGCCCTCGTGGCAAAGGAAAAGCGGACAAAGACAAGGAGTCCAAGGATGGCAGTGATATGGACGAAGATCCTGCGCCCAAACCCGCCGAAAAGGCAGAGGGTGATGCTGGCAAGGGTAACCCAATCAAAAACAAAAAAGGAGCCTTTCACACATTCCTTGGACCCCCCACGGCTAAGGCACAGAGAGCCACTATGTGCTCCCTCAATGCCACCATGCCAAAAATCCGCCAGTACGTCCGATGGTCCGAAGTACCGGTGCACTGGAGCCGCGATGATCATCCAGAGCACATCCTGGATGGATATTATGCCATGGTAGTATGCCCTGTAATCCATGGCTATGATTTCTCCAAATGCTTAATGGATGGCGGCAGCAGCCTGAACATCATGTACGTGGAAACTCTGATAAAACTTGGTCTTACCAAGACCCAACTCCGCCATAGTGCTGTCACTTTTTATGGAGTGGTTCCTGGCCGCCAAGCTAAGTACCTCGGGTCCATCACCCTCAAGGTTGCCTTCGGTAGTGAAGAAAATTACCGAGAAGAGCCTATAACCTTTGAGGTGGTCCTGTTCAAAAGTACATACCACGTGATCTTCGGTCGCCCCGCCTTCCACAGCTTCCATGCCAGGCCATGTTACATCTACAACTAGCTGAAGATGCTGGGACCGGATGGCATAATCACCATTTATGGCAGCTTCAGAAAGGCAAAGGAGTGCGAGGAAGGAGAAGCCGCTTTCGCGGAAGCAGTGTTCTTCGGCGAGGAGTTCAAAGAAATCCATGCCACCACGGACCCCGCGGAGATGCCGGCATCCAAGCAAGAGGTTTCCGCCTCCCCGCGCACCTTCAAGCCTACAGTCAATCCAAAACAGGTGGAACTTGTCGCTGGCAATGTCGCCAAGACCACCTCCATTGGGACAAATCTGTCCCCCAAATAGGAAAGCGCGCTCGTCGAGTTCCTCCGTGAGAACCAGGACATCTTCGCATGGCAACCATCTGACATGACAGGTGTACCTAGGGAACTTGCCGAGCACGCCCTACAGATAATCCCTGGCTCCAAGCTAGTAAGACAACCCATGAGACGCTTCGGAGATGAAAAAAGCCGCGCCATAGCAAAGGAAATCTCCAAGCTACTGAAAGCAGGCTTCATCAAAGAAGTGATCCACACGAAGTGGGTGGCAAATCTTGTGCTAGTTCCTAAGAAAAACACAAAGGTTCTGCGCATGTGTGTAGATTACACTGGCCTGAACAAAGCGTGTCCAAAAGATCCTTTTCCCTTGCCTCGCATTGACCAAGTCATTGACTCGACGGTGGGATCAGAATTGCTATGTTTCTTAGATGCCTACTCAGGATACCACCAAATCAAGATGAAGCAGTCCGATCAGCTTGCCACGTCGTTCGTAACACCCTATGGCACATATTGCTATGTGACAATGCCATTCAGTCTGAGAAACGCAGGAGCAACGTATCAGCGCACCATGCAGAAGTGCCTGGCGGATCAAATCGGACGAAACATCCACGTATATGTGGACGACATCGCCGTTATATCCAAGAAGCAAGATGGCCTTATAGCGGATTTGCAAGAGACCTTTGACAATCTGAGGAAGTACAACATGATGCTCAACCCCACGAAGTGCGTCTCTGGGGTACCAGCTGGACAACTTCTGGGATTCATCGTCTCCCACCGTGGAATTGAGGTCAACCCAGAGAAGATCAAGGCAATCCTCGACATCTCCTGGCCCAAAGACTTAAAAGACGTACAACGACTCACAGGCTGCGTGGCAGCAGTGAGCAGATTCATCAGTCGTCTTGGCGAGAAGGCTTTGCCACTCTACAAGCTGATGAAGAAATCAGACGAATTCGTCTAGACCAATAAGGCAGACGCTGCGCTTAAGGATCTGAAGAGAGTGCTATCCACTGCACCGGTCCTAGTGGCTCCCGAAGACCAGGAACCCATGTTACTATACATGGCGACAACCAACAGGGTCGTCAGCATCGTCATCGTGGTAGAACGTAAGGAAGAAGCGTAGGAGTACGGCGTACAGCGACCAGTCTACTATGTCAGCGAGGTCCTGACGGAATCCAAATAGCGCTACCCTCACTACCAAAAGTTGGCATTGATACGTCTCAAATGTATCCATAATTTTTGATGCTCCATACTTGTTTTTATACCATTTGCCTAATGTTTCGTTACACTTCGTGGCACTTTTATGCATTT
This sequence comes from Dactylis glomerata, assembly GCA_007115705.1. Classification (NCBI taxonomy): domain Eukaryota; kingdom Viridiplantae; phylum Streptophyta; class Magnoliopsida; order Poales; family Poaceae; genus Dactylis; species Dactylis glomerata. The sequence continues at coordinate 268,894 of QXEO01000095.1, forward strand.
TCTGGAACTAACCTATTAACAAGTCGCCACAGTGCCAGTTTCCTGTTTTCTGCTGTTTTTGTGTTTCAGAAAAGTTACACAGGAAATATTCTCGGGAATTGGACGAAACCAAAGCAAGCCATCCAGATATTTCACGAAGCTTCCAGAGAACCGAAGAGGAGACGGAGTGGGGCCACGAGGTGGCCTCACACCAGGGCAGAGCGGCCCAGCCCCTAGCCGCGCCCCCTATGTGTGACACCACCTTGGTCCACTTCTGACGATGCCCCTTCGCCTATAAAGACCCCCTAATGGGAAAAACTTAAGTACCCGATCAATATTCCAGAAACACATCGCGATCCACCGCCGTCGTCGACCCGAGATCGGGAGGGTCCAGAAGCTCTTCCTAGCACCCTGCCGGAGAGGGGAATCGCCACCGGAGGTCTTCTTCATCGCCATGCTTGCCTCCGGAGCGATGAGTGAGTAGTCTACCTTGGACTATGGGTCCATAGCAGTAGCTAGATGGTTGTCCTCTCCACCATGTGCTTCATGTTTAGATCTCATGAGCTGCCCTACATGATTGAGATCACTGTTATGTAATTCTACATGTTTGGTTTGTTGGGATCCGATGAATATTGGTGTTATGATTGAGTTGCTATACTGAAATATATCTTATATTATCTCTATTTTGTTTATGACCTTGCATGCTCTCCGTTTTAGTAGCTATCTTGGTCGAGTAGTTGCTAGTAACTCCAAGAGGGGGTATTTATGCTCGATAGTGGGTTCATGCCTGTATTTAATCTGGGGGAGTGATAGAAACCTCTAAGGTTGTAGATGTGCTATTGCTACTAGGGAGAAAACAACATTCATATGCTCGAGGGCATATGCTTTGTTTACATTACACACTTTGCTTAATACAATTATCTGTTGTTCGCAACTTAATACTCATGGGGTGTTCGGACGATATCCCCGTGAGTGGATTATTAGTCATAGATGCAGTTGGATGGCGGTCTATGTATTTTATTGTAATGCCCAGAGTAAATCGCATAGTGATCTTCTTGATATATCACGTTTATCTTTATTCTATCAATTGCCCAACTGTAATTTGTTTACCCAGCATGTGTTATTTATCTTATGGAGAGACACCACTAGTGAACTGTGGACCCCGGTCCTATTTCCATCATATTGCTATCACCTGTTTACTTTACTCGCACTGTTTACTTTACTTGCATACTTTACTATTTTCCACTCGATACGCTCATACCCTTTGTTTCAAGCAAACCGGTGAGGTTGACAACCTCATCGCAAGTTGGGAACAAAGTACTTGGTTGTGCGTGTGCAGGTTCCATGTTGCTACTGGCCGAAGACGAGTCAACAAGTATCGTTAAACGGCACCCTTGTTGGAGTGTTATTAAGCCAGTCCGCATCACCTTCAGTTGTACTGTCTGCTCTTCTCCTGATCGATTAAACCTTGGTTTCTTACTGAGGGAAAAGACTTGCTGCTGTGCTCATCATACTTTCCACTAGGAGTTTCCCAACTGCCTGGCCATCATAATCATCAACTACACGCCAGACATCAAGCCCTTTTCTGGCGCCGTTGCCGGGAAAGAAGTGGAAGACCTCTGCAAGCGGAATTTTTCACACGCACGTCCTTTACTTTGTTATTGTTTTGCTTTACTTTATTTATTTTTACCTGCATCGTTTTATCAAAAACCCAAAAAAAAAATTAGAATCCTTGATAGTTGTTTATACTTGTCTACTTTTAGTTTTGCTGAAATGGCTAATCCTGAAAACACCAAGTTGTGTGACTTCACTAGCACAAACAATAGTGATTTTATCTGCACTCCTATTGTGCCACCTGCTCCTGCTGCAAACTTTTATGAAATTAAGCCTGCTTTATTGAACCTTGTTATGAAAGAGCAATATTCTGATGCTAGTACTGAAGATGCTGCAGCTCATCTCAACAATTTTGTTGAGCTATGTGAGATGCAGAAATATAAGGATGTAGAAAGTGATATTATTAAGCTCAAGTTGTTTCCTTTTTCTTTGAGAGGAAAAGCTAAAGATTGGTTGCGTTCTTTGACTAAGAATAGTATTGATTCATGGGCTAAGTGTAAGGATGCTTTTATTGGTAGATATTATCCTCCTGCTAAAATTATATCTTTGCGTAGCAATATTATGAAGTTTAGTCAATTTGATAATGAACATGTTGCTCAAGCCTGGGAAAGAATGAAATCTATGATAAAGAATTGCCCCACTCATGGACTGACTACTTGGATGATTGTTCAAACCTTTTATGCATGACTAAATTTTTCTTCGAGGAACCTACTGGATTCAGCTGCTGGAGGCACTTTTATGTCCCTTACCTTGGGCGCCGCAATAAAGCTACTTGACAACATGATGGTAAATTACTCTGAATGGCACACCGAGAGAGCTCCACAAGGTAAGAAGGTAAATTCTATTGAGGAAACCTCTTCCTTGAGTGATAAGATTGATACCATTATGGCTATGCTTGCTAATGATAGGACTCATGTAGATCCTAATAATGTTTCTATAGCCTCTTTGGTTGCTCAAGAAGAGCATGTTGATGTGAACTTCATTAGAAACAATAATTTTAACAACAATGCTTATAGGAACAATTTTGCTAGTAACAATTATAGGTCGTATCCTTCTACCAATGGTAATGGTCATGGTAACTCTTATGGTAATTCCTCCAACAACACTAGGGCCGCGCCCTCTGAACTTGAAGTCATGCTCAAAGACTTCATGGTAAAACAAACTGCTTTTTAATAAGTCTGTTGAGGAAAAGTTAGGCAAAATTGATATTCTTGCTTCTAAAGTTGATAGCCTTGCTCATGATGTTGAACTTCTGAAATTAAAAGTGTTGCCTAATGATGTGAAAGAGAACAATATTTTTGCTACTGCTAATGCTATTCAAGTTGGAATTGATGAAAATATTAGATTGTTAGCAGAATTGCATGCTAGATGGGAAAGAGAGGATGAGATTGCTAGGAATATGAAAGTTTGTACTATTACTACCTCTAAGGATGTTGTTCCAAATGCTAGCAATCCTCTTACTTTGATTGGTGTAGAGAAAACTCCCACTCCTTGTGTTAAAAAGCCTAAAACTGCCAAAACTTTTTCTCAAAAGAGTGCTGAAATTTTTCGGAGTGTAGGAGATGATAGCTCTATTTCCTTTAATGATTTTGATGTTGATGGCTGCAATATATCTGAAGTAATTTTGTTCTTGCAAAAGCTTACTTTGACTCCCAATGCTAGTTCTTTAAATGTTGCTTTTACTAAGCATATTACCAATGCTCTCATAAAAATTAGGGATGAAAAGTTGCAGCAAAAAGCCTCTGTTCCCAAGAAGTTAGAAGATGGTTAGGAACCCATCATTGATATGCATGTTAATGGTTTTGATTGCCATGCTTTATGTGATCTAGGTGCTAGTATTTCTATTATGCCTAGAAAAATTTATGACATGCTTGATTTACCACCGTTTGAAAAATGTTATTATGATGTCCCTATTGCTGATGTTGCTAAAAATAAACCTTTGGGAAGGATTAATGATGTTATTATTGTAGTTAATAATAACCTTGTTCCCGTTGATTTTCTCGTTATGGATGTTTAATGCCATGCTTCATGTCCTATTATTTTGGGAAGACCCTTTCTTCGAATTGTAGGTGCCATCATTGATATGAGGGAAGGCACCATCAAATATCAATTTCCACTAAATAAAGGTATGGAACACTTCCCTAGGAAAAGAAAGAAATTACTTTTGACTCTATTCTTAGAGCAAATTATGAGCTTGATGCTTCATCTCTTGATGTTACTTGATTCGCAATTTTCTGCGCCTAGCTCAAAGGCGTTAAAGAAAAGCACTCTTGGGAGATAACCCAATGTTTTATTTTTAGTACTTTTTCTCTTATTTGAGTCTTGGAAGTCATTACTACTGTAATGACCTTTCCTTATATTGTTTATTTCATTGTTGTGCCAAGAGAAGCCTCTAATTTGAGTGAGGTAAAGATTTGGGGATGTTGCTGTCCTGAAACTGTTTTCGGTGCTGCACTGTAAAAATTCGTAAAAAATCTCTGTATATCTTTTGGACCTGCGATTTCTTGTGCATATGTCCCAGGTTATATCCAAACTTTCATTAGTTGAACACTTTTTGATTTGAGCAACAGAAAAGCCCTTAAAAATTCGGCCTTTATCAGCTGTTCTGTTTTGACATATTTCTGCCAATATTTGTTTTTGCCGCTTTATCGCTTTCTTTTGAGTTCTTTTGATCACGGAACTTTTGGGGAAGTTGCTACAGTAGTATATGCTATATATGTGGTGGTTTTGGGTTGAAACCTGAAGCAAAAGAGGTTAATTATATGTTATGCCACACTAATGTTGCTAATAGATTTGTGTTTAGTTTTGTATGAAGAAAGTTTTCAAGTGTAGGGATTGGAGAATGATGAGATGAGTTGAAGAATGGACAAAAGCTCAAGCTTGGGGATGCCCATGCATCACCCCAAGAAATATCCAAGAATTACAAGCGTCAAAGCTTGGGGATGCCCCCGAGGCACCCCTTCTTCATCGGCAAAAATCAGGTCACCTTTCAAGACACTATTTTTATTGCTTCATGCACTATGCGTTTTTCTTGGAGCGTTAGTTGTTTTAGTTTTCATTATTAGTTTAGTTTTGTTTGCTGCAATAAATGTTTGGACCCCAACAAATTTCTTTTGGAGAAGTTTCCTTGCTTTTCATTTTCCAAGAACGCTCTAGTTTTCACTCTTATCAAAAACCGTGTGTTCTACTTTTTCTGCTACTGCTTTTGGTTTTCATTTTTGCCTTGATTTGCATTCAGATCTTCTTATATTTATTTATCAAGGTGTATTTTTGCCTCTGGACTATGTTGGTTTTCCTCAAAAGAGTTGGATTAAAAAAGTTCAAATTGTGTTGGAAAAGAGAAAAAGCTTTGTGCAAAAAAGTGGTACAAGAAGGAGCTTGTGTAGATTGCGGCTTAGGCTTTTTCATGTCATGATTGATGTCTTTTTGATAGTATGCTTAGTGGTTTTTTTGTAGCATGACTTGTCTCAAATAACTGAGATTGCTTAATGAGCCTTTGAAAAAAATCATGCGCTGTTTTAATTATTTGGAAGCATTATTTTGGTTTTCTCCTTGATGCTTTATTTGGGTTGACTTGGCGCATGCTCACACATGTTAGACTCTTACAAAGTCGCTAATAGCCTCTATGATCATTTAGTTTTTGACTTTTGATGCCATCTTATGCTTCTTTTAATGTTGCTTTGTCGCTTTGCATGATTATGGCCGTTATTGCTCTCTTAGTTGGTCGCTCCCAGTCTTTTGCTAGCCCTCGCCTTGTACTGAGTATGAGCTCTACTCGTGCATCCAACTCCTAAAAACCAAGTTTGCCAAAGTGTCCACCATATATACCTATTAGCAATTTGCTATTCCAAGTAAATTTGACTTGCTTTTATTTTCTCTTCAAATTAAACTCTTACCAGTGTTATGCGAAAATTGGTCAGTAAAGCAATCACGAACCGGAAGGCAAACTTTACTTTTTATTGTTCTTAAAAATTTGACATTGTGGTCTCTTATTTTGAGTTGTTATGCTTGCAAGTTGTAAGTTGGAGACTAGCCCAACCATGCCGTCATGGGCAATCTTTCAACATTGCACTTCCTATTTGAGTTGATATCGTGATCTTTTGTTTATGGATGCCCGCGGTGTGAAATGAATTGGGAATCTTGCGGGGATCATGGAGTTTGTATATGTGTTAGGGAAACGCCTGGGCCGCCAATCAAAGCCATGCATAATTCATGGTGTAAATTTGCAGCATACCCATAGTGGACATTCGACGACGCATCTCAAAATAAAAAGCTACAGAAATGGTAAATAAAAGAGATGTCGAGGTGTTCATTGTCTGCTTGTCCTGTCATTTTGATGTGGGCTTGTTCCATGTCATCGGGACGGAGGTACCCTGTTGGTGGTTCTCGATGATACACATATACTTACAATGACAAGAGCCTTGCTTGGGACTCTATGTAAAGTAGCATGAGGTTTGGGTACTCGTATTCACGGGACACGAGGTTTTCAACTTATGATTTGTCAAGCATATGCATTATAATTGTTCTAGCATTAACTTTAACCATTCAAGATGCTTATGATGGGGGCAATGAGAGCTCAAAGCCGGTAAGTACCATAATTTTTGAAGGTTATAAAACTTGCAATCACTGCTTCCCTCCGCGAAGGGCCTTTCTTTTACCTTTATGTTGAGTCACCACCTTCTATCTTTATGCACCATTAAGAGAGCATAGTTGTCATTCTTAGTATAATGTGCATTGTCCCAAAGTTTCCATTGATTGATTCATATTGTTGGTTTCACTTGTTCTTAAATTATTTGTATCTAGTCGCCCTCTTAAACTTGAAGGTGTCCTATGCATTTATGTTTTGCTCTCCATAAAGGACAAGCTGAAAACCATTTGTATGTTTTCCTTATGATTTGAACACACATTTGACTTTCATTGTTTCATTTTCATGCTCTTTTTTTGTGTTCATTTGCATGTTATAACATGGTTGCTAAGTTATTTATTATCAAGAATATGGCTGTCATGCCCATGTTTTAAGTTCTTATGATCCCAGCTCACAAATGCTTACATATATGATCAAGATTGTGTAGGTGCATGTCACCTCAAAAATTATTTCTTTTGTTATCACTTACCTACTCGAGGACGAGCAGGAGTTAAGGTAGGGGATGCTGATACGTCTCCAATGTATCCATAATTTTTGATGTTCCATGCTTGTTTTCACACCATTTGCCTAATATTTTGTTACACTTCGTGGTACTTTTATGCATTTTCTGGAACTAACCTATTAACAAGTCGCCACAGTGTCAGTTCCCTGTTTTCTGCTGTTTTTGTGTTTCAGAAAACTTACACAGGAAATATTCTCGGAATTGGACGAAACCAAAGCTAGCCGTCCAGATATTTCACAGAGCTTCCAGAGAACCGAAGAGGAGACGGAGTGGGGCCACGAGGTGGCCTCACACCAGGGCAGCGCGGCCCAGCCCCTGGCCGTGCCCCCTACGTGTGAGACCGTCTCGGTCCAATTCTGACGATGCCACTTCACCTAAGTACCCGATCAATTTTCCAGAAACACATCGCGATCCGCCGCCATCGTCGACCCAAGATTGGGAGGGTCAGAAGCTCTTCCCGGCACCCTGCCGGAGAGGGGAATCACCACCGGAGGTATTCTTCATTGCCATGCTTGCCTCCGAAGCGATGAGTGAGTAGTCTACCTTGGACTATGGGTCCATAGCAGTAGCTAGCTGGTTGTCTTCTCCACCACGTGCTTCATGTTTAGATCTCATGAGCTGCCCTACATGATTGAGATCACCGTTATGTAATTCTACATGTTTGGTTTGTTGGGATCTGATGAATATTGGTGTTATGATTGAGTTGCTATACTGAAATATATCTTATGTTATCTCTATGTTGTTTATGATCTTGCATGCTCTCCGTTGTTAGTAGCTATCTTGGCCGAGTAGTTGCTAGTAACTCCAAGAGGGGGTATTTATGCTCGATAGTGGGTTCATGCCTCTATTTAATCTGGGGGAGTGATAGAAACCTCTAAGGTTGTAGATGTGCTATTGCTACTAGGGAGAAAACAACATTCATATGCTCGAGGGCATATGCTTTGTTTACATTACACACTTTGCTTAATGCAATTATCTGTTGTTCGCAACTTAATACTCATGGGGTGTTCAGACGATATCCCCATGAGTGGATTATTAGTCATAGATGCAGTTGGATGGCGGTCTATGTATTTTGTTGTAATGCCCAGAGTAAATTGCATAGTGATCTTCTTGACATATCACGTTTATCTTTATTCTATCAATTGCCCAACTGTAATTTGTTTACCCAGCATGTGTTATTTTATCTTATGGAGAGACACCACTAGTGAACTGTGGACCCCGGTCCTATTTCTATCATATTGCTATCACCTGTTTACTTTGCTCGCACTGTTTACTTTACTTGCATACTTTACTGTTTTCCACTCAATACGCTCATACCCTTTGTTTCAAGCAAACCGGTGAGATTGACAACCTCATCGCAAGTTGGGAACAAAGTACTTGGTTGTGTGTGTGCAGGTTCTATGTTGCTACTGGCCGAAGACGAGTCAACATGTATTGTTAAACGGCGCCCTTGTTGGAGTGTTATTAAGCCAGTCCGCATCACCTTCAGTTGTACTGTCTGCTCTTCTCCTGATCGATTAAACCTTGGTTTCTTACTGAGAGAAAAGACTTGCTGCTGTGCTCATCATACTTTCCGCTTGGAGTTTCCCAACTGCCTGGCCATAATAATCATCAACTACATGCCAGACATCAGGCATATAGAGTTTTCCTAGCTTCTCGTAAGTTAAGGCATTACTTCTATGACCATAAGATCATAGTGGTGCAACAGGACGAGTTGCAAAGTGGGGCATTGAATTGTCCTCTTTCGACATCGACTACAAACCTCGCACCGTCATCAAGTCTCAGGCTTTGGCAGAATTTATGGCAGATTGGAAGGAAGCATAGGAGACTACGCCCATTCCAGAACTAGAGCATTGGGTGATGCACTTTGATGGTTCAAAGCTGCTACACGGCTCGGGGGCTGGAGTGACACTCAAATCTCCTAAGGGAGATGAGCTCAGCTACGTTCTCTAGATCCACTTCCTAACCACCAACAACATTGCGGAGTATGAAGCGCTGCTACATGGGCTACGCGTCGCAAAGGAGATTAGCGTAAAACACATTATGTGTTGTGGATATTCTGACCTTGTTGCTCAGCAGCACATACAAAGCTCGAAACGAAGTCATAGCGGCATACAGAGACAAAGTGGACGAGATGGCCAAAAGTTTCCTCGGCTAAGATATAAAACACGTACGACGAGAAGATAACATGGCGGCCGACACCTTGTCCAAATCAGGATCTAGCCGCAAGGCAGTTCCGCCAGGCGTATTCCTCAAGCATCTGCACGTCCCATCAGTCAAGATGGTGGATCCCAAAAATCCGGAACTAGCGAGCTCCCCCGTTTTGGCGGTTTTGCCCAGCAATCCGCCATGGGCAGAGCCCTACCTGGAATATCTGACGAATAAGAAGCTACCCAAAGATGAAGTCCAAAAGAGACAAATCAAGCGTAGAGCCAAAGCGTACACCATCATAGATGGCCAGCTCTACAAGCGAAGCACCTCGGGAGTCTTTATGAAGTGCATATCCCAAGTGGACAGAATCGAAATACTAAGGAAGATCCATGAAGGCGAATGTGGGCATCATGCCGCAGCCAGATCCCTAGTAGCTAAGGCATTCCGCCATGGATTTTACTGGCCAACAGCCAAGGCAGATGCAGACCACATCATGGAGCTCTGCCAAGGTTGCCAGATGTATTCCAAGCAAACCCACATGCCTGCCACAGCACTGCATACGATTCCTATAACCTGGCCTTTTGCAGTTTGGGGGCTGGACATGGTGGGCCCGCTAAAAATAGCACCTTTGGGATTTACGCACCTCCTAGCAGCGGTAGACAAATTCACGAAGTGGGTGGATGCTAAGCCCATCAGAAAGCTTGATGGCAAAACCGCCCTAAAATTCGTCAAGGACATTGTGGTCAGATTCGACATCCCACATAGCATCATCACCGACCATGGCACTAACTTGTCTCAGGGAGAAGTTGAAGAATACTGCCATCACAATGGAATCCGCCTTGACCTGGCATCTGTGGCACATCCATAGTCCAATGGCCAAGTTGAACGGACCAATGGACTAATCATGTCAGGGATCAAGCCACGCCTAGAAGCACCGCTATGTAGAGCAGCTGGAGCATAAAACATCCACTAAGATACTATCCTAATGAGGTAATAGGCTAACAGGAGAGCAACAACAACTATTGTAATCCATTAACCAAGCATGCAGCTAACCTCCAAATACCAACAGCTCACAGGGACCAGCTATCAACTAACTTCCAAGTGCATGCATCTAACATCCAAAGCGAGAAGGCACAACTACTATATAACAGAGGCACATCAGCCCCACAGACATACATATCAAAGCAAGGATCTACAGACATTCAGAAACAGAAGCAGAGAGAGCGGAGAGATTAGAGTCGACGGGGAAGAGAGAGGAGCTACCTTGCCGCCGTTCTCGGAGAGGGCTGCACCAGATGAGGAGAAGCCTGGCCGGTGAGGAGGCTGGCGGACAAGACAAGAAGACGACCGAGGAGGATGCTGGTGTAGATCTGGCGGAGGAGCATGCTGGCTACCGAGTTTCGTGGACTGGTTTGCTCATCTCTTCTTCCCTCTCATTTTCATTACTCTGTGCGCCCAATTCCCCTCCCTGACCCAATTGCTGTTTAACACTCGAGCGGGCACCTGCTCTAGTGTTTCTCGCTCAACTTACACATGTATGTCCATGGGTTCCTAAATGTAAATAGAACCTCCGGAATGCATAACTAACCATCAGCATAACTACTAAATCGGTCTATCTAGAATATTACCAGTCTGTGCAGGTCCAAGAAAAAACAGGGCATTCCAGTACCAATCTGCAGCAACCTTTAATATTCCTAGAGAAGGTATAGTTAGGACTTAGGAGCTGAAGTATATTATCAAAATAATTAACGCTGATTAAAGTACTAAACTAACTGCCTTTTATTCATTACCTATCCGTATGTTTCTAGGTTAAATAAAAAACATGCCGATAGTTAATGAGTAAATGCACCCACAAAAAAGGTTAAATAACTAAGTACATGGAAATAACTTATTTCTTTCCCATAACTTACAGATGAAGTTTAGAAAACTATTATAGAAGAATCAGGGCACAAACATTGCACAACTTATGAATTCGTATATGCTAGAAAAATCAAGCATCTACATAATGTAATACAGTAAAATGTATCTACATGGATAAAATGTAGAGAGATGGCCATTAAATAGTTTTATTTTCATGAAAAAAAAACAGTGTGAAAAGAAACTCCATAAGCCTAATACTATTTTCTACAAGAAACGGGAGATCTCTCTAGGGAACCAGAACACATCCGTACCACTGCTTCTTTGTCAATGGCACCATAGCATAAAAACATTGGGCTGGGCCAAATTAGGTTATATAAAAGCATCTTTTCTCCAATTCCATTTCCAATCCCATTGATGATAAATACCTAATCCCACAATCTTTTACCTTTGGTTCGGCCACACTGTAACATAACAAGTTGTGGAGGGCCAAACCGCACTACTACTATTTCCCTGAAGACTGAAGTAAGAAACTACTCATAAATTGACATGGCCATCTTAATCAGCTAGAAGCTAACCAGCAGCGGCCATTTTAATCAGTTAATCAAGCATGCAGCTAACCTCCAAATACCAATAACTCAAGAAACCAGCTAGTAGCTAACCTCCATATGCCAACAACTCACATGACCAGCTAACCTACAAATGCATGCAGCTAACATCCAAAGACAGCAGCTACAACAAATATAATAAAGGCACAATAGCACCGCAGGCATACATAATAGAGCAAGGAGCCACGGGCATGTAGAAATGGGAGCAAGGAGGGCAGAGAGATGAGAGTCAATGAGGAAGAGAGAGCAGCCATACCTTAGCGCATTTCTAGGAGAGGTCTACGCCATATGAGGAGAAGCCTGCCCAGAAAGGAGGAGGCTGGCAAACAAGAAAGGAAGCTGGCGGAGGAGCATGCTGGATTGCTGTTGCAAATCTAGGGGAGGAGCAAACTGGTTGTCGCCTGAGAGGAGAGAGAGCTCTCTCTCTCAATTGATTAATGTGGACTGGTTTGCTCATCTCTCTCTTTTCCCTTACTCTGCATAGCCAATTTTCCTCCCTTCAATTATGTTTCCCGCTCAACACGCACCTGCTATGTACTCCCTCCGTCCCGGTGTATTAGTCCCACTATCAAAATCTATTTGTCCCAAAATACTCTCCACTCTAAGGCCCGGTTTGCACTTAATACTCCCAACTATTACTCTCTACCGATCGCTCTCCTTAATTCTCTCTCTGTGAAACGGTTTGACTGCATGCAGTGGGAAACTGATCCAGTGTGGGGCTAATGGATTCACCAATGCATGCCCGCCATTCTCGCCAGAGATTGGGTCACAGATTTCTTTGCATGGGGTGGGCTTGTTGTTGTGGGCTTCCTACGATGGTTCGCATGCCCCAATTAATCAGATTAATTAATATTTAAAAGAGACGCTCTGCTGATTGGAGGAAAGGTTAGACATGGAGCGATCGTTTTCGCCCAATCTACGCCTGCCTTGGTCGCGATGCACAGCGATGTGAGACTAATACACCGGGACGGAGGGAGTACAAGTAAATGGATAATTATAAATATATAGTTAATGCACTGCAATTTCCTCACTTCTTCCATTCAAAATTATATTAGAAATGGATAAGTAAAGAAGGTGATGAAACTTTGATGAGCCAACTACTCCGTGGTAAATAATATAATCCTATCTCTACAAGGAAAATAATTTAGGCATAATCATCATTAACTTTAACATCATAAGTTTGAGCTATGGAATAAAAACAAAGGTTGAGCAATGCCTACATTAGCAAAAAAAGGTACCATTCTGAAAATTTTATAGCTATTCATCTATACTATAAATATGTTCACCATGGATTATTCCATCAAGAAATAGATATTTGTCTCAAATCTACATAAATAATTTGAATAATCTAATCACATGAACCACTGAATTAATAGGCAGGCCACCACTGTGTGAGAACCACCAAATGACAACTGAAGTTAAATAGAAATAAGAATGCTGGATATTAGCCTGCTGTTACCATGTGAACTAAGGCCTTATATTTACAACTCTCGAGATCTATGAATCAAAATCAGCGGCTACATAGGAGGTAAATTGTACACTAAAGGCAAAATTATATTTTATATATTAATAGTCCAGCACTCCAGATATAATCAAGCTCCTGGCAGGCTATTAAGTCTCACCTGAGCGATGGCCCATAATTATAGAGGGCTTTGGTGGCCATGATCACTACAGCATGGACAGTGGATTCAGTGTATGTACGTGCCAATGAGCATGATGGCCAGAATAGCAGAGGTGGAAAAATAAACACTTGGATAGAAGACTGCATGAATATTAATGTAAACATCATCAGTAGGTTGGCCAAGCCGCATAATATCATAATACACATCTAGATAGCAGCTGACATGCCTAATCGAGATAATTTATCAATGCAGAAATAAAAAGAGGGGGAAATGGAGTTGCAGATAGCCTATGGTGAGTAAAACTTGAACTAACTCTACCCAGCCAATCAGGGAAAACAACAAAATCAAAAAGTGCTTCCAAAAGAAGCTTGTTCCCTTAAAGGTCATCAATTTCACACTTAGTCTCATAATTACATGATGGAGTTCCATCTTAAGAATATTAGTGCAGAATTGTTATTTCTGAACAACCATACATTATTAGAAAAAAGTTAATAAGCATTCTGAGCTCTTCTATCTGAACCAAAACTATTAATCCACACAAAAATTAAGAAAATCAAGAAATCGATCACAATAAATCTAAAGAATTTAAGAAATTATACTTTCAACTTGCCTAACTATTTTACTCTGGACTAAGTTTGTTTCAACCTGACTTACTTGATATTAAGTAAAATGGGTTCTAGGTAAAGAAATGGGTTCCAAGTTGCGAAACTAAGACACTGCAATGGAAAAAGGATGGCAAAAGGCACCTGGGTGCGATTTGGAAATCAGTAATTCTCACTAACTGCAATGATCATTTTATATCTTCACTAATCCTCCAATTGACAAGAAAGGGGAGCTCAAAATCAAAATAGAACCATTAGCCTAAGACGGCTTCTTTCAATTTCGCAGCTGATAAAAAGAAATTGCAACCGGTGTTCTTAAATTCCCACAATATAGTTTCCAAATATTCGGATTAAAAAGAGCTCACACAAGTCATATGCTCAGTGGAACATCAACCAGGCTGCAAAAATAATGGTGAATTGGTCGAAGAACTCAGTGAAATTCTCACCTAATTTAGGACAGCTACAGAATTACTTAAAGCTCGCTAGAAATGCGGAATGGATGACCATGGGGTTGTAACACCCCACGCCAGCGACCGTCTCCAACGTCAAAGCACATTAACATATCCTTCCTCCTCCCTTCAGGGTGTACCTCTGTGTGAGCTCCACCATCTAATTTCTTCATCTGTAGTGACCCCTCTTTCTTCATCCAGCTTACCTAACATTATTTGCCAGTTCATTGATTTGATCAATAGCACATTAACAGAGGCATGAAATAATCATGGTACTTTGCTCATTGAAAGAGCTGAATGAAATAATGCATATTGAATGGGTCATCTCAATTAGTTATGTTCAGACATGTCCAAGATTAAGAACCAAACATGCAAATCAAGCAACCTAGTTGCTTTGACAGAGACCTTGCAGTGAAGTAACGAGAGCTAGTTAGAGAAACAAATCTTCCTATATAGTAGAGAAGAAAGTAGTTAGCTAGCCAGCATAACGCCAACAAAATCAACATGAAGAGGGAGAGCTGGTTAAGTCCACTGCGAACTTTAGGATCTGACCTAAAATTACCCCTTAAATTTAGCAGACCCTGGACATGTGATGAAGAGCAAACATCTAAAAAATACAAGTATAAGTCGTATCTTCATCAGATACCCCACCTTGCTAATCATTCTAGTAAACCCAGTTGCAGCATCTGCAGTGAATGAGAGGTACTGAGGTAGACATTACCTAATGAGAGTTTAGATGTTCTGCAAGTAAAAGGGTAATCATATTAATATGGTGAAATAGCATACAAAAAAGCATAAATAAATACAAAAGTTCTACCAATAAAGTTGGACAACATTATTCAGAAACTCTATCCTAGTTTCCCACCTGTTAATATCAATTCAGCACCCCAAAGATATCAGCAGCATCTGTTTATCAAGTGCATAGTTTGCAGGCATAATAGGACTAAAACGTTAGCCTTTCTGAAAAGCAATGAACACCAATCCAATTCCTAGATTGCTGATGGTAGGCTCGATTAATGGTGCAAAACCAGGGGAAAACAAGCCCTTCTCTGCATCTTCAATGTGGCTTGATCTTCAATCGTCCTGCAGATAAAAAGGGCATACAAACTGGTTACAGAAATATTTTACAACTGATTACCTATTTTATACTGCAAAAGCTTATAGCCAGCAGCAGGCAGAGTTGGTGTAAATATCAATTATTTATTCATCTGTTTATGGCTAGAAAGTTTTGGCAATTAAAGATGCAATGACTACAGTATGCAAAATAAACGAATAATTAGAACTACACTATAAGTGTACCCAAAATAATGAAAGGTCCATGGAGCAGTTTAGACATATAAGAAATTATTATCCAGTCAGAACTTATTTGCATCTGCAGCATATAAGGGAATTAAGCAGTTCTAGTGTGCTTATGATTTACTCATTTATTCCTCTTATAATGAATCACTCTGACTCTGGGACATTAAAACAAAGCCAAGCTCCAAACAAAGATCACTTCACATTAGTGAAAGTATCTATTCTACCATAACTAAAATAGCTCACCTGCATGGGTGTACACAAATTGAAAAGGAGACAGAGAGCATATGCTCACTTAGACCTGAAATCTAATGTTTCACATAAAAGGACCACTGCTTGTTTTAAATCTACAAAATAAAATATAGGAGCAGCTGTAACTATTATTTGGATACTTGTGATACTCAACCAAACCCTTTCTTAAATTGCAGGAAGACATCAACAATCTAATATAATAAGCAAAATTGCTAAAAAAATCCAATGATTTTCAGCATATTTTCTTAGATAATTCTAGGCAAAAGACAAACATGTAACCAAGAAAAACACCAGGAAGAACACAGTGGCACATTATTTTAGTGGTAGACTTACTAATCATCTGTAAATATTAGACATGCCAATTATTATTATTATAAAGTTAATTAGGTATTTTCCTTATAAAAAGTGTAATTAGGTAGCTTCATTTGAAATCTTGCGCCAAGACACTATAAATCATAACTCATGGTCGTGCCAATACCATAGCTGAAAGTCTTCCATACTTGTCACTTGCCAATATGCAATAGATTAGTTCAGAGTGGCACCATATTTGTTTCAAGTTGTATTTGTTACTGATCGATGGTTTGTTCGCTTCTGTAGGATCAAATCTTACAATAAAATATGATAATTATGGGTTCAATTTTCATTAGGATATTTCAAATATGAATTGAATGGCATAATTTTTGTGGAATATCTCTCATATTCTATTGACCAAATTAATGGTTAAAATTTTCTCGAAGCACGTAATGGGATTATAAGCTGATATAGAGGGAGTAGGATATTTCTCAAGCTAAGATGCATTAACATGAATCACTAACTGGCATAAGGTGTAACTGCAACAGACCAGCAAGTCAATTCTAATATTGTCTCATCATTTCTGAGGAAACCTAGTAGACAATAAGAGAATAACATAGAAACTGTTAAATGAAAAGGAAGTACCTTCACTATTTAGACATACCGAATCTGTAAACCTGAAGAGCAAAGACCATGGCATGAGAATCCTAGGTGCTGAATAGTGCCTTTTTGTAAAAGGCAAACTTGCTCTGTCCTTCTCAGAATAGAAAGCCACGACACGTGAAAGTACAAATAAAATTGCTCTGATTTTTGCCTCCAACAGTGGTGATAATCATGGTTCTCTGCTCCTAGACAGAACAAAAATTCAGTCAGATTCAAGTCAATATTATAAGGAATATTTAGCATAAGCAGGTAAGTGCACTTGGCTGTATGCAGCAAATTAGGAAATGCATATGCAATCATGTAGAAGTAATCAAAGGGAGGAGGTACATCTACAGCCACACCATTGCATAGAGTACAAAACATGGTCAGCCAAGCAAATCGTTTTCAAGCAAAAGGAACACCAAAGGTTATTTGGAAATTCATCTACATTCATGTTTAAAAAATCAAAGGTAGGAGAGGTATTCACCTGGGTGCTGCAGCATCGGTGGAGTAAAGCGTGCTGACAAAATGCTTTGTAGAATGAACCTCATACATGATGAATAAATCAAATAGGGGACATATTCCAAGTCACGCCTGAACATATGCAAAGAATTTTGTCAGCACATACATCTTAGAGTAGAACTCTAAACTTGGGTCTCTTTAGACAATCTATCATCATAAATAACCTGTCAACTCTGAGAAGAAAATATATAGATACTAAATTCACTTGTGAGCATTACAACAAACGGGTGGTGTGCAAAACTTCATACGGTGCTGCAACTCATGCTTAATCACCCTTGATCTAAGCTAAAAACATCTCAAAGTAAATAATTAGCTGCCAAAGATAGGAAATCAAGAAAGATATCACATCACACAAGATCCCACTCCCTTGCTTGACCTCCTCCACCACTGGGTCGGCGCCGCCCCTTCATCTCCATCCCAGCATTGCTCCTCGAGATCCCACTCCCCTACTCGACCTCCTCCAGAACCTCCCTCTCCCACTTCTCCTACTCAAGCGAATCAATCTGTCTTCCCCAGCCAACCTCCAATCTGACCAAGATTTTGAAGCAAACGAGAACCAAGGGGACGAACCTGGTCCTCCGAGATGGGGTCATGCAGCGACTCCTCCCGCTGGCGATGCTGGCGAGCTCGGAGTTGCCGAGTTGGTGAGGACGACTACCCGCCCCCAGGCCGTCGTGGTTTGCCTCCAGCCCCACCATGTTTTGCCCCACAGCCGTGGGGCGCTACAGATTCCATCGCATCCCACCGGTGCGCCGCCTCTTACCAGTGAGCCGCCTGAGCCGCGGTGCTGTGCTGCCTCCACCCACCTTCTCTGCTGATTTGGGGACAAGAAGAGCAAGGGAGGAGGCGGTTGATTGGGGGAGAGAGGGGAGGAGGTGGGGATTGGATGAGCAGCGGAGGCGGCTGGTTGGGGGAAGGGAGCGAGAGGAGGCGGCTAATTGGGAGGTAGGTTTTCACCCAGCTTTTATACCTAAGCGGAAGAAAGCAACGCGACGAGATTGTTTTACGATGCTAACCAGAAGTTTTCACTGTGACTGCATCTCGGCCCCGCAATTTTGTGCCCCCACACGTCATAGAGCAAGCCAGGCAGTAGAAAAGTGACAAAAAAATTACCATATCCAATGGCTGTGGTTGACGCGGGTGAAAACAAATACTGTTCGGGTAACATCCAACGACTATGCTCTATCGCGCAAGTGCAACCATCGTGAAATGGCGGGTAGCCTAGGCAGAATTAAGGGTACAATGAGTCCACACCACAATAGAGGACCCTCTCCCAGAAGGGCGGTGCTCAGCGTCCTCCGGAGGATTTGGGGCAAAAGTCCTCCAGATCCCAAACCGTCCGATTAGACTTATACTGTACGTTTGATTAAAATACCGGGACCGTCACCATATTCCCTATTCTAACTGCACAACAGATCTCCACCCCAAAACAAACCACGCACATGACCAGCGAGGCCTGCCTGTGCTGGGCCATCGCCCACATCATAGAGATCTCCGGCGAGAGCTCGCCGGCTTGAAGCAGACCGGCCATAGTTGGTAGCATCGCCAGAACCCCCCGAAGCAAGCAGCATCGACGACCCTGGTAGTAGCATCATTGCCACTGGTAGCACCGATGGTCACCGTCGCATAGGACTCCGGCGAGAGCTTCGCCGGCGTGCAGCATCACGAACCGCACTTCTCCAGTTGGCGGCACATCGACTTCGGTATGCGGCGCCGCTGGCAGCTCCTCGACTATGGTATGCAGCGCTGCCGACAGCACCACCGCCCCGGCTGGTAGCACTACCGTACTACCATGGTAGCATCGTCGTGTCATGGCAGCACCGCGCCACCGCCACCCCTCCCTCGCAGCACTTATAGCGCCACCGGCAGCACCGCCGCACCGGCTGGTAGCACCTCCGTGCCACCATGGCAGCAAAACCGCTCCCATCAGGTAGCATCACCGTGCCACCTTTCCAGCAACATGGACGTGCCATGGCACTGGCAGCACCACCTTACCACCACCACGGCAGCACCACACCACCACGCTGGCAAAAGCATCGTCGTGACCTGGTAGCACCGCTGCGGAACCTTTGCAGCAGCATTGTCATGCCCCTGCCAACACCATCGAGTACTCCTTGCAGCAGCGCTGATACGTCTCAAACGTATCTATAATTTTTGATGCTCCATGCTTGTTTTTACACCATTTGCCTATTGTTTCGTTACACTTAGTGGCACTTTTATGCATTTTCCGGAACTAACCTATTAACGAAGTGCCACAGTGCCAGTTCCCTGTTTTCTGCTATTTTTGTGTTTCAGAGTGATACATAGGAAATATTCTCGAAATTGGACGAAACCACATCCTGAAGTCTTATTTTACCCGGAAGCTTCCAGAGATCCGAAGAGGAGTAGGAGGGGGGCCACCAGGGCCTCACACGCAGGGGTGGCGTGGCCAGCCCCCTGGCCGCACCGGGCCCATGTGAGGGCGCCTGGCTCCTCCTCTGACATCGCCCCTTCGCCTATAAAAACCCCCCGACGAGAAAAACCTAAGTACCCGATCAGTTTTCCAGAACACATCGCGATCTGCCGCCGCCGTCGACCCGAAGATCGGGAGGGTCCAGAAGCTCTTCCCGGCACCCTGCCGGAGAGGGGAATCGCCACCGGAGGTCTTCTTCATCGCCATGCTTGCCTCCAGAGCGATGAGTGACTAGTCTACCTTGGACTATGGGTCCATAGCAGTAGCTAGATGGTTGTCTTCTCCACCATGTGCTTCATGTTTAGATCTCATGAGCTGCCCTACATGATTGAGATCACCGTTATGTAATTCTACATGTTTGGTTTGTTGGGATCCGATGAATATTGGTGTTTATGATTAAGTTGCTGTACTGAATTATATCTTTTGTTATCTCTATGTTGTTTATGATCTTGCATGCTCTCCGTTGTTAGTAGCTATCTTGGCCGAGTAGTTGCTAGTGACTCCAAGAGGGGGTATTTATGCTCGATAGTGGGTTCATGCCTCTATTTCACCTGGGGGGCCGACAGAAACCTCTAAGGTGGTAGATGTGTTGTTGCTACTAGGGAGAAAACAACATTCATATGCTCAAGGGCATATGCTTTGTTTACATTACACACTTTGCTTAATGCAATTATCTGTTGTTCGCAACTTAATACTTCTAGGGTGTTCGGATTGATATCCCCGGGAGTGGATTATTAGTCATAGATGCAGTTGGATGGCGGTCTATGTATTTTGTTGTAATGCCCAGAGTAAATCTCATAGTGATCTTCTTGACATATCACGTTTATCTTTATTCTATCAATTGCCCAACTGTAATTTGTTTACCCAGCATGTGTTATTTTATCTATGGAGAGACACCACTAGTGAACTGTGGACCCCAGTCTTATTTCCATCATATTGCTATCACCTGTTTACTTTACTCGTACTATTTACTTTACTCGCACTATTTACTTTACTCGCATACTATATTGTTTTCCACTCGATACGCTCATAACCTTTGTTTCAAGCAAACCGGTGAGATTGACAACCTCATCGCAAGTTGGGAACAGAGTATTTGTTTGTGTGTGTGCAGGTTCCGCATCACCTTCAGTCGTCATTGTCTCTCCTCTCCTGACCGACATTAAACCTTGGTTTCTGAACTGAGGGAAAACTAGCTACTATACTCATCATACCTTCCTCTTGGGGTTCCCAACGGGCTGGTTATTCACCACGCACAAGGACCGTCTGCTCCCACGTCAACCATACGCCAACAGCTTATTTTCTGGCACCATCAAACGGTAGCAGCTCATTTTCGGGCGCCGTTGCCGGGGAGGAAGAGAAAACTTCTGCGAGGGGAGTTTTTCGCACACACATTCTTTACTTTGTTTTATTGTTTTGCTTTACTTTATTTTATTTTACCTGCATTGCTTTATATCAAAAACCCAAAAAAATTAGAATCCTTGGTAGTTGTTATTTCTTTACCTTTAGTTTATCATGTTGATCCCTAAGTACGTTCTGGAGGACCTCTCAGTAGGTAGTGGTTCAATTATTGGAAAAAGTAACATTGAGGAGTTCTTTAATCATATTAGTATGCATGAGGAAGTTGAGGAAAAGTCTTGGGATGAGCTTGCTCCTAGTATTGAAGTTGCTTTTGTTTATTTAATTGATATGTTGGAAACTAGGTTTGCTAGTCTTAATCCTTTTATGCAATGTATGTTCCTTAAACTTCATGAAATTGAGGATCCCGAAAAGAAAGCTTTTATCCTGGAAACTTTGCGCCTAGAATTTAAGGATGTCGTTATTGAAGCTAGGAAAATTCTTAAACATTTTAATAAACTTGGTTCACCTATAAAGGTTATTGATACTAATGATGAGGGAACCGAAATACCTATACCTTGCAAGCTTTTGGGATTGAATGAAGCCTTCGAAAATAATTTTGCCTGGATCTGTCCTGAAATTTTTTTTGATGAAAATAGTGTACCAAAATATGATCACAAAGGGTCTTCTAAAACTTATGTGGATGAAATACAATGCCTTATTGATATGACCTCTGCTGTTGATCTTAATGCTTCATCACTTGATATTACTTGATTCGCAATTTTCTGCGTCTAGCTCAAAGGCGTTAAAGAAAAACACTCTTGGGAGATAACCCAATGTTTTCTTTTCAGTACTTTTTCTTTTATTTGAGTCTTGGAAGTCATTACTACTGTAATGACCGCTCCTTATCTTGTTTATTTCGTTTTTATGCCAAGAGAAGCCTCTAATTTGAGTGAGGTAAAGATTTGGGGATGTTGCTGTCCTGAAACTGTTTTCGGTGCTGCACCGTAAAAATTCGTGAAAATTCTCTGTTTATCTTTTGGACCTGCGATTTCTTTTGCATATGCCCCAGGTTATATCCAAACTTTTGTTAGTTGAACACTTTTTGATTTGAGCAACAGAAAATTCCTAAAAAATTCGACCTTTGTCAGCTGTTCAGTTTTGACAGATTTCTGCCAATATTTGTGTTTGCCACTTTATCGCTTTCTTTTGAGTTCTTTTGATCACGGAACTTTTGGGGAGGTTGCTACAGTAGTATTTGCTATATATGTGGTGGTTTTGAGTTGAAACCTGAAGCAAATAGAGGATTGATTATATGTTATGCTTGCACTAATGTTGCTAATAGAATTGTGTTTAGTTTTGTATGAAGGAAGTTTTCAAGTGTAGGGATTGGAGAATGATGAGATGAGTTGAAGAATGGACAAAAGCTCAAGCTTGGGGATGCCCATGCATCACCCCAAGAAATATCCAACAAGTACAAGCATCAAAGCTTGGGGATGCCCCCGAGGCACCCCTTCTTCATCGGCAAAAATCAGGTCACCTTTCAAAACACTATATTTTTATTGCTTCATGCACTATGTGTTTTTCTTGGAGCGTCAGTTGTTTTAGTTTTCTTAGTTGGTTTAGTTTGTTTGTTTTCTGCAATAAATGGTTGGACCCCAACAAATTTCTTTTGGAGGAGATGTACTCATTTTCATTTGCAAATAACGCTCTAGTTATCACTCTTATTAAAAATTGAGCGTTCTTCTTTTTCTGCTACTGCTTTTGGTTTTCGTTTTCGCCTTGATTTGCGTTCAGACCTTGTCATATATTTTCATCAAGGTGTATTTTTGCCTCTGATCTTTATTGGTTTTCATCAAAAGAGGTGTGTATAAAAATTTTAAATGGTGTTGGAAAAGAGAAAAAGCTTTGTGCAAAATAGTGGTACAAGAAGGAGCTTGTGTAGACTGCGGCTTAGGCTTTTTCATGTCATGCTTGATGTCTTTTTGATAGTATGCTTAGTGGTTTTGCTGTAGCATGACTTGTCTAAAATAACTGAGATTGCTTAATGAGCCTTTGAAAAAATCATGCGTTGTTTTTATTGTATGGAAGCATTATTTTGGTTTTCTCCTTAATGCTTTATTTGGGTTGACTTGCGCATGCTCACACATGTTAGACTCTTACAAAGTCACCAATAGCCTTCATGATCATTTAGTTTTTGACTTTTGATGCCATCTTATGCTTCTTTTAATGTCGCTTTGTCGCTTTGCATGATTATGGCCATTATTGCTCTCTTAGTTGGTCGCTCCCAGTCTTTTGCTAGCCCTCGCCTTGTACTGAGTATGAGCTCTACTCGTGCTTCCAACTCCTAAAAGCCAAAGTTTTCCAAAGTGTCCACCATACATACCTACTAGCAATTTGCAATTCCAAGTAAATTTGACTTGCTTTTATTTTCTCTTCAAATTAAACTCTTACCAGTGTTATGCGAAATTCGGTCAGTAAAGCTCTCACGAACCGAAAGGCACACTTTACTTTTTCCTGTTCTTAAAAATTTGACATTGTGGTCTCTTATGTTGAGTTGTTATGCTTGCAAGTTGTAAGTTGGATTCTAGCCCATCCATGCTGTCATGGGGCAAGCTTTCAACATTGCACTTCTTATTTGAGTTGATATCGTGATCTTTTGTTTATGGATGCCCGCGGTGTGAAATGAATTGGGAATCTTGTGGGGATCATGGAGTTTGTATATGTTTTAGGGAAACGCCGGGCCGCCAATCTAAGCCATGCATAATTCATGGTGGAAATTTGCAGCATACCCATGGTGAACATTCGACGAAGCATCTCATAATAAAAAGCTAAACAAAAGGCAAATAAAAGAGATGTCGAGGTGTTCATTGTCTGCTTGTCCTGTCATTTTGGTGTGGGCTTGTTCCATGTCATCGGGCACGGAGGTACCCCATTGGCGGTTCTCAATGATACGCATATATTTACAATGACAAGAGCCTTGCTTGGGACTCTAAGTAAAGTAGCATGAGGTTTGGGTACTCATATTCACGGGGCACGAGGTTTTCACATTATGATTTGTCAAGCATATGCATCATAATTGTTCTCGCATTAACTTTAACCATTCAAGATGCTTATGATGGGGGCAATGAGAGCTCAAAGCCAGTAAGTACCATAATTTTTGAAGGTTATAAAACTTGAAATCACTGCTTCCCTCTGCGAACGGCCTTTCTTTTACCTTTATGTTGAGTCACCACCTTCTTTCTTTATGCACCATTAAGAGAGGATAGTTGTCATTCTTAGTGTGATATGCATTGTCCCAAAGTTCATTGATTGATTCATATTGTTGGTTTCACTTGTTCTTAAATTATTTGTATCTAGTCGCCCTCTTAAACTTGAAGGTGTCCTATGCATTTATGTTTTGCTCTCTTTGAAGGACAAGCTGAAAACCATTTGTATGTTTTTCCTTATGATTTGAACACACGTTTGACTTTCATTGTTTCATTTTCATGATCTTTTGTTTGTGTTTATTTGCATGTTTACAACATGGTTGCTAAGTTCTTATTGTCATGATTATATCTTCATGCCCATGTTTTAAGTTCTTATGATCCCAGCTCACCAATGCTTACATATATGATCAAGATTGGGTAGGTGCATGTCACCTCAAAAATTATTCTTTTGTTATCACTTACCTACTCGAGGACGAGTAGGAGTTAAGCTTGGGGATGCTTGACACGTCTCAAACGTATCTATAATTTTTGATGCTCCATGCTTGTTTTTACACCATTTGCCTATTGTTTTGTTACACTTAGTGGCACTTTATGCATTTTCTGGAACTAACCTATTAATGAAGTGCCACAGTGCCAGTTCCCTATTTTCTGCTGTTTTTGTGTTTCAGAGTGATACACAGGAAATATTCTCGGAATTGGACGAAACCACATCCCGAAGTCTTATTTTACCCGGAAGCTTCCAGAGATCCGAAGAGGAGTAGGAGGGGGGCCACCAGGGCCCCACACGCAGGGGTGGCGCGGCCAGCCCCCTGGCCGCGCCAGGCCCGCGTGAGGGCGCCTGGCTCCCCTCTGACATCGCCCCTTCGCCTATAAAAACCCCTCGATGAGAAAAACCTAAGTACCCGATCAGTTTTCCAGAACACATCGCGATCCGCCGCCGCCGTCGACCCGAAGATCGGGAGGGTCCAGAAGCTCTTCCCGGCACCCTGCCGGAGAGGGGAATCGCCACCGGAGGTCTTCTTCATCGCCATGCTTGCCTCTGGAGTGATGAGTGAGTAGTCTACCTTGGACTATGGGTCCATAGCAGTAGCTAGATGGTTGTCTTCTCCACCATGTGCTTCATGTTTAGATCTCATGAGCTGCCCTACATGATTGAGATCACCGTTTTGTAATTCTACATGTTTGGTTTGTTGGGATCCGATGAATATTGGTGTTTATGATTAAGTTGCTGTACTGAATTATATCTTTTGTTATCTCTATGTTGTTTATGATCTTGCATGCTCTCCGTTGTTAGTAGCTATCTTGGCCGAGTAGTTGCTAGTGACTCCAAGAGGGGGTATTTATGCTCGATAGTGGGTTCATGCCTCTATTTCACCTGGGGGAGTGACAGAAACCTCTAAGGTGGTAGATGTGCTGTTGCTACTAGGGAGAAAACAACATTCATATGCTCAAGGGCATATGCTTTGTTTACATTACACACTTTGCTTAATGCAATTATCTGTTGTTCGCAACTTAATACTTCTAGGGTGTTCGGATTGATATCCCCGGGAGTGGATTATTAGTCATAGATGCAGTTGGATGGCGGTCTATGTATTTTATTGTAATGCCCACTAGTGGGGACAGGGCCTATAGTCCCGGCCGGTAAGGGGCTTTAGTCCCGGTTTGCAAACCGGGACCCCAGCCGCGGGACTAAAGGCTAAACCTTTAGTCCCGGCCCGGTTACCAGCCGGGACTGGAGGCTGTCCACGTGGGGGCTCCGAGTGCATCCAGGGCCAGGACCTTTAGTCCCGGTTTGTAAGACGGACCGGGACTAAAGGGCATCTGCAAATTTTTGTTTTTTGCTTTAGGGTTTTAGGGTTTCGGGGTTTTAGGTGTTCGGGGGGATTAACGTGATGCCTCGTTTGGTGCCTTGTTTGGTGTTTGGGAATTAGTTTATGCATATATATAAGATTAACTTATCTTACAAGCGAGCATATATATACAATTATATTAGAGATCAGAATTATCGGGACTAGAGCCCGTCTATTCGATTACATGGACCAACATCAGTAATGGCCCCTAGCTACACTAAATCTTCCTTTGTCATCTATAGCTTCCGTCCTCAGAAAGGTCGCTAGCTCCTCTGCAACAGCAATCGCGCGTTGCTCTGGTAGATACTTCTCCCTCATGGCCGTGTACTATATAAGAAGAGGAGATGAATATGAATATCAATCATGATAACAAAGAATGACGGGTAAAAATAGAGGTGTGAATGTTCATTACTTACGTCGTATCTGTAATCCTTGTGCTCGGAGGTAAACGTGCGAATGGTCTCGCAAACATAGTATCCGCATAGATGCGTCCCCCGTGGCTGCTGGTTGCACTTGACGAGAATAGAATATATATAATCAAAATAATAATCTAGCATCATAAATGTATTGAAAATAGAAGTATATCATACTACTACTTACCTGAGCGGCTCTAAAGGTCAGCTTCTCATGCTCGATACCGTCAGTCACGCACTTGAACCGCTTCCAAACCCTGCCCGACAAGGAAAATGATTTGCTAAGTTTTTCATTAATTGATATATCAGAAAATCATCGAAAGAGACCGATAGAGCGCAAGAATGATTGAAATTACCCTTGGAGCATGTCCTGCAGGCTTTGGAACTGTTCCAAGGGTCTCGATAATGGGTCGAAGGCATCAACTCTTCCCTTATCAATTTGAATGTCCAACAGAATCCAGTGGTAGCTGCACATGTATATATATATGTGTCAATAACTTATCAATTACACTTATAAGTGAATGGACACAACAGAGTAAGACCCTCACCTGAAGTTGTATGGTAACAGTATGTGGTCACAAAAATTTTGATCTGTTAGAAACCTTAGAAGGTTTTCCTCTGTCTCCTTGGGGTTATCAGTTAGCGTCTTTATATGTATTTTATCTGGGTCAATAAACCCAATATTTAGGATGTTCCTACTTTTACATTCCAGAATCTTCATTCTGCATAATAGAGTACAAGTCAGAATGGAACAAGTTATATGTAGACAATGAATTGAAATAACTGAACAAGTTATATGTAGACAACGAATTAAAAAACTTACAGACAATAGCAACTCATAAGCGATTTGTCGAGGGCGTCGGCATTGTACATCTGGAAGAGTTTATCAAAGTCGATATGGATGTCTTCGGGGCGGCCGTAGTACTCCCGTGGGACACGCGCCACGATCATCGTTCTCCCATTCTTTGATTCACTTAAGTACCATGTATGCAAGTAACGCATATTTGTTGGGAGATCATCCAACTTATCTTTGCTGACCAAAGGCGCTCCCATGACAAACTGTGGCTTAGGGGCTACCACAGCCTTGGGTAACCTATCATCTTGGGAAGCCAGAACGTCTTCAACCGAGATATCCCATTCAGCCGCCCACTTCTTTGCTAATTCCAAATCTTGCCCCTGCACGAGAGAGGGAACATTCTCGGGTAACACCCTGAGGGGTGGGATCGACTGTTTGGCCTGTTGTCCAAGCTGAGGAACGTCTGATCTTTTTTTGCTTGTAGTTGAACTTGATTTGCTCCCACTTGCACTTGCACGTGATCTGCTCTTTTGCCCTTCCTTCTGCAATGTGCGTGTATAGTCGTCAGGCTTATGGTGTAAGTCATACTGTGATGGAAGGGTCATGAAGTATTTTGCATATGCTATTTGCTTCTCGGTGTATTCCGGGCGGGGCTCGGGTTCCTTCTTTTTCATCTGCGCATCATAATGTTCCTTTGCTATCCTGGCATTTTCCTCGTCGGTACGATCATAAGGTCAGATAGGAATATTAGCATGAGGTACCTTTGGGAGGGGCGACAGTTTGCGCTTTGGGGAGCTCCGTCGCTTAGAACTCATCGACGGAGCATTCTTGCTGGCACGCTTCCGCTTAGTATCCTTAGCGGGCGGCGGCGGAGACGGCCGACCCAAGTCCGGCGGCGGTGATCGATCTGGACTCGTGTTGTGGTGGCCGTCGTCATGTGGAGGGCTTGGAGGTGATGGAGGTGTAGGTGACCTGCGACGACTCGGAGGCGGTGTTGTCCTTGGGGCCGAGCCTGGAAGCTTGATGTAGTTCTTGTCCCATAGGATGACTCCACCCAGTACTTCTCCGAGTGTCCTCTCATCTTCGGGTCCAGCTATGTCGAGCTCCAAATCATGAAACCCCGCCATGATTTCATCCACCCCGACTTTAGCAAAGCCAGCTGGAATCTCACGGCCATGCCAGCGTGCATCAGGGCCAGAAGGTAAAGCTTGTCCGACGGCCACCTTCATGGATATGTTCTTGAATTTCTGATGGAGTTCACATGATGTTGACTCCTTGATTCCATCCACGGGGTAGCCCGGACCGCCCTCTATCATTCTTTGTGCATCGTCGGGCGGGGCCTCAGATTCAGCCACGCTGCTTTTCTGCTTAGATGGGGCACCGGTAATATTGAGTGCAGGATCTTCCTGGCGCGCTACTCCTCTAAGCTCGTCAATCTGCTTCTGTTGCTCGTTAAGCCTGGCAAGCAACTGGTTGAACTTTTCATTCTCCTCATCCTGCTATCACTTCTTTGCTCTCGCTCGGCTTCTGTAAGTGTCTTGGTCTCTGGCAAACCCAAGCCACCACGGGTAAGAAGGACCGAAGCCTCGCGTTCGTCCTCCATGTTCGTCATTGCCGAGGACCAGTGTGAGCAAATCTTTCTCTCTATCTGCAGTGAACTGTCTTTTTCCCTCTTTAATTTCTTTCACTATCTTTTTCCAATTCTCCCTGGGTATCCTAAGACCGTCACTGCAGATAAGGTCCCCTGTTTCTTCGTCGTATGAACCACCATGCGCAAGGAACCAATTCCTTGCTCTTAATTCCCACTCATCACGGATGGGTTCAGGTATGATGCCTTTAGCTAGCAAATCTTGCTCTTTCTTATCCCACTTTGGGATAGCAGTCTCATAGCCCCCTGGCCCCAGCGTGTGGTGATATTTCTTCTTGTCGGCATTTTTCTTGTTCTTATCTGATAATGCCTTGGCATCTTCTGACTGCTTGTACTCCAGAAATGCCTTCCAGTGATTCGCCTGCTTGGCTAGATACCCCTCGAATACTGGCACTTTCTTTGTCTTCAGATAGTCTTTCCATAGCTTCTTCTTCCAGCTACGGAACAGTTTGGCCATCTTCTTTAGAGTCCACTGCTTGACTTTGGCCCTCAGTTTATTTGCGGCGTCTACATTCTCACATTCTGGCAGGTTGAAATGTGACATGATATCATTCCAAAGATTATGTTTGTACCTTTCAGCGACATAGTCACTATCGGCTGCCCCTTTGCGCTTGTTCCACTCCCGAACGCTGATCGGGACGTGATCCCTAATGAGAACTCCGCATTGCTTCTTGAATGTGTCAGCAACATTCTTAGGAAGCTTTGGTTCGCCCGTAGGCAATATCACCTCAAAGGTGTAATGCGTCCTTGCGTCCAACTTTTTAGTCGGGCCTCATTTCGTATATTTGCTCGATGTGGAGGCCTAAGAGGGAGAAACATTCGTCAAATGAATGTATATATATACAATATAGAGCTATCTCCAATATTTTTCACATATTACAAGTGATTGTCGAACTTCATATGTTTACCTCGCCGGACTTTATTATTTCTCCACCAGCTTCTCCATCAGTGGAGCTATCACCTTCTCCGTCATTGGAGCTATCTCTGGCCCCATCGGCTTCATCTTCGTGTCGATCAACCTCCATTCCATCTCCGGAGGGGTTTAGATATGACGACGGAGATTCAGCTGGTTCAACGTCGGGGGCGTCTTTGATTATATCCTCGAGAAGTTCTTCCTCTTCGAGGTTCCTGCTATGTGGATCCATAGTTCTGCAAAAAATAGACATTTGATTAACTAAATAATATTCTAACTAAATAATATTCTAACTAAATAATTCTATTTCTATTTGCAAATAAATTCTAACTAAATAATATTCTAACTAAATTCTATATCTAACTCTATATCTATATCTAACTCTATATATTCTACATCTATATCTAACTCTATATATTCTATATCTAAATAAACTAAATTCTATATCTATATCTAACTATATATATTCTATATCTAAATAAACTAAATTCTATATCGAACTCTATATATTCTATATCTATATCTAAATAAACTAATATCTAACACTAACTAATTCTAACCCTAATCTAATAACTAATTCTAACTCTAATATCTAACCCTAACACTAACTAATTCTAACCCTAATAACACTAACTAATATCTAACCCTAACACTA
Organism: Dactylis glomerata; assembly: GCA_007115705.1. Classification (NCBI taxonomy): domain Eukaryota; kingdom Viridiplantae; phylum Streptophyta; class Magnoliopsida; order Poales; family Poaceae; genus Dactylis; species Dactylis glomerata. The sequence continues at coordinate 299,197 of QXEO01000095.1, forward strand.
ACTAATTCTAACCCTAACACTAACTAATATCTAACCCTAACACTAACTAATTCTAACCCTAATATCTAACACTAACTAATTAACAATTTTTTTTTAAATTACCTTGCAGATGGCACGGCGGCGGGCACATACGGCGGCGGGCACGGCGGCTGGGACGGCGGTGGGAATGGCGGCGCGGCGGCTGGCAATGCGGCGGGCCGGCGGGCGCGGTGGCTGCAGGCACGGCGGCGGCGAGCTCGGGCGCGGTGGCCGGCGCGGCGGCGGGGAGCGGCGGCGGGGCGCGGCGGCGAGCTCGGGCCCGGTGGCTAGCGCGGCGGTGGCGAGCTCGGGCAGCCTGACGGCGTCTCTGTGAATTCCTCGCGCGCGAAACTGCCAGTCCGAACCGGCGGGGAAGTAGTGTCACCTTTTATACCCCCGGGACCTTTAGTCCCGGGCGGTGGTTCAAGCCGGGACTAAAGGGGGGCCTTTAGTCCCGGTTGGATCCACCGCCCGGGACTAAAGGTCCCGGGTGGGGGGTTTCGGCGCAGGGGCCTTTAGTCCCGGTCTGTGGCACGGACCGGGACTAAAGGCCTATTTTCTGTTTTTTGTTTTATTTGTTTTGTAAATAGTTATCTGTTTGCATATTTGAGAATTTGATAAAACTATAAAAATGAAAAGTGTTTGAAATTGAATAGATAATTAAAAACTATTTTCTATTTTCAAAATTAATTATTTTAACTATCCTAAGTATTAACTATTTTGCCATTTTCAATTAAAAACTATGTTTATTAATATTCTTTTTGCATATTTGAGAATTTGACAAAACTATAAAAATGAAAAGTGTTTGAAATTGAATAGATAATTCAAAAATATTTTCTATTTTCAAAATTAATTATTTTAACTATCCTAATTATTAACTATTTTGCCATTTTCAATTAAAAACTATGTTTATTAATATTCTTTTTGCATATTTGAGAATTTGACAAAACTATAAAAATGAAAAGTGTTTGAAATTGAATAGATAATTCAAAACTATTTTCTATTTTCAAAATTAATTATTTTAACTATCCTAAGTATTAACTATTTTGCCATTTTCAATTAAAAACTATGTTTATTAATATTCTTTTTGCATATTTGAGAATTTGACAAAACTATAAAAATGAAAAGTGTTTGAAATTGAATAGATAATTCAAAACTATTTTCTATTTTCAAAATTATTTATTTTAACTATCCTAAGTATTAACTATTTTGCCATTTTCAATTAAAAACTATGTTTATTAATATTCTTTTTGCATATTTGAGAATTTGACAAAACTATAAAAATGAAAAGTGTTTGAAATTGAATAGATAATTCAAAACTATTTTCTATTTTCAAAATTAATTATTTTAACTATCCTAAGTATTAACTATTTTGCCATTTTCAATTAAAAACTATGTTTATTAATATTCTTTTTGCATATTTGAGAATTTGACAAAACTATAAAAACTATTTTGCACTGAATGGGGTTGAGGCCATGGAGAATCTTCATCATGCATTACATAAAAGATTTAATACATTATTACATTATTGCACCAACAATCCTATCTATTATTTCTGTTTTCTTCTGGGTCATAGCCATGGAGAATCTTCATCATTCAGTAGGATGCTTGGGTCAGTCTTCACTTTGAAGGGCGGAATTTCATGAAACTTATTATAATCTACTGACATGTCTGTCTTGTCATCTACTACCACGATGTTTCTTTTCCCTGAAAGAACTATGTGGCGCTTTGGCTCATCGGACGATGTCTTCGTTTGCTGATTTCTTTTTCTCGTTTTTGTAGACATGTCCTTCACATAGAAAACCTGAGCGACATCGTTGGCTAGGATGAATGGTTCGTCCATGTACGCAAGATTTTTGAGATGCACTGTTGTCATGCCGTACTTTTGGTCTACAACTACCCCGCCTCCTGTCAGCTTCACCCATTTGCACCGAAACAAAGGGATCTTAAAAGTAGGTCCATAGTCAAGTTCCCATATCTCCTCTATGTACCCGTAATATATTTCCAAACAGTGCCCATTCTCGTCTGTTGCATCAAAGCGGACACCACTGTTTTGGTTGGTGCTCTTTTTATCTTGGGCAACTGTGTAAAATGTATTCCCATTTATCTCGTACCCTTGAAAAGTACATATAGTCGAAGATGGTGGCTTGGCCAAACAGTACAGCCGATCTCCAACGGTGTCGTTATTCATGAGATGTGTCTGCAACCAACTACCGAAAGTCTTCTCGTGTTCCCCTTTAATCCAAGAGTCAGCCTTCCCCGGGTTTTTGGAGCGTAGAATATTCTTGTGTCTCACGATATACAGAGCCACCACGGTGGAATTGTGTAGAACTGTGTAGTGTGCTTGAGAGAAAGAATGCCCGTCCATACATACTTTTGCTTTCCTTCCTAGTGTGCCTTTTCCTGTCAGCCTACCCTCATACCGAGATTCAGGAACACCAATCGGCTTAAGGTCAGGAAGAAAGTCCACACAAAACTCAATGACCTCCTCTGTTCCATAGCCCTTGGAGATGCTTCCTTCTGGCCTAGCACGGTTACGAACATATTTCTTTAAGACTCCCATGAACCTCTCGAAGGGGAACATATTGTGTAGAAACAAAGGACCGAGAATTCTAATCTCTTCGACTAGGTGAACTAGGAGGTGTGTCATTATATTGAAGAAGGATGGCGGGAACAACAGCTCAAAGCTGACCAGACATTGGACCACATCAATCTGTAACCCTGATAGACTTTCTCGATCGATTACCTTCTGAGAAATTGCATTCAGGAATGCACATACCTTCACAATTGCCAGGCGAACATTTTCCGGTAGAATTCCCCTCAATGCAACCGGAAGCAATTGCGTCATAAGCACGTGGCAGTCATGAGACTTTAGGTTTTGAAATTTTTTGTCTTTCATATTTACGATTCCCTTTATATTCGACGAGAAGCCAGTCGGGACCTTGATACTAAAAAGGACTTCAAAGAAGATTTCCTTCTCTTCCTTAGTAAGAGCATAGCTGGCACGCCCTTGAAACTGCCCTGGATGCATGCCATCTCTTCCTTTATGACGTTCCTGGTCCTCCCGTGCTTCCGGTGTATCTTTTGACTTCCCATACAAGCCCAGGAAACCTAGAATATTCACGCAGAGATTCTTCGTCAGGTGCATCACGTCGATTGCGGAGCGGAACTCATGGACTTCCCAATAGGGTAGCTCCCAAAATATAGATTTCTTCTTCCACATGGGTACGCGCTTATCAGGGCCGTTAGGAACAGGTTGGCTGCCAGGACCCTTTCCAAAGATTACTTTTAAATCTTTGACCATATCAAATACTTCAGCACCAGTACGGATGACAGGCTTCCCCCGGGGTTCTGCCTTGCCATTGAAATGCTTGCCTTTTTTCTTTAAGGGATGCTTGGGCAGAAGAAAGCGACGATTGTACGGGTACACATTCTTCCTACATTTGTCCAGATATATACTTTCTGCCTGATCTAAACAGTGCGTGCATGCATTGTATCCCTTGTTTGACTGTCCTGAAATGTTACTAAGAGCAGGCCAATCATTGATGGTTACGAAAAGCAACGCTCAAAGGTCAAATTCCTCTTGTTTGTGCTCGTCCCACACACGTACACCTGGTTCGGCCCACAGCTATAAAAGTTCATCAACTAATGGCCTTAGGTACACATCAATGTCATTGCCGGGTTGCTTTGGACCTTGGATAAGCACTGGCATCATAATGAACTTCCGCTTCATGCACAACCAAGGAGGAAGGTTGTAGATACATAGAGTAACGGGCCAGGTGCTATGACTGCAACTCTGCTCCCCAAAAGGATTCATGCCATCTGTACTCAGACCAAACCATAAGTTCCTTGCATCACCTGCAAATCTCGGGAACTCTCTCTCGATTTTTCTCCACTGCTGACCATCAGCGGGGTGCCTCAACTTATCGTCTTTCATACGATCTTCCATGTGCCATCGCAACAACTTCGCATGATCTTTATTTCTGAACAGACGTTTCAACCGTGGTATTATAGGAGCATACCACATCACCTTGGCAGGAACCCTCTTCCTGGGTGGCTCACCCTCAATCTCACCAGGGTCATCTTTCCTGATCTTATACCGCAATGCAGTGCATACCGGGCATTTATCCATATTCTCATACTTCTCACCGCGGTAGAGGATGCAGTCATTAGGGCATGCATGTATCTTCTGCACGTCTAATCCTAGAGGGCAGACAAGCTTCTTTGCTTCGTACATGCTGGCGGGCAATTCGTTCTTTCTTGGAAGCATCTTCTTTATCAGTACCAGCAACTTTTCGAATGACGAGTCAGTCACACCGGTCTCTGCCTTCCACTTCAGCAATTCTAGTGTGCTACCCAGCTTCTTCTGGCCATCTTCACAAGTTGGGTACAACAATTTGTTGTGGTCCTGTAACATCTGCTCGAACTGCAACCTCTCATTTTCTGTGTCGCAGCCTCGCCGTGCTTCAGAAATGACCCGGCCAAGATCATCAGCGGGCTCATCTGGTTCCCGTTCTGCACCCAGATCTTCTTCTTCATTGCCTTCCATTGCGGTATCAGCATACTCAGGGAACATAGATCGGTAGTTGTCATCATCGTTCTCTTCTTCTTCATCGTCGTCTTCCATCATAACCCCTCTTTCTCCGTGCTTGGTCCAAACATTATAGCCTGACATAAAACCGGACCGAAGCAGGTGGCTCTGAATGACTCTTGAGGAAGTGTAATCCTTCTCATTCCGACATTCAACACATGGACAAAACATATAGCCACCACCATGCTTGTTCGCATCGGCCGCATCTCGAAAAGAATGCACGCCTTCTCTGTAAGCGGTGGTGCGTCGATCACCGTACATCCATGGATGGCTCATCTGCGTCATGCAACAGTATATCAAACACAATCACGATCCTAAAAATTAGTCCCGCACGGTCTAAACGAGGAAATATAGTTGCTAACCTTTTAGAATAAGTGGAAATAAAGAGGAAGAGGCTTCAGCGTGGCTCGGGCACCTCATATCGTAGTTGTGTTCGGTGAACTAAAGCGACATCGCTCTAACACACATTTCAACAAACACCTCTAGTGCATCCAAGCAAAAAGGTGAGCTAGCACACACCCACACTCATCCATCCAAGAAAAATGCAAGGAAGAGGGGAGAGAGGGGCTGCGGCCAATATATAGGCAGAGGACTTTAGTCCCGGTTTGAGACACAAACCAGGACTAAAGGGGGCGCACATGCGGCCCGCTCAGCGCATAGCCCTTTAGTCCCGGTTTGTGTCTCAAACCGGGACTAAAGGCTCGTTACGGGCCGGGACTAAAGCCTCCCGGGCGGCTGGCGAATTTTGGGGTGACGTGGCCGGGCCTTTAGTCCCGGCCCAGATGGAGGCCGGGACTAAAGGGTCCAGGCCAAAGGCCCTTTTTCCACTAGTGGCCCAGAGTAAATCTCATAGTGATCTTCTTGACATATCACGTTTATATTTATTCTATCAATTGCCCAACTGTAATTTGTTTACCTAGCATGTGTTATTTTATCTATGGAGAGACACCACTAGTGAACTATGGACCCCGGTCTTATTTCCATCATATTGCTATCACCTGTTTACTTTACTCATACTGTTTACTTTACTCGCACTGTTTACTTTACTCGCATACTATATTGTTTTCCACTCGATACGCTCATATCCTTTGTTTCAAGCAAACCGGTGAGATTGACAACCTCATCGCAAGTTGGGAACAGAGTATTTGTTTGTGTGTGTGCAGGTTCCGCATCACCTTCAGTCGTCATTGTCTCTCCTCTCCTGACCGACATTAAACCTTGGTTTCTTAACTGAGGGAAAACTAGCTGCTATACTCATCATACCTTCCTCTTGGGGTTCCCAACGGGCTGGTTATTCACCACGCACAAGGACCGTCTGCTCCCACGTCAACCATACGCCAACAGCTTATTTTCTGGCGCCATCAAACGGTAGCAGCTCATTTTCGGGCGCCGTTGCCGGGGAGGAAGAGAAGACTTCTGCGAGGGGAGTTTTTCGCACACACATTCTTTACTTTGTTTTATTGTTTTGCTTTACTTTATTTTATTTTACCTGCATTGCTTTATATCAAAAACCCAAAAAAATTAGAATCCTTGGTAGTTGTTATTTCTTTACCTTTAGTTTATCATGTTGATCCCTAAGTACGTTCTGGAGGACCTCTCAGTAGGTAGTGGTTCAATTATTGGAAAAAGTAACATTGAGGAGTTCTTTAATCATATTAGTATGCATGAGGAAGTTGAGGAAAAGTCTTGGGTTGAGCTTGCTCCTAGTATTGAAGTTGCTTTTGTTTATTTAATTGATATGTTGGAAACTAGGTTTGCTAGTCTTAATCCTTTTATGCAATATATGTTACTTAAACTTCATGAAATTGAGGATCCCGAAAAGAAAGCTTTTATCCTGGAAACTTTGCGCCTAGAATTTAAGGATGTCGTTATTGAAGCTAGGAAAATTCTTAAACATTTTAATAAACTCAGTTCACCTATAAAGGTTATTGATACTAATGATGAGGGAACCGAAATACCTATACCTTGCAAGCTTTTGGGATTGAATGAAGCCTCCGAAAATAATTTTGCCTGGATCTGTCCTGAAAATCTTTTTGATGAAAATAGTGTACCAAAGCATGATCACAAAGGGTCTTCTAAAACTTATGTGGATGAAATACAATGCCTTATTGATAAGACCTCTGCTGTTGATCTTAATGCTTCATCACTTGATATTACTTGATTCGCAATTTTCTGCGCCTAGCTCAAAGGCGTTAAAGAAAAACACTCTTGGGAGATAACCCAATGTTTTCTTTTCAGTACTTTTTATTTTATTTGAGTCTTGGAAGTCATTACTACTGTAATGACCGCTCCTTATCTTGTTTATTTCGTTTTTGTGCCAAGAGAAGCCTCTAATTTGATTGAGGTAAAGATTTGGGGATGTTGCTGTCCTGAAACTGTTTTCGGTGCTGCACCGTAAATATTCGTGAAAATTCTCTGTTTATCTTTTGGACCTGCAATTTCTTTTGCATATGCCCCAGGTTATATCCAAACTTTTGTTAGTTGAACACTTTTTGATTTGAGCAATAGAAAATCCCTAAAAAATTCGACCTTTGTCAGCTGTTCAGTTTTGACAGATTTCTGCCAATATTTGTGTTTGCCACTTTATCGCTTTCTTTTGAGTTCTTTTGATCACGGAACTTTTGGGGAGGTTGCTACAGTAGTATTTGCTATATATGTGGTGGTTTTGAGTTGAAACCTGAAGCAAATAGAGGATTGATTATATGTTATGCTTGCACTAATGTTGCTAATAGAATTGTGTCTAGTTTTGTATGAAGAAGGTTTTCAAGTGTAGGGATTGGAGAATGATGAGATGAGTTGAAGAATTGACAAAAGCTCAAGCTTGGGGATGCCCATGCATCACCCCAAGAAATATCCAACAAGTACAAGCGTCAAGGTTTGGGGATGCCCCCGAGGCACCCCTTCTTCATCGGCAAAAATCAGGTCACCTTTCAAAACACTATATTTTTATTGCTTCATGCACTATGTGTTTTTCTTGGAGCGTCAGTTGTTTTAGTTTTCTTAGTTGGTTTAGTTTGTTTGTTTGCTGCAATAAATGGTTGGACCCCAACAAATTTCTTTTGGAGGAGATGTACTCGTTTTCATTTGCAAAGAACGCTCTAGTTTTCACTCTTATTAAAAATCGAGCGTTCTTCTTTTTCTGCTACTGCTTTTGGTTTTTGTTTTCGCCTTGATTTGCGTTCAGACCTTGTCATATATTTTCATCAAGGTGTATTTTTGCCTCTGATCTTTATTGGTTTTCATCAAAAGAGGTGTGTATAAATTTTTTAAATGGTGTTGGAAAAGAGAAAAAGCTTTGTGCAAAATAGTGGTACAAGAAGGAGCTTGTGTAGACTGCGGCTTAGGCTTTTTCATGTCATGCTTGATGTCTTTTTGATAGTATGCTTAGTGGTTTTGCTGTAGCATGACTTGTCTCAAATAACTGAGATTGCTTAATGAGCCTTTGAAAAAATCATGCATTGTTTTTATTGTATGGAAGCATTATTTTGGTTTTCTCCTTGATGCTTTATTTGGGTTGACTTGGCGCATGCTCACACATGTTAGACTCTTACAAAGTCACCAATAGCCTTCATGATCATTTAGTTTTTGACTTTTGATGCCATCTTATGCTTCTTTTAATATCGCTTTGTCGCTTTGCATGATTATGGCCATTATTGCTCTCTTAGTTGGTCGCTCCCAGTCTTTTGCTAGCCCTCGCCTTGTACTGAGTATGAGCTCTACTCGTGCATCCAACTCCTAAAAGCCAAAGTTTTCCAAAGTGTCCACCATACATACCTACTAGCAATTTGCTATTCCAAGTAAATTTGACTTGCTTTTATTTTCTCTTCAAATTAAACTCTTACCAGTGTTATGCGAAATTCGGTCAGTAAAGCTCTCACGAACCTGAAGGCACACTTTACTTTTTCCTATTCTTAAAAATTTGACATTGTGGTCTCTTATTTTGAGTTGTTATGCTTGCAAGTTGTAAGTTGGATTCTAGCCCATCCATGCTGTCATGGGGCAAGCTTTCAATATTGCACTTCTTATTTGAGTTGATATCGTGATCTTTTGTTTATGGATGCCCGCGGTGTGAAATGAATTGGGAATCTTGTGGGGATCATGGAGTTTGTATATGTGTTAGGGAAACACCGGGCTACCAATCTAAGCCATGCATAATTCATGGTGGAAATTTGCAGCATACCCATGGTGAACATTCGACGACGCATCTCATAATAAAAAGCTAAACAAAAGGCAAATAAAAGAGATGTCGAGGTGTTCATTGTCTGCTTGTCCTGTCATTTTGGTGTGCGCTTGTTCCATGTCATCGGGCACGGAGGTACCCCATTTGCGGTTCTCAATGATACGCATATACTTACAATGACAAGAGCCTTGCTTGGGACTCTAAGTAAAGTAGCATGAGGTTTGGGTACTCGTATTCACGGGGCAAGAGGTTTTCAACTTATGATTTGTCAAGCATATGCATCATAATTGTTCTCGCATTAACTTTAACCATTCAAGATGCTTATGATGGGGGCAATGAGAGCTCAAAGCCGGTAAGTACCATAATTTTTGAAGGTTATAAAACTTGCAATCACTGCTTCCTGATGTCTACGCACTTCTATTCTTGTAGACACTTGTTGGGCCTCCAAGTGCAGAGGTTTGTAGAACAGCAGCAGGTTTCCCTTAAGTGGATCACCCAAGGTTTATCGAACTCAGGGAGGTTAGAGGTCAAAGCTATCCCTCTCAAGCAACCCTGCAATTACGATACAGAAAGTCTCTTGTGTCCTCAACACACCCAATACACTTGTCAGATGTATAGGTGCACTAGTTCGGCGAAGAGATAGTGAAATACAAGCGGTAGTGATGATTATAAGTAGTAACTGTGGTATGAAATAAATATCGCTGCGAGCAAACAAGTAACAAAACAGCAAGTAAACGGTATGCAAAGCTTGGAAACAAGGCCTAGGGATCATACTTTCACTAGTGGACACACTCCCAACAATATAACATGAATGAACAAATAGATAACTTCTCTCCACTATGGTACTCTGAATTACTCTCCTATTGAATAACACTAATCATTGCATAGTGGCTACAGAAGCACCCCTTAAAGTTCATCAAGTACTTGACAAACACCACTCATAGATATATCCAAATCAGATCACAAGTCAAGATAGAAATCATTGCAACTTAGACCAAGTACTAACACGGTGCACACACTGTCACCTTTACACCATGAAAGGAGGAATAGATCACTCAAACTATCATAGCAATAATTATTCTCATAATCCACAAGAGATCACAATCATAGCCTAAACCAAGTACCACCATGATGCACGCACTGTCACCGTTACACCAAGGCAGGAGGAATAGATTACTTTAACAATCACCACTAGAGTACACATAACATCTGAATAATAACATCTACTTGTTCAACATGATACAAAGCTCACGATCACATAAAGATCACATCATGGGAGAGAGAGGTGAACCACATAGCTACCGGTAGAGCCCTCAGCCCCGGGGATGAACTACTCCCTCCTCATCATAGGAGACAGCAAGGTTGATGGAGATGGCGGTGAGGTCGATGGAGACGGCGGAGACGGCGATGGAGACCGATGGAGATGGCTCCGGGGGCACTTCCCCATCCCGGCAGGGTGCCGGAACAGAGACTTCTGTCCCCCGAAATTTGTCGACGACGGCGGCGGAGCTGCAGAACCGTTTCTGGAAAATTGCCGAATCCCCTAGGGTTTTCCGTCCCGAGGCTTTATATAGGCGAAGGGGCGATGTCAGAGGGCAGCCAGGGGCTCCTCACATAGGTGTGGCGCGGCCAGGGCCTGGGCCGCGCCAGCCCTGTGTGAGGGTGGCCTCTGGCCCCTCTCCTTCCTCTCTTCGGATGTCTGGATGCTCCCAGGAAAAATAAGACTTCTGGCTTTTGTTTCGTCCAATTCCGAGAATATTTACTGTGTATCACTCCGAAACACAAAAACAGCAGAAAACAGGGAACTGGCACTGTGGCATCTTGTTAATAGGTTAGTTGTGGAAAATGCATAAAAGTGCCACGAAGTGTAACGAAACATCGGGTAAATGGTGTAAAAACAAGCATGGAGCATAAAAAATTATGGATACGTTTGAGACGTATCAGCATCCCCAAGCTTAACTCCTGCTCGTCCTCGAGTAGGTAAGTGATAACAAAAGAATAATTTTTGAGGTGACATGCACCTACACAATCTTGATCATATATGTAAGCGTTGTGAGCTGGGATCAAAAGAACTTAAAACATGGGCATGAAAGATATAATCATGACAATAAGAACTTAGCAACCATGTTGTAAACATGCAAATGAACACAAACAAAAGATCATGATAATGAAACAATGAAAGTCAAACATGTGTTCAAATCATAAGGAAAAACATACAAATGGTTTTCAGCTTGTCCTTCAAAGAGAGCAAAACATAAATGCATAGGACACCTCAAGGTTTAAGAGGGCGACTAGATACAAATAATTTAAGAACAAGTGAAACCAACAATATGAGTCAATGAATGAACTTTGTAACAATGCATATCACACTAAGAATGACAACTATGCTCTCTTAATGGTGCATAAAGAAAGAAGGTGGTGACTCAACATAAAAGTAAAAGAAAGGCCCTTCGCAGAGGGAAGCAGTGATTGCAAGTTTTATAACCTTCAAAAATTATGGTACTTACCGGCTTTGAGCTCTCATTGCCCCCATCATAAGCATCTTGAATGGTTAAAGTTAATGCGAGAAAAATTATGATGCATATGCTTGACAAATCATAAGTTGAAAACCTCGTGTCCCGTGAATACGAGTACCCAAACTATGCTACTTTACTTAGAGTCCCAAGCAAGGCTCTTGTCATTGTAAGTATATGCATATCATTGAGAACCGCCAATGGGGTACCTCCGTGCCCGATGACATGGAACAAGCCCACACCAAAATGATAGGACAAGCAGACAATGAACACCTCGACATCTCTTTTATTAGCTATATTGTTTAGCTTTTTATTGTGAGATGCGTCATCGAATGTTCACCATGGGTATGCTGCAAATTTCCACCATGAATTATGCATGGCTTAGATTGGCGGCCCGGCGTTTCCCTAACACATATACAAACTCCATGATCCCTACAAGATTCCCAATTCATTTCCCATAGCGGGCATCCATAAACAAAAGATCACAATATCAACTCAAATAGAAGTGCAATGTTGAAAGCTTGCCCCATGACAGCATGGCTGGGCTAGAATCCAACTTACAACTTGTAAGCATAACAACTCAGCATAAGAGACCACAATGTCAAAATTTTAAGAACAGGAAAAAGTAAAGTGTGCCTTCCGGTTCGTGAGAGCTTTACTGACCGAATTTCGCATAACACTGGTAAGAGTTTAATTTGAAGAGAATATAAAAGCAAGTCAAATTTACTTGGAATAGCAAATTGCTAGTAGGTATGTATGGTGGACACAATGGAAAACTTTGGCTTTTAGGAGTTGGATGCACGAGTAGAGCTCATACTCAGTACAAGGTGAGGGCTAGCAAAAGACTGGGAGCGACCAACTAAGAGAGCAATAATGGCCATAATCATGCAAAGCGACAAAGTGACATTAAAAGAAGCATACGATGGCATCAAAAGTAAAAAACTAAATGATCATGAAGGCTATTGGCGACTTTGTAAGAGTCTAACATGTGTGAGCATGCGCCAAGTCAACCCAAATAAAGCATCAAGGAGAAAACCAAAATAATGCTTCCATACAATAAAAACAACGCATGATTTTTTCAAAGGCTCATTAAGCAATCTCAGTTATTTGAGACAAGTCATGCTACAGCAAAACCACTAAGCATACTATCAAAAAGACATCAAGCACGACATGCAAAAGCCTAAGCCGCAGTCTACACAAGCTCCTTCTTGTACCACTATTTTGCATAAAGCTTTTTCTCTTTTCCAACACCATTTGAAATTTTTTAAGACACCTCTTTTGATGAAAACCAATAAAGATCAGAGGCAAAAATACACCTTGATGAAAAGATATGACAAGGTCTGAACGCAAATCAAGGCGAAAATGAAAACCAAAAGCAGTAGCGAAAAAGAAGAACACTCATTGAACGATAAGAGTGAAAACTAGAGTGTTCTTGGCAAATGAAAAGCGGAATAAGTCTCTCTCCAAAAGAAACATGATGTGATCTAACCATTTATTACAGCAAACTAAACTAACCTAACTAAGAAAACTAAAACAACCGACGCTCCAAGAAAAACACATAGTGCATGAAGCAATAAAAATATAGTGTCTTGAAAGGTGACCTGATTTTTGCCGATGAAGAAGGGGTGCCTCGGGGGCATCCCCAAGCTTTGACGCTTGTACTTCTTGGATATTTCTTGGGGTGATGCATGGGCATCCCCAAGCTTGAGATTTTGTCCATTCTTCAACTCATCTCATTATTCTCCAATCCCTACACTTGAAAACTTTCTTCATACAAAACTAAACACAATTCTATTAGCAGCATTAGTGTAAGCATAAAATATATTCAACCTCTTTTAGCTTCAGGTTTCAACCCAAAACCACCACATATGAAGTATATACTACTGTGGCAACTTCCACAAGAGTTCCATGATCAAAAAGAACTCAAAAGAAAGCGATAAAGTGGCAAAAACGAATATTGGCAGAAATCTGTCAAAACTGAACAGCTGACAAAGGACGAATTTTTGAGGGATTTTCCGTTGCTCAAATCAAAAAGTGTTTAACTAATGAAAGTTTGGATACAACCTGGGGCATATGCACAAGAAATCGCAGGTCCAAAAGATATACAGAGAATTTTCACGAATTTTTACGGTGCAGCACCGAAAACAGTTTCAGGACAGCAGTTTCCCCAAATCTTTACCTCACTCAAATTAGAGGCTTCTCTTGGCACAAAAACGAAATAAACAAGATAAGGAGCGGTCATTACAGTAGTAATAACTTCCAAGACTCAAATAAAAGAAAAAGTACTGAAAATAAAACATTGGGTTATCTCCCAAGAGTGCTTTTCTTTAACGCCTTTGAGCTAGGCGCAGTAATTTGCAAAGATGCTCATGTGGGCGCTATATAAGAGCTTGAAGCAAATGCGCCATATAGGAACTTAAAGCAATAGAGAGCATCAAAAAGCAAATGTGAAAGACATTTATATCTGAACCACTTCCTATGAAAAATAGTCTTGTAAAGGGACAAGTCATGAAAGCGCAAAGCAAAAAGCATAGGCAGGCAAAATAAGTACAACTTCAAAAATTGCAACATAGAGAGGGAAAACTCAATATTGTTGAGATCCATCAAACCATGTTTCCCTCTCTCATAATAACTTTCAGTAGCATCATGAATAGAATTAACAACATAACTATCACATAAAGCATCCCTATCATGAGCCACATGCATAAAAGAATTAATACTCCCCACATGAACAATTGTAGTAGGAGCAGATTCAACAAAATAATTATTCTCATCACCATAATCATCAAAAACAGGAGGCATATTGTAATCATAACTAATTTCATCCTCAAGAGTAGGTGAACTGAAAACATTATACTGATCATCATAAATGAGAGGCTTAGTATCATCAAGAGATAGAGAACTACTATGTCGCAAAGCATATTCATCAAACATATCATCATAAGAAGGAACATGGATAGCACTAATGGTACAACAATTGTTAACCTTAGAATTGGTACCAAAAAGATTTTCAATATCAAAAGTAGAGTGCTTTTCCCAATCATGATCACTAACATAGGTAACAGGCATAGGAACATCATCCCAATCAGAATTATCATAATCTATAGCAGGATCATAAAGCTTAAGGGAAGATACCATGTCCTCTCGCCTCTTACTCCTCTTCTTCTTCTTCTTCTTCTTCTTCTTATTCTTCTTACTCTCTTCTTTAGGAGGGAGAGACTTGAAGGGCATCTTCTCTGCATATTCTCTAGGAGGGAAAGGCATCTTCTCCACATAATCTGGTTTGCTGACAGGAACAACAGAAGAAACTTTGGAGGATTCCTCCTCTCTATTAATAAGATAAAAACATCTATCAGTCCTGTCATAGCTTGGCAAAATATCAAGTTTTATAAGATTCTGAATGTAAGTATTTGCAAGGCAATCTTTAGCACAATAGAGACGACAACCACGAAGGGTGCTATTAATATCAACATCATTCATATCTATCAAAGCAATTTTTCTAGATATCTCGTCACACGCCAAGAACAAAGTGAGCTCATCATGCTGATTAGGAGTAATCTTGTCATCACAATACAAACTTAAGGTACTAGAAGAGTAACTATTAGGGTTTGAGCATTGGAAATTAAAATGACCTATGTCATCGCAATGTTTACAAAGAAAAGGATAAAGCTCACAAACCTTTTTACCGATCTCACCTATATCCTTGTACCACATACTAGTTTCTTCATTTGCGTGGGTGATGCAATAATCTTCCTTGTTGTAACTCTGTTCACAAGGTCTATGTACTCCACAAAAATTAACATGCTTATAAGAAATAGGACTTTTAGAAGTATGAGCATGTTTATTGCAATCATCAATAACAATATCACTTTCTATGCAAGTGTCCTTAAAAGGTTCATGATACACGTCCCCATTTCCTTTAGGAACATTCATATGGGAAGCAAAGGCTTTAAAGCAATCAACCATAATTTGAGGATCAAGACCATATTTAGCACTAAGCTCTTAAAAATTAGCAGTTTCAGCAAAAGACTTAATGCAATCAAACTCGTAATTCATACCTGATCCTTTACCTTTGTCGCTATCCCAACCTTCAATATTGTTTTGAATTGTCTCAAGTAGACCCCACTTGGTGTCGACATCCTTGCTTGTGAAAGACCCATCAAAGCATGCATCTAGATAGTCCTTGTAATGTCCTGAAAGCCTTGCATAAAAATTATTAATAACAATATTACGGGGAAGATCATGAATAGGACATTTATGCATTAGTAACTTCAATCTTCCCCACGCTTGGGCAATGCTTTCTCCCTCATGAGGCCAAAAATTATATATCTGATTACGATCTTTATGAATCTCACTTGGAGGATAGAATTTAGAATAAAAGAGAGATACAATTTCCTCCCATCCAATAGATGGACCATCATCAAGCAGCCGATACCATTCCTCAGCTCTGCCTTTCAGTGACAAAGAGAATAGCTTCTTCTTAACTTGGTTCATTGAAATACCTGCACACTGGAACAACTCACATAATTCATGTATAAAAAGCAAATGATCACCAGGATGGACAGTTCCATCTCCTAAATAGCAGTTATTCTTAATATGATCAACAATTTCCATAGGTATTTCAAAAGGATGAGGAGCACAAGCATCATTAGAAACATCACATGTGGGAGATAAAATATCATCAGAGCAAACTTTCTCCACTAAAGCTGGGGGACTAAAAATATCATACTCAACAAAACTAGCTTCCCCAAGCTTAGACTTTTCTATAGCATTAGCATTAACAGTATTCAAAGCATTCGTACTAATAACATTGCTATGCGAAATAAGCTCCAAAGGATTTTCAATTTTCTCTTCAAATCTAAAATCAGGAAAAAGACTAAAGAACTCTTTGTTTTCCATTAAGCCTAACTAGTGAAAATAAAAACAAGAAACAAAAAGATGTAATTGCAGAATCTAAAGGAAATTACTTCGAGTACTCACACAGCCGGGCCCGCGTGAGGGCGCCTGGCTCCTCCTCTGACATCGCCCCTTCGCCTATAAAAACCCCCCGACGAGAAAAACCTAAGTACTCGATCAGTTTTCCAGAACTCATCGCGATCCGCCGCCGCCGTCGACCCAAAGATCGGGAGGGTCCAGAAGCTCTTCCCGGCACCCTGCCGGAGAGGGGAATCGCCACCGGAGGTCTTCTTCATCGCCATGCTTGCCTCCGGATTGATGAGTGAGTAGTCTACCTTGGACTATGGGTCCATAGCAGTAGCTAGATGGTTGTCTTCTCCACCATGTGCTTCATGTTTAGATCTCATGAGCTGCCCTACATGATTGAGATCACCGTTATGAAATTCTACATGTTTGGTTTGTCAGGATCTGATGAATATTGGTGTTTATGATTAATTTGCTGTACTGAATTATATCTTTTGTTATCTCTATGTTGTTTATGATCTTGCATGCTCTCCGTTGTTAGTAGCTATCTTGGCCGAGTAGTTGCTAGTGACTCCAAGAGGGGGTATTTATGCTCGATAGTGGGTTCATGCCTCTATTTCACCTGGGGGAGTGACAGAAACCTCTAAGGTGGTAGATGTGCTGTTGCTACTAGGGAGAAAACAACATTCATATGCTCAAGGGCATATGCTTTGTTTACATTACACACTTTGCTTAATGCAATTATCTGTTGTTCGCAACTTAATACTTCTAGGGTGTTCGGATTGATATCTCCGGGAGTGGATTATTAGTCATAGATGCAGTTGGATGGCGGTCTATGTATTTTGTTGTAATGCCCAGAGTAAATCTCATAGTGATCTTCTTGACATATCACATTTATCTTTATTCTATCAATTGCCCAACAGTAATTTGTTTACCCAGCATGTGTTATTTTATCTATGGAGAGACACCACTAGTGAACTGTGGACCCCGGTCTTATTTCCATCATATTGCTATCACCTGTATACTTTACTCGTACTGTTTACTTTACTCGCACTGTTTACTTTACTCGCATACTATATTGTTTTCCACTCGATACGCTCATAACCTTTATTTCAAGCAAACCGGTGAGATTGACAACCTCATCGCAAGTTGGGAACAGAGTATTTGTTTGTGTGTGTGCATGTTCCGCATCACCTTCAGTCGTCATTGTCTCTCCTCTCCCGACTGACATTAAACCTTGGTTTCTTAACTGAGGGAAAACTAGCTGCTATACTCATCATACCTTCCTCTTGGGGTTCCCAACGGGCTGGTTATTCACCACGCACAAGGACTATCTGCTCCCACGTCAACCATACACCAACAGCTTATTTTCTGGTGCCATCAAATGGTAGCATGCGCCGTCCTGGCTTGGTAGCACGGTCGTCCGCTGGTGGTAGCAATAGCAGCCCGCTTTGGTAGCATCCTAGTTCACCACTGGTAGCAGCGTCAAGTGCTCCTCGCAACACTGACAGCCACTGCTCGCAGACGGTGGTTCCTCGACTAGATTATCAAGCTCGCTCATGGGAGCTTCAAGGGGGCGAGGGATTGAGGATGGGGAGAGACAGTAGGCGGCTTTGGGCGATGGAATAAAAAATGGTGGGATGAGCCGATGTCACGGCGGTGTGGCTTCACCCATGGATAGTAGCCGAGCGGCCGCGCCGCAGTGCGTGGCTAGTCCGGTCCCCGAGTGGCGGCGCATGGCGTGGCCAGAGAAAGAAGAAGGATGGGGATGAGAGGAAACGGGTGGAGGAGAGCGACCCGGATTGGATAAGGCCACCAGTCACCCACATGGAGGGGCACGTGTAACGCGCTAGAGGCGGAGGATTCGAACGAGAAATCCTCCGAAGGAGGTGAATCATTTGCCCTCCGAGAAGCAAGACATTCTCAAGTTGAAGTGCAGCCTCCTAACTGTTACGGGCTTTTAATGGGCCGGCATTATAATCTACAAGTATTTGTATGGGCTGGCCTTCTAAATTTTACTAATGACCCGACATGCGAATTAGTATGGCCGGCCTGCTATTTAGTATAATTCAGCCTGTTAACTAGTGTGGACTAGCCTACAAAAAAGTAAGGACCTTCTAATTGTCCTCCTCTGTGGCGCTCGCGCGCTACCTATGTATCATTTCGCTTAAGGATCGTTGTGTTGGGCTATCTATGTCGGCCCATGTAATAACTAGAGGCTTCGCTCGGTCTTTCCCATATGGAAACCTTCTGTTCCTAAGAAGGTCCAAATTTTCACGTGGAGAGCTCTACATGGCAATATCCCATGCTTTTGCACTTTGGCAAACAGACATATTGGATCATCTGTTAATTGCCCTGTGTGTGTGGTCGATTGATGTCTACACACGCCTCTATTCTTGTAGACAGTGTTGGGCCTCCAAGTGCAGAGGTTTGTAGAGCAGCAACAAGTTTCCCTTAAGTGGATCACCCAAGGTTTATCGAACTCAGGGAGGAAGAGGTCAAAGCTATCCCTCTCAAACAACCCTGCAATTACGATACAGAAAGTCTCTTGTGTCCCCAACACACCCAATACACTTGTCAGATGTATAGGTGCACTAGTTCGGCGAAGAGATAGTGAAATACAAGAGGTATGGATGATTACAAGTAGTAAATACAATCTGGAATAAAAATGGCAGCAAGCAAACAAGTAACAAAACAGCGAGTAAATGGTGTGCAAAGCTTGGAAACAAGGTCTAGGGATCATACTTTCACTAGTGGACACAATCCCAACAATATAACATAATTGAACAAATAAACAACTTCTCTTCACTATGGTACTCTGAATTACTCTCCTATTGAACAACACTAATCATTGCATAGTGGCTACAGAAGCACCCCTTAAAGTTCATCAAGTACTTGAGAAACACCACTCATAGAGATATCCAAATCAAATCACAACTCAAGATAGATATTATTGCAACTTAGACCAAGTACTAACACGGTGCACACACTGTCAACATTACACCATGAAAGGAGGAATAGATCACTTCAATACTATCATAGCGATAATTATTCTCATAATCCATAAGGGATCACAATCGTATCCTAGACCAAGTACCACCATGATGCATGCACTGTCACCGTTACACCATGGCAGGAGGAATGGATTACTTTAATAACACCACTAGAGTACACATAATACTTGAATAATAACATCTACTTGTTCAACATGATACAAAGCTCACGATCACATAAAGATCACATCATGGGAGAGAGAGGTGAACCACATAGCTACCAGTAGAGCCCTCAGCCCCGGGGATGAACTACTCCCTCCTCATCATAGGAGACAGCAAGGTTGATGGAGATGGCGGTGAGGTCGATGGAGACGGCAGAGACGGTGATGGAGACCGATGGAGATGGCTTCGGGGGCACTTCCCCGTCCCGGCAGGGTGCCAGAACAGAGACTTCTGTCCCCCGAAATTCATCGACGGTGGCGGCGAAGATGCAGAACTTCTTCTGGAAAATTGCCGAATCCCTTAGGGTTTTCTGTCCCGAGGCTTTATATAGGCGAAGGGGCGATGTCAGAAGTGGGGCTAGGGCCCCTCACCCTATGGCGGCGCGGCCAGGCCCCTGGCCACGCGAGCCACATGTGAGGGGGCCTGGTGGCCCCTCTCCTACTCTCCATCGGATCTCTGGAAGCTTCCGGGTAAAATAAGACTTCAGGAACTTGTTTCATCCAATTCTGAGAATATTTCCTGTGTATCACTTCTGAAACACAAAAACAGCAGAAAATAGGGAACTGGCAGTGTGGCACTTGTTAATAGGTTAGTTCCGGAAAATGCATAAAAATGCCACGAAGTGTAACGAAACATTAGGCAAATGGTGTAAAAACAAGCATGGAGCATCAAAAATTATAGATACGTTTGAGACGTATCAGCATCCCCAAGCTTAACTCCTGCTCGTCCTCGAGTAGGTAAGTGATAACAAAAGAAATAATTTTTGAGGTGACATGCACCTACACAATCTTGATCATGTATGTAAGCATTTGTGAGCTGGGATCATAAGAACTTAAAACATGGGCATGAAAGATATAATCTTGACAATAAGAACTTAGCAACCATGTTGTAAACATGAAAATGAACACAAACAAAAGATCATGAAAATGAAACAATAAAAGTCAAACGTGTGTTCAAATCATAAGGAAAAATATACAAATGATTTTCAGCTTGTCCTTCATGGAGAGCAAAACATAAATGCATAGGACACCTTCAAGTTTAAGAGGCCGACTAGATACAAATAATTTGAGAACAAGTGAAACCAACAATATGAATCAATCAATGAACTTTGGGACAATGCATATTACACTAATAATGACAACTATGCTCTCTTAATGGTGCATAAAGGTAGAAGGTGGTGACTCAACATAAAAGTAAAAGAAAGGCCCTTCGCAGAGGGAAGCAGTGATTAAACATGCGCTAGAGCTTTTATTTGTAAAACAGAGAGATAAAAATTGAGTTTTGAGAGGTGGTTGCTTTTGTCAACGACTAGCAATGAGGTTCTTACTATCTTCCACACAAAAATGAAGCAAGTTTTTGAGAGAGAGATTGGCACTTTTGTGCTCTTTTGTAAAGCTTGGCACTCCTCCCCACCTTCTTTCCTTTCTCAAACCATGGCTAACCAATTCCATCGGGTGCCCACCAACATTCACATTCCATGGAGGAGTGCCTTTTTTCTTTTCTTTTTTCCTTTTTTTTTCTTTTTGGAATAAGCAATATGGAAGATAGCAAATCCGACCACTACGTCCCCATGAGCTGAAAACAGTGTCACAAAATGAGAAGTATTTTGAAGGTTTTGAAAGGTAGCACATGAAAATTTACTTTGGAATGGCTTACAAATACCATGCATAGGAATTTATAGTGGACACAATGACAAACTTGGTTTTTGGGAGTTGGATGCACGAGTAGAGCTCATACTCAGTACAAGGCGAGGGCTAGCAAAAGACTGGGAGCGACCAACTAAGAGAGCAATAACGGCCATAATCATGCAAAGCGACAAAGCAACATTAAAAGAAGCATAAGATGTCATCAAAAGTCAAAAACTAAATGATCATAGAGGCAATGGCGACTTTGTTTTGTAGTCAACATGGTGTAAGCATGTGCCAAGTCAACCCAAATAAAGCATCAAAGGAGAAAACCAAATAAATGCTTCCATATAATAAAAACAATGCATGATTTTTTCAAAGGCTCGTTAAGCAATCTCAGTCATTTGAGACAAGTCATGCTACAGCAAAACCACTAAGCATACTATCAAAAAGACATCAAGCACGATATGCAAAAGCCTAGGCCGCAGTCTACACAAGCTCCTTCTTGTACCACTTTTTTGCATAAAGCTTTTTCTCTTTTCCAACACCATTTGAAATTTTTTAAGAGACCTCTTTTGATGAAAACCAATAAATATCAGAGGCAAAAATACACCTTGATGAAAAGATAAAACAAGATCTGAACAAAAATCAAGGCGAAAAATGCAAGCTAAACGCAGTAGCAGAAAAAGAGAACACTCGTTGAAACGATAAGAGTGAAAACTAGAGTGTTTTTGGCAAATGAAAAGCGAGTTCATCTCCTCCAAAAAGAAACATGATGTGATCTAACCATTTATTGCAGCAAACTAAACTAAACTAATACTGAAAACAAAAACAACTGACGCTCCAAGAAAAACACATAGTGCATGAAGCAATAAAAATATAGTGTCTTGAAAGGTGACCTGATTTTTGCCGATGAAGAAGGGGTGCCTCAGGGCATCCCCAGGCTTTGAAGCTTGTACTTCTTGGATATTTCTTGGGGTTCTGGGCATCCCCAAGCTTGATCTTTTGTCCATTCTTCAACTCATCTCATCATTCTCCAATCCCTACACTTAAAAACTTCCTTCATACAAAACTGAACACAAATCTATCAGCAACATTAGTGTAAGCATAACATTGAATCAACCCTTTTTGCTTCAGGTTTCAACCCAAAACCACCAAATATAAAGTATAAACTACTGTAGCAACTTCCCCAAAAGTTCCATGATCAAAAGAACTCAAAAGAAAGCGATAAAGCGGCAAACACAAATATTGGCAGAAATCTGTCAAAACAGAACAGCTGACAAAGGTCAAATTTTTGAGGGGTTTTCTGTTGCTCAAATCAAAAAGTGTTCAACTAACGAAAGTTTGGATATAACCTGGGGCATATGCACAAGAAATCGCAGGTCCAAAAGATATACAGAAAATGTTCACGAATTTTTACGGTGCAACACCGAAAACTGTTTCAGGACAGCAACATCCCCAAATGTTACTCACTCAAATTAGAGGCTTCTCTTGGCACAAAAACGAAATAAAAAGGATAAGGAGCGGTTATTATAGTAGTAATAACTTCCAAGACTCAAATAAAATAAAAAGTACTGAAAATAAAACATTGGGTTATCTCCCAAGAGTGCTTTTCTTTAACGCCTTTGAGCTAGGCGCAGTAATTTGCAAAGATGCTCATGTGGGCGCCATATAAGAGCTTGAAGCAAAGGTGCCATATAGGAACTTAAAGCAATAGAGAGCATCAAAAAGCAAGTATGGAACACATTTAAATCTAAACCACTTCCTATGAAAAATAGTCTTGTAAAGAGACAAGTCATGAAAGCGCAAAGCAAAAAGCATAGGAAGGCAAAACAAGTACAACTTCAAGAATTGCAACATAAAGAGGGGAAACTCAATATTGTTGAGATCCATCGAACCATATTTCCCTCTCTCATAGTAACTTTCAGTAGCATCATGAATAGAACTAACAATATAACTATCACATAAAGCATCCCTATCATGAGCCACATGCATAAAAGGATTAATACTCCCCACATGAACAATCGTAGTAGGAGCAGATTCAACAGAAAAATTATTCTCATCACCATAATCATCAAAAACTGGAGGCATATTGTAATCATAACTAATTTTATCCTCAATAGTAGGTGAACTGAAAATATTATACCCATCATCATAACCATCATAAACTAGAGGTTTAGTATCATCACAAGCTAGAGAACAACTATTTCGCAAAGCATATTCTTCAAACATATCATCATAAGAAGGAACATGGATAGCACTAATGGTACAACAATTATTAACCTTAGAATTGGAACCAAAAAGATTTTCAATATCAAAAGTAGAGTGCTTTTCCCAATCATGATCACTAACATAGGTAACAGGCATAGGAACATCATCCCAATAAGAATTACCATAATCAATAGCAGGATCATAAAGCTTAGGGGAAGATACCGTGTCCTCTCGCCTTTTACTCCTCTTCTTCTTCTTCTTCTTCTTACTCTTCTTACTCTCTCCTTTAGGAGGGGGAGACTTGAAGGGCATCTTCTCCACATATTCTGGCTTGCTGACAGAAACAACAGAAGAAACTTTGGAGGATTCCTCCTCTCTATTAATAAGATCAAAACATCTATTAGTCCTATCATAGCTTGGCAAAACATCATGTTTTATAAGATCTTGTAAGTAAGTATTTACGAGGCAATCTTTAGCACAATAGAGATGACAACCACGAAGGGTGCTATTAAGATCAACATCATTCATGTCTACCAAAGCAATCTTTCTAGATATCTCTTCACAATTCAAAAACAAAAGTAAGCTCATCATACTGATTGAAAGTAATCTTATCATCACAATACAAATCTGCAGTACTCGTTCGATTAATTGGGCATTGAAAATTAAAGTGCCCCTTTTCACCGCAAAATTCACAAAGAAAAGGATAAAGCTCACAAACCCATTCACCAAGCACATCTAGATCCTTGAGCCACATGCTGGTTTCTTCATTTGCGTGGGTGATGCAATAATCTTCCTTGTTGTAACTCTGTTCACAAGGTCTATGTATTCCACAAAAATTAACATGCTTATAAGAAATAGTACTTTTAGAAGTTTGAGCATGTTTATTGCAATCATCATTAACAATACCACTTTCTATGCAAGTGTCCTTAAAAGGTTCATGATACACGTCCCCATTTCCTTTAGGAACATTCATATGGGAAGCAAAGGCTTTAAAGCAATCAACCATAATTTGAGGATCAAGACCATATTTAGCACTAAGCTCTTGAAAATTAGCAGTTTCAGGAAAAGACTTAATGCAATCAAACTCGTAATTCATACCTGATCCTTTACCTTTGTCGCTATCCCAACCTTCAATATTGTTTTGAATTGTTTCAAGCAGATCCCACTTGGTGTCGGCATCCTTGCTTGTGAAAGACCCATCAAAGCATGCATCTAGATAGTCCTTGTAATATCCTGAAAGCCTTGCATAAAAATTATTAATAACAATATTATGGGGAAGATCATGAATAGGACATTTATGCATTAGTAACTTCAATCTTCCCCACGCTTGGGCAATGCTTTCTCCCTCATGCGGATGAAAATTATAAATGTAGTTCCTATCTTTATAAACCTGACTAGAAGGATAGAATTTAGAATAAAAGAGGGGTTCAATTTCATCCCAGTCAATAGATCTGTCATCCTTCAGTGTTTTATACCATTCCTCAGCTCTGCCTTTCAGTGATAAAGAGAATAGCTTCTTCTTAACTTGGTTCATTGAAATACCTGCACACTGGAACAACTCGCATAATTCATGTATAAAAAGCAAATGATCACCAGGATGGACAGTTCCATCTCCTAAATAGCAGTTATTCATAACACGTTCAACAATCTTCATAGGTATTTCAAAAGGATGAGGAGCACAAGCATCATTAGAAACATCACATATGGGAGATAAAATATCATCAGAGTAAACTTTCTCCACTAAAGCTGGGGAACTAAAATTATCATACTTAACAAAACCAGCTTCCCCGAGCTTAGACTTTTCTATAGCATTAGCATTAACGGTATTCAAAGCATTCGTACTAATAACATTGCTATGCAAAATAAGCTCCAAAGGATTTTCAATTTTCTCTTCAAATCTAAAATCAGGAAAAAGACTAAAAAACTCTTTGTTTTCCATTAAGCCTAACTAGTGAAAATAAAAACAAGAAACAAAAAGATGTAATTGCAGAATCTAAAGGAAATAACTTTGAGCACTCACACAGGAGGATGCGAGTACCTTTTACCTTACCTCCCCGGCAACGGCACCAGAAAAGAGCTTGATGTCTACACACGCTTCTGTTCTTGTAGACAGTGTTGGGCCTCCAAGTGCAGAGGTTTGTAGAGCAGCAGCAAGTTTCCCTTAAGTGGATCACCCAAGGTTTATCGAACTCAGGGAGGAAGAGGTCAAAGCTATCCCTCTCAAACAACCCTGCAATTACGATACAGAAAGTCTCTTGTGTCCCCAACACACCCAATACACTTGTCAGATGTATAGGTGCACTAGTTCGGCGAAGAGATAGTGAAATACAAGAGGTATGGATGATTACAAGTAGTAAATACAATCTGGAATAAAAATGGCAGCAAGCAAACAAGTAACAAAACAGCGAGTAAACGGTGTGCAAAGCTTGGAAACAAGGCCTAGGGATCATACTTTCACTAGTGGACACACTCCCAACAATATAACATAATTGAACAAATAAACAACTTCTCTTCACTATGGTACTCTGAATTACTCTCCTATTGAACAACACTAATCATTGCATAGTGGCTACAGAAGCACCCCTTAAAGTTCATCAAGTACTTGACAAACACCACTCATAGAGATATCCAAATCAAATCACAACTCAAGATAGATATTATTGCAACTTAGACCAAGTACTAACACGGTGCACACACTGTCAACATTACACCATGAAAGGAGGAATAGATCACTTCAATACTATCATAGCGATAATTATTCTCATAATCCATAAGGGATCACAATCGTAGCCTAGACCAAGTACCACCATGATGCACGCACTGTCACCGTTACACCATGGCAGGAGGAATGGATTACTTTAATAACACCACTAGAGTACACATAATACCTGAATAATAACATCTACTTGTTCAACATGATACAAAGCTCACGATCACATAAAGATCACATCATGGGAGAGAGAGGTGAACCACATAGCTACCAGTAGAGCCCTCAGCCCCGGGGATGAACTACTCCCTCCTTATCATAGGAGACAGCAAGGTTGATGGAGATGGCGGTGAGGTCGATGGAGACGGCAGAGACGGCGATGGAGACCGGTGGAGATGGCTTCGGGGGCACTTCCCCGTCCCAGCAGGGTGCCAGAACAGAGACTTCTGTCCCTCGAAATTTGTCGATGGTGGCGGCGGAGATGCGGAACTGCTTCTGGAAAATTGCCGAATCCCTTAGGGTTTTCCGTCCTGAGGCTTTATATAGGCGAAGGGGCGATGTTAGAAGTGGGGCCAGGGCCCCTCACCCTATGGCGGCGCGGCCAGGCCCCTGGCCACGCGAGCCACATGTGAGGGGGCCTGGTGGCCCCTCTCCTACTCTCCTTCGGATCTCTGGAAGCTTCCGGGTAAAATAAGACTTCAGGAACTTGTTTCATCCAATTCCGAGAATATTTCCTGTGTATCACTTCTGAAACACAAAAACAGCAGAAAACAGGGAACTAGCAGTGTGGCACTTGTTAATAGGTTAGTTCCGGAAAATGCATAAAAATGCCACGAAGTGTAACGAAACATTAGGCAAATGGTGTAAAAACAAGCATGGAGCATCAAAAATTATAGATACGTTTGAGACGTATCAGCATCCCCAAGCTTAACTCCTGCTCGTCCTCGAGTAGGTAAGTGATAACAAAAGAAATAATTTTTGAGGTGACATGCACCTACACAATCTTGATCATGTATGTAAGCATTTGTGAGCTGGGATCATAAGAACTTAAAACATGGGCATGAAAGATATAATCTTGACAATAAGAACTTAGCAACCATGTTGTAAACATGAAAATGAACACAAACAAAAGATCATGAAAATGAAACAATAAAAGTCAAACGTGTGTTCAAATCATAAGGAAAAATATACAAATGATTTTCAGCTTGTCCTTCATGGAGAGCAAAACATAAATGCATAGGACACCTTCAAGTTTAAGAGGCCGACTAGATACAAATAATTTGAGAACAAGTGAAACCAACAATATGAATCAATCAATGAACTTTGGGACAATGCATATTATACTAATAATGACAACTATGCTCTCTTAATGGTGCATAAAGGTAGAAGGTGGTGACTCAACATAAAAGTAAAAGAAAGGCCCTTCGCGGAGGGAAGCAGTGATTAAACATGTGCTAGAGCTTTTCATTTGTAAAACAGAGAGATAAAAATTGAGTTTTGAGAGGTGGTTGCTTTTGTCAACGACTAGCAATGGGGTTCTTACTATCTTCCATACAAAAATGAAGCAAGTTTTTGAGAGAGAGATTGGCACTTTTGTGCTCTTTTGTAAAGCTTGGCACTCCTCCCCACCCTTTTTCCTTTCTCAAACCATGGCTAACTGATTCCATCGGGTGCCCACCAACATTCACATTCCATGGTGGAGTGCCTTTTTTCTTTTCTTTTTCCCCTTTTTTTTCTTATAGTTGCGGATGCTTGCAAGGGGTATAATCACAAGTGTGTATGAGTCCAAGTTTGGGTAGTGCACTAGCATAGGTTCACCCCCATAACACTTATCAAACCAATGAAGATTACTTAGCTTGATGAAGCGAAAGCACTCGACAGAAACTCTCGTGTGTCCTCAGGAACGTTTGGTAATCATAAGTTACACAACCGGCTTGTCCTTTGCTCTAGAAAGGATTGGGCCACTCGCTGCAATTATTATTATTGTCTTTTATTTACTTGTACTTTATTTATCTGCATTACCAAATATCTCTGAAAACCTGTTTGCTAGTATTTATAGTGAACCCTTGATCAAAACTGCTTGTCAACACCTTCTGCTCCTCATTGGGTTCGATACTCTTATTTATCAAAAGTACTATGATACACCCCCTATATTTGTGGGTAATCAAGACTATTTTCTGGCGCCGTTGCTAGGGAGTGAAGCGCTATTGAAAAGTAGAATTGGTAAAGGAAATTTTTGCTGTGAGTATTGTTTTTATTTCTGTCTTTTATTTTATTTTGCTATGGATAAGTCTCCATTTGGTTCCCTATTTGGGAACACTACTACCACTGTTATGGTAGTGGATGAACCACCGCCTGCTCAATTAGATCCTTTTAAAATACCTATGAAAATTGTTGAACGTGTTATGAATAACTACTATTTAGGAGATGGAACTGTCTATCTGGGTGATCATTTACTCTTTATACATAAATTATGTGAGTTGTTCAAGTGTGCAGGTATTTCATCAAGCCATGTTAAGAGAAAGCTATTCTCTTTATCACTGAAGGGCAGAGCTGTGGAATGGTATAGGCTACTGAAGGATGGCCAATCTATTGGTTGGGAGGAAATTGTACCTCTCTTTTATTCCAAATTCTATCCTCCGAGTGAGATTCATAAAGATTGGAACTGGATATATAACTTTTGGCCTCATGATGGAGAGAGTATTGCCCAAGCGTGGGGGATATTGAAGTCACTAATGCTCAAATGCCCCATTCATGAGCTCCCCGGTAAAATTGTTATTAACAACTTTTATGCAAGGCTTACTCTTCACGACAAGGATTTATTGGATGCTTCCTGCTCTGGATCATTTACACACATGAAAGAAGAAGTTAAATGGGATCTTCTTGACCGTATTCAAGAAAATACTGAAGGATGGGAGAACGACAAAGGTAGAAAGTCAGGTATAAATTATGATTATGAATGCATTAAAGCTTTTATGGGAACCGATGACTTTCATAATGTTAGCACTGTTTATGGTCTTGATTCTCAAATACTTGCTAACTGTTTTAAGGCTTTCGCCTCTTATCTTGATGTTCCAAAGAAGGATTGGAACAAGTTCCATGCGCCTTATAAAGATGCTACTAGTTGTGTTCCTGCTAGAATTACTGAAGTTTGTACTGTTGATCGCATTTTGCTTGAGCCTTATTTTGAGAAAACGCCTTTCCCTGCTAAGGTAAAGGAGCATTTCATGTTAACTAGTGTGCTTAATAAAAGTGCAAAGAAAGCTATAGAACCTGATGAGCAAATAACTATTAAGTCTCCTGTGGCTATAGTGAAGGACCTTGTTACTAAAAATGTAGAAGATGGATATATTATCTTTTGCAAAGATGCTTCTAACATTGTTTCACATCCTAGTAGACCTAGGAAAACAAGTGTTCTTGTGCTTTCTATAAGGATAGGTGATCATTGCTATTATGGTTTATGCGACATTGGTGCAAGTGCAAGTGCTATTCTGTATGAGCTTTATAAAGAAATCATGCATGAAATTGGTTCTTGTGAACTGGAAGATATCGACATGGTTATTCAGCTCGCTAATAGAGAAACCGTCTCTCCAATTGGTATTGTTAGAGATGTGGAAGTTTTATGCGGTAAGACTAAATACCCTACTGATTTTCTAGTACTTGGTAAAGCTGTGCTGCATGTGATGGCGTGTGGTTAACGTGGGAGCAGACTGTTCTTGTGCGTGGTGAATAACCAGCCCATTGGGAACCCCAAGAGGAAGGTATGATGAGTATAGCAGCTAGTTTTCCCTCAGTTAAGAAACTAAGGTTTATCGATCAGGAGAGGAGAGACAAACGACTGAAGGTGATGCGGAACCTGCACACACACAAACAAATACTTTGTTCCCAACTTGCGATGAGGTTGTCAATCTCACCCGTTTGCTTGAAACAAAGATTATAAGCGTATCGAGTGGAAAACAATATAGTATGCGAGTAAAGTAAACAATGCAAGTAAAGTAAACAGGTGATAGCAATATAATGTAAATAGGACCGGGGTCCACAGTTCACTAGTGGTGTCTCTCCATAGATAAAATAACACATGCTGGGTAAACAAATTACAGTTGGGCAATTGATAGAATAAAGATAAACGTGATATGTCAAGAAGATCACTATGAGATTTACTCTGGGCATTACAACAAAATACATAGACCGCCATCCAACTGCATCTATGACTAATAATCCACTTGTGGCGAATCAATCCGTGAACTCCACAAGTATTAAGTTGCGAACAACAGATGATTGCATTAAGCAAAGTGTGTAATGTAAACAAAGCATATGCCCTTGAGCATATGAATGTTGTTTTCTCCCTAGTAGCAACAGCACATCTACCACCTTAGAGGTTTTTGTCACTCCCCCAGGTGAAATAGAGGCATGAACCCATTATCGAGCATAAATACCCCATCTTGGAGTCACTAGCAACTACTCGGCCAAGATAGCTACTAACAACGGAGAGCATGCAAGATCATAAACAACATAGAGATAACAAAAGATATAATTCAGTACAACAACTTAATCATAAACACCAATATTCATCGGATCCCAACAAACCAAACATGTAGAATTACATAACGGTGATCTCAATCATGTAGGGCAGCTCATGAGATCTAAACATGAAGCACATGGTGGAGAAGACAACCATCTAGCTACTGCTATGGACCCATAGTCCAAGGTAGACTACTCACTCATCGCTCCGGAGGCAAGCATGGCGATGAAGAAGACCTTCGGTGGTGATTCCCCTCTCCGACAGGGTGCCGGGAAGAGCTTATGGACCCTCCCGATCTTCGGGTCGACGGTGGCGGCGGATCGCGATGTGTTCTAGAAATCTGATCGGGTACTTAGGTTTTTTCCGTCGGGGGGTCTTTATAGGTGAAGGGGCATCGTCAGAGGAGGTGCCAGGCGCCCTCACGCGGGCCCGCGTGGCCAGGGGCCTGGCCACGCCGCCCCTGTGTGTGGGGCCCTGGTGGCCCCCCTCCGTCTCTCCTTCAGATCTCTGGAAGCTTCCGGGTAAAATAAGACTTCAGGAACTTGTTTTGTCCAATTCTGAGAATATTTCCTGTGTATCACTCTGAAACACAAAAACAGCAGAAAACAGGAAACTGGCACTGTGGCAACTTGTTAATAGGTTAGTTCCGGAAAATGCATAAAAGTGCCACTAAGTGTAACAAAACAATAGGCAAATGGTGTAAACACAAGCATGTAGCATCAAAAATTATAGATACGTTGGAGACGTATCAAGCATCCCCAAGCTTAACTCCTGCTCGTCCTCGAGTAGGTAAGTGATAACAAAAGAATAATTTTTGAGGTGACATGCACCTACACAATCTTGATCATATATGTAAGCATTGGTGAGCTGGGTTCATAAGAACTTAAAACATGGGCATGAAGATATAATCATGACAATAAGAACTTAGCAACCATGTTGTAAACATGCAAATGAACACAAACAAAAGATCATGAAAATGAAACAATGAAAGTCAAACGTGTGTTCAAATCATAAGGAAAAACATACAAATGGTTTTCAGCTTGTCCTTCAAAGAGAGCAAAACATAAATGCATAGGACACCTTCAAGTTTAAGAGGGCGACTAGATACAAATAATTTAAGAACAAGTGAAACCAACAATATGAATCAATCAATGAACTTTGGGACAATGCATATCACACTAAGAATGACAACTATGCTCTCTTAATGGTGCATAAACAAAGAAGGTGGTGACTCAACATAAAAGTAAAAGAAAGGCCCTTCGCAGAGGGAAGCAGTGATTGCAAGTTTTATAACCTTCAAAAATTATGGTACTTACCGGCTTTGAGCTCTCATTGCCCCCATCATAAGCATCTTGAATGGTTAGAGTTAATGCGAGAACAATTATGTTGCATATGCTTGACAAATCATAAGTTGAAAACCTCATGCCCCATGAATACGAGTACCCAAACCTCATGCTACTTTACTTAGAGTCCCAAGCAAGGCTCTTGTCATTGTAAGTATATGCATATCATTGAGAACCGCCAATGGGGTACCTCCGTGCCCGATGACATGGAACAAGCCCACACCAAAATGACAGGATAAGCAGACAATGAACACCTCGACATCTCTTTTATTTGCCTTTTGTTTAGCTTTTTATTGTGAGATGCGTCGTCGAATGTTCACCATGGGTATGCTGCAAATTTCCACCATGAATTATGCATGGCTTAGATTGGCAGCCCGGCGTTTCCCTAACACATATACAAACTCCATGATCCCTACAAGATTCCCAATTCATTTCACACCACGGGCATCCATAGACAAAAGATCACGATATCAACTCAAATAAGAAGTGCAATGTTGAAAGTTTGCCCCATGACAGCATGGATGGGCTAGAATCCAACTTACAACTTGCAAGCATAACAACTCAACATAAGAGACCACAATGTCAAATTTGTAAGAATAGGAAAAAGTAAAGTGCGCCTTCCGGTTCGTGAGAGCTTTATTGACCGAATTTCGCATAACACTGGTAAGAGTTTAATTTGAAGAGAAAATAAAAGCAAGTCAAATTTACTTGGAATAGCAAATTGCTAGTAGGTATGTATGGTGGACACTTTGGAAAACTTGGCTTTTAGGAGTTGGATGCACGAGTAGAGCTCATACTCAGTACAAGGAGAGGGCTAGCAAAAGACTAGGAGCGACCAACTAAGAGAGCAATAATGGCCATAATCATGCAAAGCGACAAAGCGACATTAAAAGAAGCATAAGATGGCATCAAAAGTCAAAAACTAAATGATCATGAAGGCTATTGGCAACTTTTTAAGAGTCTAACATGTGTGAGCATGCGCCAAGTCAACCCAAATAAAGCATCAAGGAGAAAACCAAAATAATGCTTCCATACAATAAAAACAACGCATGATTTTTTCAAAGGCTCATTAAGCAATCTCAGTTATTTGAGACAAGTCATGCTAAAGCAAAACCACTAAGCATACTATCAAAAAGACATCAAGCATGACATGAAAAAGCCTAAGCCGCAGTCTACACAAGCTCCTTCTTGTACCACTATTTTGCACAAAGCTTTTTCTCTTTTCCAACACCATTTGAAATTTTTATAAACACCTCTTTTGATGAAAACCAATAAAGATCAGAGGCAAAAATATACCTTGATGAAAAGATATGACAAGGTCTGAACGCATATCAAGGCGAAAATGTAAACCAAAAGCAGTAGCAGAAAAAGAAGAACACTCGATTTTTAATAAGAGTGAAAACTAGAGCGTTCTTGGCAAATGAAAAGCAAGGCAACTTCTCCAAAGGAAATTTGTTGGGGTCCAACCATTTATTGCAGCAAACAAACTAAACTAACTAAGAAAACTAAAACAACTGACGCTCCTAGAAAAACACATAGTGCATGAAGCAATAAAAATATAGTGTTTTGAAAGGTGACCTTATTTTTGCCGATGAAGAAGGGGTGCCTCGGGGGCATCCCCAAGCTTTGACGCTTGTACTTCTTGGATATTTCTTGGGGTGATGCATGGGCATCCCCAAGCTTGAGCTTTTGTCCATTCTTCAACTCATCTCATCATTCTCCAATCCCTACACTTGAAAACTTCCTTCATACAAAACTAAACACAATTCTATTAGCAACATTAGTGTAAGCATAACATATAATCAACCTCTATTTGCTTCAAGTTTCAACTCAAAACACCAAATATATAGCAAATACTACTGTAGCAACTTCTCTAAAAGTTCCATGATCAAAAGAACTCAAAAGAAAGCGATAAAGTGGCAAACACAAATATTGGCAGAAATCTGTCAAAACTGAACAGCTGACAAAGGTCGAATTTTTGAGGGATTTTCTGTTGCTCAAATCAAAAAGTGTTCAACTAACAAAAGTTTGGATATAACCTGGGGCATATGCACAAGAAATCGTAGGTCCAAAAGAGAAACAGAGAATTTATACGAATTTATACGGTGCAGCACCGAAAACAGTTTCAGGACAGCAACATCCCCAAATCTTTACCTCACTCAAATTAGAGGCTTCTCTTGGCACAAAAACGAAATAAACAAGATAATGAGCGGTCATTACAGTAGTAATGACTTCCAAGACTCAAATAAAAGAAAAAATACTGAAAAGAAAACATTGGGTTATCTCCCAAGAGTGCTTTTCTTTAACGCCTTTGAGCTAGGCGCAGAAAATTGCGAATCAAGTAACATCAAGTGATGAAGCATCAAGCTCGTAATTTGCTCTAAGAATAGAGTCAAAAAGTAATTTCTTTTTTTCCTAGGGAAGTGTTCCATACCTTTCTTTAGTGGGAATTGATATTTGATGGTGCCTTCCCTCATATCAATGATGGCACCTACAGTTCGAAGAAAGGGTCTTCCCAAAATAATAGGACATGAAGCATGGCATTCAACATCCATAACGAGAAAATCAATGGGAACAAGGTTATTATTAACCACAATAAGAACATCATTAATCCTTCCCAAATGTTACTTTTTAGCAACATCAGCAATAGGAGCACCATAATAACATTTTTCAAGCGATGGTAAATCAAGCATGTCATATATTTTTCTAGGCATAATAGAAATACTAGCACCTAGATCACATAAAGCATGGCAATCAAAACCATTAACATGTATATCAATGATGGGTTCCCAACCATCTTCTAACTTCTTGGGAATAGAAGCTTTTTGCTTCAACTTTTCATCCCTAATTTTTATGAGAGCATTGGTAATATGCTTAGTAAAAGCAACATTTAAAGAACTAGCATTGGGAGTCAAAGCAAGCTTTTGCAAGAATAAAATTACTTCAGATATATTGCAGCCATCAACATTAAAATCATTAAAAGAAGTAGAGCTATCATCTCCCACACTCCAAAAAATTTCAGCACTCTTTTGAGAAAAAGTTTTGGCAGTTTTAGACTTTTTAACACAAGGAGTGGGAGTTTTCTCTACAACAATCAAAGTAAGAGGATTGCTACCAGTAGGAGCAACATCATTAGAGATAGTAATAGTACATACCTTCATCTCTCTAGCCATCTCATCTTCTCTTTCCCACCTGGCATGCAATTCCGCTAACAATCTAATATTTTCATCAATTCCAACTTGAATAGCATTAGCGGTAGCAAAAACATTGTTCTCTTTCACATCATTAGGCAACACTTTTAATTTCAGAAGTTCAACATCATGAGCAAGGCTATCAACTTTAGAAGCAAGAATATCAATTTTACCTAACTTTTCCTCAACAGACTTATTAAAAGCAGTTTGCTTACCGATGAAGTCCTTGAGCATTACCTCAAGCTCGGAGGGCGCGGCCCTAGTGTTGTTGTAGGAATTATCATAAGAGTTACCATAACCATTACCATTGGTAGAAGGATACGGCCTATAATTGTTACTAGAAAAATTGTTCCTATAAGCATTGTTGTTAAAATTATTGTTTCTAATGATATTCACATCAACATGCTCTTCTTGAGCAACCAGAGAGGCCAAAGGAACATTATTAGGATCAACATGAGTCCTATCATTAGCAAGCATAGCCATAATGGTATCAATCTTATCATTCAAGGAAGAGGCTTCCTCAACAGAATTTACCTTCTTACCTTGTGGAGCTCTCTCGGTGTGCCATTCAGAATAATTTACCATCATGTTGTCGAGTAGCTTTGATGCGGCGCCCAAGGTAAGGGACATAAAAGTGCCTCCAGCAGCTGAATCAAGTAGGTTCCTTGAAGAAAAATTCAGTCCTGCATAAAAAGTTTGGATAATCATCCAAGTAGTCAGTCCATGAGTGGGCCAATTCTTTATCATAGATTTCATTCTTTCCCAAGCTTGAGCAACATGTTCATTATCAAACTGAGTAAACTTCATAATATTGCTGCGCATAGATATAATCTTAGCAGGAGGATAGTATCTACCAATAAAAGCATCCTTACACTTAGCCCATGAATCAATACTATTCTTAGTCAAAGACAGCAACCAATCTTTAGCTTTTCCTCTCAAAGAAAAAGGAAACAACTTGAGCTTAATAATATCACTATCAACATCCTTATATTTCTGCATCTCACATAGCTCAACAAAATTGTTGAGATGAGCTGCAGCATCTTCAGTACTAGCACCAGAGAATTGCTCTTTCATAACAAGGTTCAACAAAGCAGGCTTAATCTCATAAAAGGTTGCAGCAGTAACAGGTGGTGCAATAGGAGTGCAGATAAAATCACTATTGTTTGTGCTAGAAAAGTCACACAACTTGGTGTTTTCAGGATTGGCCATTTCAGCAAAATGAAAGTAAACAAGTAAAAACAACTACCAAGGATTCTAATTTTTTTGGGTTTTTGATATAAAGCAATGCAGGTAAAATAAAGTAAAGCAAAGCAATGACAAAGCAAAGGATGTGTGTGCGAAAAACTCCCCTCGCAGAAGTCTTCTCTTCCTCCCCGGCAACGGCGCCAGAAAAGAAGCTGCTGCGTGTGATGGCGTGTGGTTAACGTGGGAGCAGACGGTCCTTGTGCGTGGTGAATAACCAGCCCGTTGGGAACCCCAAGAGGAAGGTATGATGAGTATAGCAGCTAGTTTTCCCTCAGTTAAGAAACCAAGGTTTATCGATCAGGAGAGGAGAGACAAATGACTAAAGGTGATGCGGAACCTGCACACACACAAACAAATACTTTGTTCCCAACTTGCGATGAGGTTGTCAATCTCACCGGTTTGCTTGAAACAAAGATTATAAGCGTATCGAGTGGAAAACAATATAGTATGCGAGTAAAGTAAACAATGTGAGTAAAGTAAATAGGTGATAGCAATATAATGTAAATAGGACCGGGGTCCATAGTTCACTAGTCGTGTCTCTCCATAGATAAAATAACACATGCTGGGTAAACAAATTACAGTTGGGCAATTGATAGAATAAAGATAAATGTGATATGTCAAGAAGATCACTATGAGATTTACTCTGGGCATTACAACAAAATACATAGACCGCCATCCAACTGCATCTATGACTAATAATCCACTTGTGGCAAATCAATCCGAGAACTCCACAAGTATTAAGTTGTGAACAACAGATAATTGCATTAAGCAAAGTGTGTAATGTAAACAAAGCATATGCCCTTGAGCATATGAATGTTGTTTTCTCCCTAGTAGCAACAGCACATCTACCACCTTAGAGGTTTCTGTCACCCCCCAGGTGAAATAGAGGCATGAACCCACTATCGAGCATAAATACCCCATCTTGGAGTCACTAGCAACTACTCGGCCAAGATAGCTACTAACAACGGAGAGCATGCAAGATCATAAACAACATAGAGATAACAAAAGATATAATTCAGTACAGCAACTTAATCATAAACACCAATATTCATCGGATCCCAACAAACCAAACATGTAGAATTACATAATGGTGATCTCAATCATGTAGGGCAGCTCATGAGATCTAAACATGAAGCACATGGTGTAGAAGACAACCATCTAGCTACTGCTATGGACCCATAGTCCAAGGTAGACTACTCACTCATCGCTCCAGAGGCAAGCATGGCGATGAAGAAGACCTCCGGTGGCGATTCCCCTCTCTGGCAGGGTGCTGAGAAGTGCTTCTGGACCCTCCCGATCTTCGGGTCGATGGTGGCGGTGGATCGCGATGTGTTCTGGAAATCTGATCGGGTACTTAGGTTTTTTCCGTCGGGGGTTCTTTATAGGCGAAGGGGCATCGTCAGAGGAGGAGCCAGGCGCCCTCACGTGGGGCCCGTGCGGCCAGGGGCCTGGCCGCGTCGCCCCTGTGTGTGGGGCCTTGGTGGCCCCCCTCCGTCTCTCCTTCGGATCTCTGGAAGCTTCCGGGTAAAATAAGACTTCAGGAACTTGTTTTGTCCAATTCCGAGAATATTTCCTGTGTATCACTCTGATATTCGGGCGCATGGTAAACATCAGTACTCTAGTGCATTTCGCCGTCTGATTCGGAATAAATATGCTTTTGTACCCTTTCTTTAAAATGCATAAAAGTGCCACTAAGTGTAACGAAACAATAGGCAAATGGTGTAAAAACAAGCATGGAGCATCAAAAATTATAGATACGTTGGAGACGTATCAAGCTGCTAGTAAAACTTGTCCTATTATTTTTGGTAGACCCTTTTTAAATACTTGTGGCGCTATTATAGATTGTAAGAAGGAGAAAATTTTGACTAAGTTTGATGGAGAATCTTATGAGTTTAATTTTTCTAAGTTTACTAAAG
Source organism: Dactylis glomerata (assembly GCA_007115705.1). Lineage (NCBI taxonomy): Eukaryota > Viridiplantae > Streptophyta > Magnoliopsida > Poales > Poaceae > Dactylis > Dactylis glomerata. The sequence continues at coordinate 337,394 of QXEO01000095.1, forward strand.
CTCCTTATGAAAATGAATTGCCTAATGAAGATTTTTGAGTTGAACAGCTTGCCTCTATTGCTCTTGCTCCTAACAATGCTTTGCAACAATTTATGGAGGACCATGAAAGTGAGATCTTCAGGGAAGAAAGAAATGAGATTGACGAGATTCTTCTTCGTCAGCCAGAGTTACTTAAACATAATTTACCTATGGAGGATCTGGGTACCACTTTGCCACCTAAGGAAGGTCTTGTTTTTGATTTAAAACCTTTACCTGATGATCTTAAATATGCCTATATAGATGATAAGAAAATATATCCTGTTATTATTAGTTCTAAACTTTTAGGAAAGGAAGAAGAAAGGTTATTGGAAATATTGAGGAAACACCGAGGAGCTATGGGATATACTCTTGATGATTTAAAAGGGATTTCTCCTACTATATGTCAGCATGCTATTAATATGGAGCCAGATGCAAAACCAGTTGTTGAACATCAACGCCGTTTAATTCCTAAGATGAAGGAAGTGGTAAGAAATGAGGTATTAAAACTTTTAGATGTTGGTATTATTTATCCTATTGCTGATAGTAGATGGGTTAGTCCTGTTCATTGTGTTCCTAAGAAAGGAGGAATTACTGTTGTACCTAATGAGAATAATGAGCTTATTCCTCAAAGGGTAGTAGTTGGTTATAGGATGTGCATCGATTTTAGAAAGGTCAACAAAGTTACTAAGAACGATCATTATCCTTTACCATTTATAGATCAAATGTTAGAGAGGTTATCTAAGAAAACTCATTTTTGTTTTCTTGATGGTTATTCTAGTTTCTCTCAGATTGCCGTTAAAAAGCAAGATCAAGAGAAAACCACTTTTACTTGTCCTTATGGAACATATGCTTATAGACGTATGCCTTTTGGTTTGTGTAATGCTCCTGCTACTTTTCAAAGATGAATGTCTGCTATTTTTCATGGTTTTTGTGAAGAAATTGTGGAGGTATTCATAGACGATTTCTCCATCTATGGAACTTCTTTTGATAATTGTTTGCACAATCTTGATAAAGTTTTGTAGAGATGTGAAGAAACTAATCTTGTCCTTAATTAGGAGACATGCCACTTTATGGTGAATGAAGGAATTGTTCTTGGACATAAAATCTCTGAAAGAGGTATTGAAGTTGACAGAGCAAAGGTTGAAGCAATTGAGAAATGCCCTGTCCTAGTGACGTTAAAGGTATTCGTAGTATTCTTGGTCATGCTGGTTTCTATAGGAGGTTTATTAAAGATTTTTCTAAGATTTCAAAGCCTCTTACTAATCTTCTTCAAAAGGATGTTCCATTTGTTTTTGATGATGATTGTAAGGAAGCTTTCGAAACTCTTAAGAAGGCTTTAACTACTGCTCCTATTGTCCAACCACCTGATTGGAATTTACCCTTTGAAATTATGTGTGCTGCTAGTGATTTTGCTGTAGGTGTTGTTCTTGGACATCGCGTAGATAAGAATTTGAATGTTATTCATTATGCTAGTAAGACTCTTGATGCTGCTCAGAAGAATTATGCTACTACTGAGAAGGAGTTTCTTGCTGTTGTTTTTGCATGTGATAAGTTTAGACCTTATATTGTTGATTCGAAAGTTACTATTCATACTGATCACGCTGCTATTAGGTATCTTATGGCAAAGAAAGATGCTAAGCCTAGGCTTATTAGATGGGTGTTGCTTTTAAAAGAGTTTGATTTGCATATTGTAGATAGGAAAGGTGCTGAAAATCCTGTTGCTGATAATTTGTCTAGGTTGGAAAATATTTCTTTTGATCCTATTCCTGTTAATGATAGTTTTCCAAATGAACAGTTGGCTTCAATAATGGTAACCTCATGACAGAATCCTTGGTATGTTGATTATGCTAACTTTATTGTTTCCAAGTATTTGCCTCCAACCTTTACAGCCTAGCAAAGAAGGAAATTCTTTTATGACTTGAGGCATTATTTTTGGGATGACCCACACTTATATAAAGAAGGAGTGGATGGTATTATGCGAAGATGTGTTCCAGAATATGAACAAAAAGAGATATTAAGGAAATGTCATGGTAGTGCTTATGGAGGACATCATGCTGGATATAGAACTGCACAAAAGGTTCTACAATTAGGTTTTTATTGGCCTACCCTTTTTAAAGATGCTAGAAAGTTTGTTTTATCTTGCGATGAATGCCAAAGAGTTGGTAATATTTCTAGTCGCAACGAAATGTCTATGAGTTATTCTCTTGTTATTGAACCATTTGATTGTTGGGGATTTGACTTTATGTCCTTTTCCTCCTTCAGAAGGTTATACTCATATACTTGTTGATGTTGATTATGTTACTAAGTGGGTAGAAGCTATACCTACAAAGAGTGCTGATGGTGAGACCTCGTTAAAAATGCTTAAGGACATTATTTTTCCTAGGTTTGGTGTGCCTAGATATCTTATGACTGATGGAGGTTCTCATTTTATTCATGGCGGTTTTAGAAAGACTCTCGCTAGATATGACGTTAATCATAGAATTGCTTCTGCTTATCATCCCCAAACTAGTGGGCAAGCAGAACTATCGAATAGAGAGATCAAGTTTATCTTGCAGAAGACTATTAATAGATCTAGAAAAAACTGGGCTAGCAAGTTGAACGATGTTTTACGGGCTTATAGAACTGCTTATAAGAACCCCATGGGCATGTATCCTTACAAAATGGTTTATGGAAAAGTGTGTCACTTGCCTTTAGAATTAGAACACAAAGATTTTTGGGCAGTGAAAGAGCTTAATAGGGATTTTAAACTTGCTGGTAAGAAAAGGTTGCTTGATTTGAGTTCATTAGATGAGTGGAGAAATGAAGCTTATGAGAATGCCAGACTTTTCAAAGAGAAAGCCAAGCAATGGCATGATAGGAGAATTCTTAAGAGAGAATTTCATGTTGGTGAGAAAGTTCTATTTTATAGGTCTCGTCTCAGATTTTTTGCAGGTAAATTACTCTCAAAATGGGAATGACCCTTTATTATTGAAGAGGTGTATCATTTAGGTGCGATAAAGATTGCTTCTCTTAAAGATAACACTATGCAAGTGGTGAATGGACAAATGCTCAAGCATTATATTTCTAGAGATTCTTATAATGAAGATGTCGATGTTATTCAAATGGTGACTCCGGAAGAATTCATCAAAGACCATATGCAGGAAACTGCAGAGTCCATTTTCGAATAGGTAACAGTTCTAGTAAGAAAAGGTTCGCGTTAAACTTTTCTGCTTATACTTTTGTTGTTTATATTAAATATGAAAAATCATGAGACAAAAATGAGTTGGAAATGGAGCCCGGAGGCTCCACACCACCTGGTGGCGCGGGCCCCCTACTGGCCGCGCCACCCTGTGGTGTGTTCGCCTCGGAACTCATTTCCGTCCCGGTTTCCTCCTGTGACTTTATTTCGATGTTTAATTTTTGCCTATATAACCCTCTGGATTACCCGAGGTCTGTATATCATGTTCTTGTCATGTTTTTGTTTCGATCTATTTCTGTCATGAGCTGTTCTCGGTTTTAGAGCCACCAAGTCTTCGTCTGGTTCATACGAGGAGAACTCTCTCGCGGACATCATTAATCCGTATGTGAGGGAGCTGAAGATGCATCCAAAGGAGTGTTCACTCAAGGATGGTGAGTTACAGATAGAAGATGTTCAGGGCCCTAAAGGAGAAGGAAGTCTTGAAGCTAGGATGGAAGTGCTAGAGCAAGAAGTCTTTAAATACAAGAAGATGGTGTAACGCGAGGTGGACATTATCCATAGGATAAATGAGGAACTCATCGCCAAGCACAAGAAGGAAACTGCAGAGCTCTGGGATGACATCTTGTCACTCAATGAGACCACCAACAAATTACAAGCACAACTCTACGATTTGCAAAACCAAAACTGTGAGTATGAGGCTAGGTTTAAACAAATGAGTGCTGCTGCCAGTTTCAGGATATTGGAGACAAAGTCATCCTTTCTTGATGGGGAACCTCTGCCTTGGAAGTCTGATGATGATAAAGACTCACCACCATCGCCGAAGGAGTAATTCGTCATTGGTATAGGCATCCCCTTGGTTTGTTCCAAGCTTGGGGGAGTGCCGCGGTATCACATCATTACCTTTTTACCATTTACTTTTCAAGTAGAGTCATATCATGAATAGAGAAGTTATCTTAAAGAATAGTTTGCAGTGTGGAAGTATCCTCCTTTAGTTGGTTATCTATGTATACCTTGGTGTGAGTTGCGGTTATGAAATATTAATGAGAAGTCTAATCATTTACTTTCCGCACACTTTATTTTAGTTTCCAATCTTTCTTATACGATTATTCTTGTTGATTAGTATTGGTATCACTTTGGGAGCATGAATAAATCTAGTTGGTTTTGGCAAACTTAGCAATGGTCAGTAGCAACAATACCTTGAGGCTTGAGTAGAAAAGAGGGAAATACTAGTAGATACATCATTTCAGCTTTCCTTCATGATTGGCTCATAAGCATTAGTATTCTCAAGCTAAAATTGTTTGTACTTTCAAGGAAGTTTACATGATTGTTTTCTATCACATATATGTTTGTTTGTTTCATGCAATTCTTATGCTTGCTACCCAGCCTTGCTAGCTAAAAACCTGTACTGAGAGGGAATACTTCTCGTGCATCCAATTCCCAAAAACCAAGTCACTTCCAAAGAGTCCACTATAAATTCCTATGCATGGTATTTCAAGCCATTCCAAGTAAATTTTCATGTGCTACCTTTCAAAAACCTTCAACTACTTCTCATTTTGTGCCACTATTTTTAGCTCATGAGGACATAGTTGTTGGGTTTGCTATCTTCCTTACTAAATTGAGTACCCTTCAACTTGTGTGCTTCATCTGCTCGTCATTAATTTTGCAAGGGAGCTAGTCAGACCTTTGTAATCTAAAAAAATAGAAAAATAAAAGAAAAAGGCACTCCTCCATGGTATGTGAAAGTTGGTGGGCACCCGATGGAATCGGTTAGCCATGGTTTGAGAAAGGAAAAGTGGGGAGGAGTGCCAAGCTATAAAAGGGCACAATTGTGCCAATTAATCAACATCTTGGAACCGCTCTCACTTGTTTAGTATGGAAGATGGCAAGAACTCCGTTGCTAGTCATTGACAGAAACAACCACCTCTCAAAACAAACTTTTATCTCTGTTTTACAAATGAAAAGCTCTAGCACATGTTTAAATCCATGTTTCCCTCTGCGAAGGGCCTATCTTTAACTTTATGTTGAGTCAACCTATTCCCCTCAATCTCAAGCAAGCATTTTAGTATGATGCTTTCATCTGAAAGAATATATATTTGAAGCCTTTCTATGATTGTAAAGAGATTGTTATGATTGAGCATGTGATTTTCGCTTTGTTAGCTCTGATATAAAAAGCTTTGATCAAAATATAAGTGCATTCTGTTCATTGTTCTTTGACCAAGAACAAAGGTTTGCCATCACCAATTATGACTTACCTTGTGCATCTTTATTGTGATCCCCTTTGCTTATTGCAAGTCTAGTTATATGAAGGGAAGTTGATGTCTATTATGACTTGTGCCTTGGTAAGTGTGATGCTTCTTGTCCATATTTTGTTTATCGACACTTCACTCCATAAACCAGTGGTCATGTTTACCGAGTTTAGTTTTCGCTTGGGGACAAGCGAGGTCTAAGCTTGTGGGAATTTGATACGTCTCAAACGTATCTATAATTTTTGATGCTTCATGCTTATTTATACACCATTTGCTTTGTGTTTTGTTAAACTTCGTGGTGTTTTTATGCATTTTCTAGAACTAACCTATTAACGAGATGCCACAATGCCAGTTCCCTGTTTTCTGCTATTTTTGTGTTTCAAAAAAGCTACACAAGAAATATTCTTGGAATTGGACAAAACAAAAGTTGAACCTCCTATTTTTACCGAAGCTTCATGAAGACCAAAGATGAGACGGAGGGGGGCCAAGGGCCAGCCACACCATAGGGTGGCGTGGCCCAGCCCCTGGCCGCGCCACCTGGTGGTGAGGCCAGCTGGCCCACCTCCTGACGCTGCCCTTTCGCCTATATATTCCCCTCGACGGTAAAAACCTAAAGGACGGATCGCTTTTCCTCAAAACATACTGCAAGCCGCCTCTGTCATCATCGTGAGATCAGGAGGATCCAGGAGCTCTTCCCGACACCTTGCCGGAGAGGGGAATCCCTGTCGAAGGCCTTCTCCACCACCATGGTCGCCTCCGGAGTGATGTGTGAGTAGTCTACCTTGGACTATGGGTCCATAGCAGTAGCTAGATGGTCATCTCCTCCACCATGTGCTTCATGTTTAGATCTTGTGAGCTACCCTACATGATCAAGATCATCTTTATGTAATTCTACATGTTGTGTTTGTTGAGATCCGATGAGTATTGGTACTATGTTAAGTTGATGTGCTGAATTATTATCTTTATGTTATCTCTATGTTATTTATGATCTTGCATGCTCTCTGTTGCTAGTAGATATCTTGGCCGAGTAGATGCTAGTGACTCCAAGAGGGAGTATTTATGCTTGATAGTTGGGTTCATGCCTCTAGTAATCTGGGAGAGTGACATAAACCTCTAAGGTTGTAGATGTGCTATTGCCACTAGGGAGAAAACAACATTCTTGTGTCCAATGACATTTTCTTTGTTTACATTACGCACTTTGCTTAATGCAATTATCCGTTGTTCGCAACTTAATACCCAATGTTTGCTCGGACGACATTCGGAGGGTGGATTATTAGTCATAGATGTAGTTACGGTCTATGTATTTTGTCGTAATGCCCAGAGTGAATCTCATAATGATCCTCATGATATATGTACGCTATCTTTATTCTATCAATTGCCCAACTATAATTTGTTTACCCAACATGTTGTTATTTATCTTATGGAGACACACCACTAGTGAACTCTGGACCCTAGTCCAATTTCCTTTACATTGCTATTACCATTTACTATTACTCGCTCTGCTTACATTCTTGCATACTATTACCTTTTACCACTCGATACGCTTAATCCTTTGTTTACAGCAAACCGGTGAGATTGACAACCTCATCGTAAGTTGGGGCAAAGTACTTGGTTGTGTTGTGTGCAGGTTCCACGTTGCTGCTAGGTGAAGAAGCTCCTACATCAACTATGCACCAGTATTCTTCTGGCACCGTTGTCCGGAGTGTCACGAAGCTAGCAAGCATCACCTTCTAAAGTTTGGCTTTCTCCCACTGGTTTGATAAACCTTGGTTTCACAACTGAGGGAAACTTGCTGCTGTGCTCCTCATACCTTCCTCTTGGGGTTCCCAACTGGGTGCCTACACCGCACCATCAAGCATTTTTCGGGCGCCGTTGCCGGGGATAAAGAAGATTTCTGCAAGGGGAGTCTCTCACGCTCAATCTTTTACTTTGTTATTGTTTTTCTTTACTTTATTTTTGCTTGCATCATTTTATCAAAAATACAAAAAAATTTAGTTCCTTTATAGTTGTTACTTCATTACTCTTAGTTCATTATGTTGTTCCCTAAGTATGCTTTGGAGGACCTCTCAGTAGGTAGTGGTTCGATAATTGGGAAAGGTAACATCAAGGAGTTCTTTAATCATGTTAGTATGCATAAAGATGTTGAGGAGATCTTTGGCTGAGCTTGCTCCTAGTTATGAAGTTGCTGCTTCTTATTTAGTTCACATGTTGGAGGCTAGGTTTGTTAACCTTAATCCTTTTATGCAACAAATGTTTCTTAAGCTTCATGATATCGAAGACTCCAAAAAGAAAGACTTTATTTTGGAGACTTTGCATAGAGAATTTAGAGATGTTGTTATTGAAGCTAGGAAAATCTTTGAGCATTTTAATATGCTTGGCTCACGTGTAGATGTTGTTGGTACAAACAATGAAGAAATCAAAGTACCAATACCTTGCAAACTCTTAGGATTGCATGAAGCTTTGGAAAATAATTTTGATTGGATTTGTCCTGAAAACCCTTTTGATGAAAGGAGTGAACCAAAGAGTGTTCACAAGGGATCTTCAAAAACTCATTTGGATGCAATTCAATTCATTGTTGAAAATACTTCTGCAATTGATCTTAATGCCTCATTCGAAAATACTTGATTTCCACTTTCTGCGCCTAGCTCAAAGGCGTTAAAGAAAAGCACTCTTGGGAGATAACCCAATGTTTTCTTTTTAGTACTTTTTCTTTTACTTGAGTCTTGGAAGTTATTACTACTATAATAACCTCTCCCTATAATTTTTATTTTGTTTTTGTGCCAAGAAGAACCTCTAATTTGAGGGAGGTAAGATTTGGGGAAGTTGCTATCCTGAAACAGATTTCGGTGCTGCACCGTAAAAATGCGTGAAAATTCTCAGAATATCTTTTTGATCTGCGATTTCTTGTGAATATGACCCAGGTTATATCCAAACTTTCATTAGTTTTGCACTTTTCGATTTGAGCAACAGAAGGTCGTCGAAAAATCAAACTTTGTCAGCTATTCTGTTTTGACAGATTTCTGCCACTATTTGTGTTTGCCTCTCAATCGCTTTCTTTTTTAGTTCTTTTGATCACGGAACTTTTGAGGAAGTTGCTACAGTAGTATATGCTTTATATGTGGTGTTTTTGAGTTGAAATCTGAACCAAAAGGGTTGATTTACTATTATGCTTATGCTAACGTTGCTAATAGAATTGTGTGAAGTTTTGTATTAAGGAACTTTTCAAGTGTAGGGAATGGAGAGTGATGAGATGAGATAGAGTATGGAAAAAAGTTCAAGCTTAGGGATGCCCATGTCACCCCAAGAAATATCCAAGAGGTACAAGCGTCAAAGCTTGGGGATGCCCCCGAGGCACCCCTTCTTCATCGGCAAAAATTAGATCACCTTTCAACACACTATATTTTTATTGCTTCATATACTATGCATTTTTCTTGGAGCATCTTTACTTTCGCTTTCAGTTATCTTTTGTTTTGTTTTCTGCAATAAATGGATGGACCCCAACAAATTTCTTTTGGAGGAGATGTACTTCATTTTTTATTTGCCAAGAACACTCTATTTTTCACTCTTATCGTTCAACAAGTGTTCTCTTTTTCTAGAACTGCGTTTAGCTTTCGTTTTTCGCCTTGATTTTTGTTCAGATCTTATTATATCTTTGCATCAAGGTGTATTTAGACCACTGGTCTATGTTGGTTTTCATCAAAAGAGTTGTCTCAAAAAGGTTTGAATGGTGTTGGAAAAGAGAAAAAAGTTTAATGCAAAAAGTGGTACAAAAAGGAGCTTGTTTAGACCGCGGCTTAGACTTTTGCATGCCATGCTTGATGTTGTTTTGATAGTATGCTTAGTGATTTTTGATGTAGCATGACTTGTCTCAAATGACTGATATTGCTTAATGAGCCTTTGAAAAAAATCATGCATTGTTTTTATTATATGGAAGCATTAATTTGGTTTTCTCCTTTGATGCTTTATTTGGGTTGACTTGGCGCATGCTTACAACATGTTTGACTCTAACAAGTCGCCATAAGCCTCTATGATCATTTGGTTTTTGACTTGTGATGCCACTTTATGCTTCTTTTAATGATGTTTTGTCGCTATGCATGATTATGGCCGTTATTGCTCTCTTAGTTGGTCGCTCCCAGTCTTTTGCTAGCCTTCGTTTAGTACTGAGTATGAGTTCTACTCGTGCATCCAACTCCCAAAAACCAAGTTTTTTTTTCCATTCTGTCCACTATAAATTCCTATGCATGGTATTTGCAAGCCATTCCAAGTAAATTTTCATGTGCTACCTTTCAAAAAACCTTCAAAACACTTCTCGTTTTGTGACACTGTTTTCAGCTCATGGGGACGTAGTGGTCGGATTTGTCAGGCGATCCTCAGTCGAAAGATACTCACGAGGTGCGGGAATGGAAGTGAACAAGCAAGTCTTTACTCGAAAGTACTCAATAGATGGGGTGCCTGCCTATTAGTTACCTAACTTGGGTGGGGGATTTCTTTCAGTTAGAGCTACTACTTCCAATTCCCAATAATCGATTAGATTGCACCAAGTATATATATCACTAGTCTGTCTCCCAACCTCTTTAAAGCAGCTACCTAGCATGATCTGATCTTGGGACAGCATTGGCACCCCCGTTTGCTTGGATCTTCTAGGCACTCTAAAGCGCTTCCACGAGAGACAGATGGACTTTGAGTTATAGATGGAGAAGAGCCAGATCAAGAGTGATTCCTCAATAAAACAAATGGGATTTTGTTGCTCTCCCTTTCACTTCCATAGTGGTCTTCTTTGGCCGGTCCACTCATTTCACTCTCAAGCTCTCTGAGAAGAGAGAATCCGATTCAAGATGTTTCGAATTCAGCCTTTGACTTGCATTGAGAACTTTCTCGACTGGACTGATCTTTAAGCGTGAAATCACTTTTTCATCCCATACCCGACCCCATCGTGGAAGGTCATATTCTCAATTTCTAGTTGCAGAAAGCCTTTATCGAGGAAGTCCGCCTTTTTAGGTTGGTAAGTCCCATTGACTCAGGCGTGTCAAAAGCTTCGATTTTCTCTTCTTGGTTCACACAGATTAACTGATGGTTCCCGCGCATAGCCGGCATGGAAGTTTCCATTTTAGCACCCAAAAACCAGCTGGACCAGAAACTAACGAATGAAAACATGGCACTATTTATTTGAAATACGATGGCAATCTAGTCGGTATGGCTCACTACTAAAGAAGGTTCTGGCATGCTTCGACTTAGCCCCGTGATCCGCATATTCATCTCTTGATCCGCTATTCCGCAAGGAGGCCTCACATAAGCTTCTTCTCACAGTGTCAATTGATGGAACCAACCGTTTGATGCACTCATTACTGCTTTCTTTAGAATATTTCAAGCTATCTTCTTCAGAGCCTTCTGGATGAATTGGCAAGTGCTGCTAATTTCATTCCAGTAGTTTCTCTTGAAAAGAAAGGCGGATTCTCTTTTCTTTCAAGTAGGCCACTTTTTTCCGATGTTAGTGTTCGATAAGATCCGAGACATCGTCCCAGCTGATTCAAATACCTAACTAAGTGACCTGAATGGAAGGCTAACCAATGAATGAACTATTTGCGGTGATGTTGTTGGTGTTGTGGATGCTGCACCAGTTCTTGTCGGTGCGCTTGGCTTCGCCCCGCATCTCCCTTCGGGGGTACTCGCAGGTGGAACCAACTAAGCTACCAGGTGGTATCAGTTTTGCATACCAAACAATAACAACAGGTTCATTCATTCATTCTGAGCAGGTTGGCCCTATCGGGTTAGGTAATTGATATCGGAATTCCAAGCAGCTGAGATAATGGAATTCAGGAAGATACCAACTCGAAGGAACCATGGAAAGCTCTTCATCGCTCGTCCTTAGGAAACGGACTCGCTTCGTTAGCTCTAGGTGAATTTGCAAAACAGGGAAGAAGGGTATTTGATTTAGAAAGTAAACCGTTCCTGTACCCAGAACCAAACAAGGAAGCAGGGCATAAGGCAAGAACGAGAGGAGCTTCCACAAGAACAAAGAAAAGGAAGGCAAAACCTGGGACAATGAAGAAAAAAACCAGGCGAGGTAAATCCGATGAATTGAAATGGCAGGCATCACAGTAGAATCTCTTTTCAGCTATGCCCCTGGGTTCTTATTCTAGATCTTTCTTCCAATTGTAAGTTGCCTCTCTGTCTATGGCAATTTCCTTAGCCTACAAAAGGGAAGCCACCGATGATGCCAAGGGTAGATAGAAAGCGAACTGCCCTTCTGTGGACCTTGCTTTCTTCTTGAGACAAAACTCATTCCATTCCTAAGGTTATAGAAAACAAGCAAGACTCTCCCTCCATTATACTAATCATTCGTATTTGCCATGTTTATCATGGCACCAATGGGTAGCATCATGAAATCCCCCAAAGGGGCCTTCCTAATCAATCTAGACTAAATAGAATTCTATTTTCCTCATCCAGGGTGCCCCTGCCCCTGGTATGAACCGCGGAATGGTGAACAAAGGAAGAGTTCCCCAACTTGACTAGGTCTCATAAGGTATGCCCGATCCTTTCTAATTCTATATCCTATCGAAGGAATCATCCCAAGAATGATAAGAAGGCCCTTGAGTTGATTTGCTCGATTTACCGCCACATACTACTTGCTAAACGGACTCTACTTTAGGGGTCGGGTCTCGATCAGCAGTATTTTCTTATGATGACTTGGTCAAGAGAATACGAAACATCGGTGTAAAAGATTGAGTGGGATGGTTATAGTAAGGGGCGAACCAAGTGCTTGTCAGTCTCGATCATTCTAGAATTTGGACATAAAGGATTTTACGGGGGGTAAAGAAGTTATTTCAACAATGTTCCTGTCATCAAATCCTGATTCAACAAAGCCATGCCAGCTGTGTTGGTAGTTCCTCTGATTCAAAGTTCCCTTGGATTCCACAGCCTTTTGAAACCCAAAACCTTTTTCACTTGAAAGAAATGCCTATTTCATGAACTGGTATAGAGCTAGCAAGAGAAGGGAAAGGCAAAGCAAGAAGGTTCTCCAGTAGGATGATTCTCGATGCAAGAGATTACACTATTTAGGTACTCCATCTAGAATATTTCGATACTAGGTCAACTGTACCATCGGACTTGTAAGAACATGTAAAATGTACCACACGAGGTTGTACCAGCTGTGTGCAGTCCTCCGACACGGGTTAAGTGTCATGCATCTATCTTCCATATTGTTTTATTCCAAAAAGAAAAAAATAAAAAAATAAAAGAAAAAGGCACTCCTCCATGGTATGTGAAAGTTGATGGGCACCCGATGGAATCGGTTAGCCATGGTTTGTGAAAGGAAAAAAGGTGGGGAGGAGTTCCAAGCTTTATAAAAGAGCACCAAAGTGCCAATCTCTCTCTCAAAAACTTGCTTCATTTTTGTATGGAAGATAGTAAGAACCCCATTGCCAGTCATTGACAAAGACAACCACCTCTCAAAATCATTTTTTATCTCTCTTTTTTACAAATGAAAAGCTCTAGCACATGTTTAATTACTGCTTCCCTCTGCGAAGGGCCTTTCTTTTACTTTTATGTTGAGTCTCCACCTTCTACCTTTATGCACCGTCTTAGAGAGCATAGTTTTCATCCTGAGTTTTAATGTTCATAGTCCCAAAGTTTATCATTGATTGATTCATGATTATGGTTTTGCTTGTTCTTAAATTATTTGTATCTAGTCGCCCTCTTAAACTTGAAGGTGTCCTATGCATTTATGTATTGCTATTCCATGAAGGACAAGTTGAAAAACACTTTGATATGTTTTTCTATATGGTTGAAACACACACTTGACTTTCATTGTTTCATTATTCATGATCTTTTGTTTGTGTTTTTTTTCATGTTATAACATGGTTGCTAATTTTTATTATCAAGATTATGTCTCTTATGCCCATGTTTTATGTTCTTTGATCGCAGCACTCAATGCTTTACCTAGTTGATCAAGATTGTGATGGTGCATGTCACCTCAAAAATTATTCTTTTGGTATCACTTACCTACTCGAGGACGAGCAGGAGTTAAGCTTGGGGATGGTTGATACGTCTCAAATGTATCTATAATTTTTGATGCTCCATGCTTGGTTATACACCACTTGCTTTGTGTTTTGTTACACTTCGTGGCGTTTTTTTGCATTTTCTGGAACTAACCTATTAACGAGATGCCACAGTGCCAGTTCCCTGTTTTCTGCTGTTTTTGTGTTTCAGAAAAGCTACACAGGAAATATTCTCAGAATTGGACGAAATAAAAGCCAAATCTCCTATTTTTACCGAAGCTTCATGAAGACCGAAGATGAGACGGAGGGGGGCCAGGGGCCAGCCACATAATAGGGTGGCGCGGCCTAGCCCCTGGCCATGCCACCTGGTGGTGAGGCCAGCTGGCCCACCTCCTGACGCTGCCCTTTTGCCTATATATTCCCCTCGATGGGAAAAACCTTAAGGACAGATCGCTTTTCCTTGAAACATACTGCAAGCCGCCGTTGTCATCGTCGCGGGATCGGGAGGATCCAGGAGCTCTTCCTGGCACCTTGCCGGAGAGGGGAATCCCTGCCGGAGGCCTTCTCCACCACCATGGTCGCCTCCGGAGTGATGTGTGAGTAGTCTACCTTGGACTATGAGTCCATAGCAGTAGCTAGATGGTCGTCTCCTCTGCCATGTGCTTCATGTTTAGATCTTGTGAGCTGCCCTACATGATCAAGATCATCTTTATGTAATTCTACATGTTGTGTTTGTTGGGATCCGATGAGTATTGGTACTTTGTTAAGTTGATGTGTTGAATTATTATCTTTATGTTATCTCTATGTTATTTATGATTTTGCATGCTCTCCGTTGCTAGTAGATATCTTGGCTGAGTAGGTGCTAGTGACTCCAAGAGGGAGTATTTATGCTCGATAGTTGGGTTCATGCCTCTAGTAATCCACGGGAGTGACAAAAACCTCTAAGGTTGTAGATGTGTTGTTGCCACTAGGGAGAAACAACATTCTTGTATCCAAGGACATTTGCTTTGTTTATATTACGCACTTTGCTTAATGCAATTATCCGTTATTCGCAACTTAATACCTAATGTTTGCTGAGACGACATTCGGAGGGTGGATTATTAGTCATAGATGTAGTTGGATTACGGTCTTTTTATTTTGTCGTAATGCCCAGAGTGAATCTCATAGTGATCCTCATGACATATGTATGCTATCTTTATTCTATCAATTGCCCAACTGTAATATGTTTACCCAGCATATTATTATTTATCTTATGGAGAGACACCACAAGTGAACTGTGGATCCCGGTCCAATTTCCTTTACATTGCTATTACCATTTACTATTACTCGCTCTATTTACATTCTTGCATACTATTACCTTTTACCACTTGATACTCTTAATCCTTTGTTTACAACAAACCGGTGAGATTGACAACCTCATCATAAGTTGGGGCAAAGTACTTGGTTGTGTTGTGTGCAGGTTACATGTTCCTGCTAGGTGAAAAAGCTCCTACGTCAACTACGCACCAGTATTCTTCCAGCGCCGTTGTCCAGAGTGTCACGAAGCTAGCAAGCATCACCTTCTAAAGTTTGGCTTTCTCCTACTGGTTCGATAAACCTTGGTTTCACAACTGAGGAAAACTTGCTACTGTGCTCCTCATACCTTCCTCTTGGGGTTCCCAACTGGGTGCCTACACCGCACCATTAGGGTTGATACGTCCATTTTCCATCACTATTTTATATCATAATTTGTTGTTATTCATTGATATATTTCATATTTAGATGTGATACTTATGTTGTTTTCTCTGTTTTTACGTGTTTGATGATTATTGGGGGACTTGCTGCCGGAGTCAGGATTCTGCTAGAAAAATGACCATCAAGACACCATATTTCTGAAGATCAGAAATTCCAGAAAAATACCCAAAAATTCATATTTTACCAGAAGATGAAGGTAGCCAAAAGCAGAAAGCGAGAGAAGCAGCAGGGGCCCACACCACCAGGTGGCGCGGGCCAGCCCCTGGCCATGCCACCCTGGGGTGAGGCCACCCTGGCCCACTTCTGCCATCGCCCCCTCGCGTATATTGTTGTCCCAGAAAACCTAAGACGAAAGGGGGGATCAGAGATAGACGCCGTCGCCTCTGTGGGGCGGAAAACACAGAGAGAGAAAAGCTCTCCGGCAGGCAGAAATTTGCCGGGGAAATTCCTTCCTGGAGAGGGAAGATCATCGCCATCGTCATCGCCATCGAGCTAGACTTTATCAGGATCATCATCATCATCATCACCATCACCAGCACCTTCATCACCACCATCACCATGCCATCCCGCTGTAACATCTTGGGTTGAATCTTGTCCAATTCTTAGGGGAAACTTTCCTGGTGTTGATTACTCTTATAGTTGATGCTATTGAGTGGAACTGTTGAATGAAGGTTTATGTTCAGATTGTTATTTACCATTATTTTACCTCTGAGCATGATCCATATGATGTCTTGTGAGTAGTTCGTTTAGTTCTTGAGGACATGGGAGAAGTCGAGATGTTAGTAGTGAAACTATGTTGAGTAATATTTAATGGTTTGATATTTATATGTTGTGGTGCTATTTCACTAGTGGTGTCATGTGAACATCGACTACATGATACTTCACCTTTACAGGCCTAGTGGAATGCATTGTGTATTTGGCTACTAATTGTGGGGTTTCTGGAGTGACAGAAACCTAAACCTCCGTTAGGAAACCATTGCACCAGGTAGTGTAGGATCTCAGAGTTTAAGGTTATGGCTAGATTTATCTTAATTTCTTTCTTGTAGTTGCGGATGCTTGCAAGGGGTATTATCACAAGTGTGTATGAGTCCAAGTTTGGGTAGTGCACTAGCATAGGTTCACCCCCATAACACTTATCAAACCAATGAAGATTACTTAGCTGGATGAAGTGAAAGCACTCGACAGAAACTCCCGTGTGTCCTCAGGAACGTTTGGTAATCATAAGTTACACAACCGGATTGTCCTTTGCTCTAGAAAGGATTGGGCCACTCGCTGCAATTATTATTATTATCTTTTATTTACTCGTACTTTATTTATCTGCATGACCAAATACCCCTGAAAACCCGTTTGCTAGTATTTACTGTGAATCCTTGATCAAAACTGCTTGTCAACACCTTCTGCTCCTCGTTGGGTTTGACACTCTTATTTATCAAAAGTACTACGATACACCCCCTATACTTGTGGGTCATCAGTCAGCATCGCCAAAATACGACAAAAGCCCAAGACACAGAGGAACTCATAGATCTCAGACTCCCACTAAGGCGTATGATTATGAAGATGGTGAAAAGGAGATGGGAGCATTGTGCTTTACTCGCAGAGTTCGCACCACACCAGTACCCAAAGGATTCAAACTACCCCATGATCAGCAGAAATACGACGGGTCTCAGGAACCACAATCATGGCTCTCAGATTACCTACAGGCAGTAAAAATACTAGGAGGATCGAAAGAGACAACAATGCAAAATTTGTAGCTCCACCTCACCGGCGCAGCACAGTCATGGTTGAGTAAATTGGAAAGGGAAACAATCGGAAGCTGGGATGAACTCACAAAATAGTTCACAAGCAACTTCAAGTCGACATACAAGCGGCCAGCATCAATAGAGGAAGTAAAAGCCTGTATACAGCAGCACAATGAGACAATTAGATCTTACATACAAAGATGGAGCATCATCAAAAACTCCACAGTCGACATTTCAGACGAGAGAGCAATCGACGCCTCCACCCTTGGACTACGACGAGGTGACCTAGTTGAAGAAATGGAGCGGATTAAGCTAAGGATAGTATCAGATCTAATGGACATAGCAAACAGGTTCGCAGATGGCGAAGACGCGTGTAATAACAAAAGAACGCGGTCACCAGAAGATGACAGGGGAAACAAATACAACAGCCAAAGGAGAAGATCCCGCAACTGCAACAATTACGGCTCTCATAGCCAAGTAGCCGCGGGATACAAGGACAACAATTACCAAGGTTTTTGCCAACGTAGCATGCATGATACTAACTATGATACTTCTATTGTGACTAGTCTTAGCGAGATGACGCGGGGGTCAATCCACTTATTGTATGAGTCGCTGCAGTGTTCCCTTATTTTGTGCTTTTGCCTCTCGCGTTTTTTCTTTGCACTATTGTACCTTGTAATTTTATTTTATTTTTGTTTCATTCAGTCTCATAGTACCATCTCATGTTTAATTATTGTGTTTTATTCCTTATTATTCATTTCCCCTTTTCATTAGTGCATGAGGTGCATGCTTTTCACCTATGTTTCATGCTGTATGGTTGAGCTTTTCGTCTCTCCTTTTCTCTTCTTTTGTCTTAAATGTGGGTTGCATATAAATATGATTTGCACTTTTAACAAAAAATGTGTAGCTGTAACTATTTTTTAGTACTAGTTGCACTTTACTTAACAAATGTGCAACTACCTAACGCATTTCGAAGAAAGTTTCCCTATTATATAAAAATTGGTTTAATTTCAACCGGTTTTTGGTTACGAGTTGATTTTTCTGAAGAACTATGCAACTTCAACCGTTTGCAATATGAGTTGCACTTTTTCTCAATAAATATGCAGCTAGCAATCGGGCGTCATCCAACCATTTCAGATACGAGTTGCCCGTTTTCTCAATAAATGTGCAACTAGCAACCAGGTGTCGTCCAACCATTTCCAATACGAGTTGCACTTCTTCTTAATAAATATGCAACTAGCACCGGGTGACACAAGTTACACTTTTCATAAGAATTGTGCAATTCCAACGGATTTACCTCATGTATTGTCTTTTTTGCAAAAATTATGCAACTAGCAACCGGTAATTGATATGAGTTGCACTTTATAAAAAATATGCAACTCCAACTCATATTCGATATTGGTTGCACTTTTCAAAAGAAATATGTAACCTCAACTGATACTCGATACAAAGATGCAATTTACTAATAGACCATACAATTTGTAACCAATTTTTGAACGAGTTGCACTTTTTGAAGAAATATACAACTCCAATGATTTTCTACATGAGATGCACGTTTTTCAAGAAATGTGCAACTCTAACTGATTCGCACTTTTGCTCGAGAAATGAGCAACTAGAATATTTTTCATTGATCCTCCAGCTGTTATTTTGTTTCAATTATCTAGCAGCTTATTTTTTTTAGACTGGTTTCTATTTCACGACTGCAACTTATAAAAACCTTTTTTTTAGCTGTTTTGTGGTACCCTCAAATGAACAATAGCCAATCATTTTTGTTAATCCAATGGCTCGTAAGAAATCATACTACTAGCAAAATAGCGACCAGTATGATTCATACTACTAGTGACCTCCCAACGGTAGACCCGGCCCAGTAGAGCCCATCGAGGCGTACCCAAACCGGTGCGTGGTAAAAAAAGAATTTTCTAACCCTATCTACCCCTTCGTCCCCATCACGCCGATGACGCTGCTGCTCGCTCTGCCGTGTACGTTCTCGCCGCCGCTGAGCAACAGACCAACCCGGCCAGCCTCCTCTCGCTCTCGTCACGCATCGACATCGTCTTTCTCTCCGCACAATGCGCTCTGGTCCTAGTCTTGGCGCAGCCGCCCGTCGACGCCATCCTTCTCTCCGCCGCCGCTCTCCACGCCAAGCCGCTGTGGCTCCACGAGCGCCTGGGCCTCCATGCTGCCATGCGAAGATCGCCGTCGACTTCCTCTGCTGTGTAGGTACCACATGCAATTTTGCCAAGTAGTGTCACACATAGCAATTGATCGCATAAGTATGCAACTGCAAGGTATATTGCTTAGTTCTGCTAAAATAGTGCTTATCTATGATAGAAGTGCACTAATATTGGAATAGATCTACACGTCATCTCGAGGTTTACCATGCAGAAGCAATAGCACCTACTCACTTGAATCCCACACAATTTGCAGTTCTCAACAGTAAGAGATTTCCTGTGGAGACATTCTTGTTTCAGTATTAGTATGGAACATTGCTGTGGTGTGAAGCATCTTGTAAAGAAGTCAAAATCTTGTGTAGATCACCTATCTCATTTTTAGAAGTCAGACAATTTTGTTAGCCTTTACTCGCCCAAAACAGTTTTCTCATACCTGCTTGTGATCATTTATTTATGCAATGCAGGTGGAGAAAATCAGAATCCAAATCCAGCCGATGCACGACCTGTTGCAGAAGCATTACGAGATGTCTGGCTCAGTGGTGGGTGCTGACTTAGATACCCCGGAAACTAGGGGTTGCCTACTCCCGAACTTTCATCTGTCAAAAGGTTGATCGATACAAGCTCGGTGAGGCGCAGTACCAGAAGGAGGGTTTCATATGTTATTTTGACAACTAGCAAGGTGGCCCTCGCAATTATCGTGATTAGTTGTTTTTAGAGAGGATCATTATTCTTAGTGTGTTAAAATTGACCAGAACATAAATTTATAGGATTACGGAAATTCACATCATGTGATAGAAATTAACGAAGTATGTAGACTCTACTCATGCTAAAAAGATACCTCAGGTATAGAAGATAGCATGAATCATCTCTCATTTTGGGTAAAGTGTTATTAGGTTCTTTTAGAAAAAAATAATTACCATACATGTCATTTGCCCAAGATATTGAAATGGTATATATAATTAAGTTCATTCGGAGAGGTAGCTAGAAGTTTCTATGTGGCCTTAAATCCGTTCACAACTAAATACCTTCGCGTCTAAAATCTGCCCATTTCCTTTCCATTAAAAAGAACCTATTTTGGGGTTTTGCCAATTTTCCTTCGCCTTTGACAGTTATTCTCCATAGTTTATTTTAGATATATTACATTACTGTGTTCTTGGTGTTCACATGTTTTATCCTTCAATAGTCTATAGAACCATCGGTTCTCATGGCTTGTGCTTTCGGGTTTTTCCTTTGTGGTTTGGCAATTGATCGGATATTATCGAACATGCGTTTTGTGAGGAACGTGTTGTCCCGGGAACCACTATCTATCCAATAACTTAGGGTCCCACTTAAGTCAATGTCTCATATGATTCTTTTCATAACCTATGAGGTTAGTTTTTTCATTTACAAAACATGAAAAGTTCTTTTGGTTCTTGAGCAGCAGTGCTCCTGCATATTAAAAAAATTGAAAATTATATTTACAAGTTTCAAAACACTATGAAATAAAATCCTAAAAGTAGGTAATGATATATCCAATAAACGTGTAAATCTTATTTCAAAATGTAATATATTTTGAGATAAACAAAAATGATAAATCTTGATTTTTTAAAGATTTGAAATTACTGTACTCAGATCTACACTTTTGTCATTTTTATATTGCTCAAAATATGAAATATCTTGTGCCGGGAGCATTGGAACTCAGGAGCAAAAATTCTCCACTAACTACAAAAGATAAATATGTTTTTAAGTGCAAATCATTAGTTGTAGAAGTCTGTAATTTATTTATTTTGTCAAACCACGTCCTAGTGTACTCTACTCCTATGTTCTAACACGCACGTGCGTAATTCATCTATAATCAGATCGTATTCATCAAATTTTTTTCCTTTTTGAACACATACCGATTAGCTTTGGAGTTTTTTCTTTAGATTACTGACTATGGAGCTTGCTTTCTGGATGTATATATAGATCAGCTTTCGATTTCTTTTAGAATTTTATAATTTACAATAACCGTTCAGCTTTTTCAAATTTTGTAATTTGTAATTTTGTAATTTGTAATTTTTAACATACTGGAAGCATTGGAACTCAGGAGCCAAAATTTCTACTAACTACAAAAGATAAATATGTTTGAAGTACAAATCGTTACTTTTCGAGGTCTGTAATTTATTTATTTTGTCAAACCAACGTGAAAGGTCCGCGCGCTATGTACTAATCCCTCTATCTATTCAAAAAAATTGCGTTGATTAAAAGAGAACAGAGAAAGTATGTCCTAACACGCATGTGCGTAATTCAGCAGAAATCAGATCGTATTCATCAATTTTTTTCCTTTTTAAACACGTACCAATCAGTTTTAATAATTTTATAATTTATAATAACCGCTCAACTTTAGTTTTTTTTGCGTGAATTAAAATACCGATCAGCTTTGGGTTTTCTAATCAAGAATTAAGATCCCGATGAGCTTTGGATTTTTTAGCGTGAGTTAAGGTGACCTGCCACGTCCAATGATTAAATCATATGGGGTATGTACGCTACTCTGGTTATGGTATTGAAGATTTTTTTATTGGCTTTCTTTAGCGTGAAATTAATCTAGATGGAAGCTTCACAATTAAATTTATTTAGTACGATGCAAGTTGAAACATGTACATATGAGACTCAGATCTCTATACGTGATCCTATCTCAAATTTAGACTAATTTTTTTTAACAGACTTCACTGCAGTACGTACACGTAAAAGGCATGGACTTTATATACTTGCATGTTTGAATCGTTACCGGACTAGGTGCCCACGTGACCCCTTTGTGGATTTTTTTAAATCTTATTTATTCTGCATAACTATATACGAGACGTGGCAGGTATTGTGTAACGTGGTGTTACGCTATTTGGTTAAATCTTAACCATATATTTTAGATCCAACAATCAAAATAATTCTAATGATGTGGATTAACGTGGTGTCTCGAAAATAGAACCCCGTATTGTGCTTTTAGTATATAATAGATCTGAGCTGACTCTGGTTGTCCAGGAAAATGGAGCGCTATACTCCCCATGGGCGTGTTGGATAGCTGTAGATCTGTAGTAGTGCGACAGCCTTACACGGTTACACCCCATATAGGACATGTTTGATAGCTGTAGGTCGCTAGGCCGTTGTCTTGATTTTTTCTCCGGTGAATCTGTCTTAATTGTTCTATCCTTTTTGTAAACACAACAACTGTAATTGAAAGGTAGAATACTGATTTGAGGAAATTAAGAAATGCTTGGAGACAATGCCTCTATGTGATAGATGTGGACAAGGGACTGTTTGTTATCAAGCGGCCATCCTCGTACCATGCCGACTGACTTCGAGCGGTCTGACGACTAAATGTCGAATTTGTTCACTAGGACGACAGAAATGTATATGGACATGGACTGCTATGGTGAGTTGTTGTTTCAAATTCGGCAAAACTCAAACTGCGGACAGTAAGGTAAAGCTTGCTCAGCTTCCGAACGAACTGGCCATATTGACGGTCATATACTACAATTGTTTTGGTACATCTTCAGATGGCAGTCCATGGGAACCAAACGTCTAGCAATGTCCTGAACTTCTGCTCATAAACCAGCGTTTTAATAGGGCTGAACATGAATATTATTTTTTAATAGAAATCATAAGTCATACAAAGAGACCCTGGAAAAACCCAGTTTACAATGAAAGCATAAGCGATCCAGAAAACTTCCCAGGAAACATAGTCTAAACATTATAGGCTCCAGGAAGCCATGCTCACGCTGTCAAAGCTTTAACCACAAAAACTACCAACACCATCTCTTGGTTTAACAACAGTAGCATTCTCCTTGCCATCAGCTTCAGCTTATCCATGGCCATCATCCAACTTCCTTCACGCTTTGCAGACAACATAGTCAAGCCGTTCTGAGAAAGCCAATTAAGACAAAGCTGTGCCCAAACAGTATTAATAAAACATAGATATTATATGCATAACTAAACAAATAATTTGCAAAGGAAAAGATCATTTCTATAAGCAGTTCGACTTCATAATATATCTTTGCATGACTTACAATGGGGGTCTGCGCTGGCGACTGAGTTTTATTGTAGTATTAGTCTGTCATATTAAGTTCTTTTTTTCGAAACGGAGCATCCCCAGCCTCTGCATCAATCGATGCATACGGCGCTTTATTAAACTTATTATAGGTTCAACATTATTACAATTCAAGGATCAGAAAGAGTGGATACATGAATCAGCCATCTAAAAATACATCGTGACAACTCTAGGCGAAATCTCAACATGTCAATCTTCTGTCAGCCCGCCACCCGAATCGGCTGTATATATCCCGAGCAACCGTTGCCAAACGGTTGCACCCAATATCCATGTCCCGGCGCTGCTCCGCCGCTTGGAGAAAAGACCACATATGGATCCAGTGGGCAGCCAAAGGAATAACCTGCAAAAATGATGGAAATTTTGTTTTGTTAAAGATAAAGTCGCTTCGAACATGCCATATGGTCCATAAGATTGCACAGACTCCCACTCTTATGTTAATTTTCGCTGTCTTGATAATACCATTAAGCCAATTACCAAAGAGCTGTGAAATGCTTGTTGGAGGAGTGATATTAAAAGCCATATGCACAATTTTCCAAATAATCTTAGCAAAAGGGCACTCAATGAACAGATGTTGTACGCTTTCCTCTTGATCACAGAAACAACAAGTTTTACTCCCTTGACAATTCCTTTTTATCAGTTATCTTTTGTTAGAATTTCTTTTCTATAAACAAACCACATGAAGATCTTAATCTTTAGTGGCACTTTCATCTTCCATATATTTTTTTTTAAGAAAGGCTGTGTTATCATTTAACATATCAAGATACATACTCCTTACCAAAAACCTACCAGATTCAACAAGATTCCATTTAAAAACATCGTTATTTGCATTTAGTTGAATGTCCATTAATCGCTGAACCAAATGAATCCATCTATTCCAACGACCACCAGTAAGGCTATGTCTGAACCCTATGTTCAGCTGTGCCGACGCGAGGGTGGTAGCTACAGTAATATTTTTATTTCTCACAATATTGTACATGGACGGATACTGGGCTGCTAGAGGTCTGTTACCTAACCAAGTATCCTCCCAAAATCAGGTGCTCTTGCCATTGTTAACAATAAAAGATCCGCGTTTAAAAAAATCTTCTTTAACCTTCATTAACCCTCGCCAGAAGGGAGAATCATGTGGCTGCACCGTCACTTGAGACAGTGTTTTGTTGTTTAGATATTTGTTATGGAGCAATTCCTGCCACACCCCCTCTTCGTTAATTAATTTATCAAGCCATTTGCTTAAAAGACATAGATTCTTTATTTCTAGAACTTCGATACCTAAACCCCCTTGATCTTTGGGGCGGCATATGACATTCCAGCGGATGTCTGTGAATCATGCAGCTTCTTTGTTTACGTACATCTCTTTGGCTGAAACTGAAAGGAGCAACCCATTAGTCTGATCTTTGTCAGCAGTCCTACAAAAAAATGGGTATCACAGACTTGAAGCAGAGTTATTTATCAGTTAATAATCCTGTTTCAAATAGCTGTAGAAGAGTATCACATAGTTGATCGCATGTTTCCTCAAATCACAACCACCTTGTATTTAAAAGAGGAGCAGTAAATAATATGCAGAGTATGTTACACATAAAATTTGCAGAACATTATAGATATAATGTAGTATCATAGATGTGTAATGTAAATATGCAGCTCATATGTGATCCTTCAATTTTAAAACTCATATGATAGAGCCAATTGAAAGTACTGCAGAGAGAAGATTTGTGTCCGCGGTGAGGTTATCAATTAAGTTATATCGTCTCCAAAAAAATTGTGCATTTCTCATTTTATTAATCATAAAAACTCAATTTGAAATCTGAAAGTATAAATAATTCAAATCTTTAGGTTGAGACAGAATACATTTCAACAAGTTTTAAAATGCTAGCTCGATGTCAGTTCTCGCTGCTTCTTGAGTGGTGGTATGGTATGTATTCTTCCTACTAAAGGTGGAGCAATCATAGTAGTCATTAGCTAGAATTAGCCTAAAGCAGCCCCATACGAACCATGCTTGACCTAAAATAGCTCTCATACAGATGTACCATACGAGATAAGGTGGTAAGGTAACAGCGTGCCATTAGTTAATGAAATTCTGCAAGCTTAAAATGTACTAGCTCTGAACAGAATGCCACTAGCTCAGCACATGATTGAGGAGAGACAGAAATCACACTAAACAATAATGCAGATTGAAGCAGGTTTTCCTCCGAGTATGTTACAGCTTTGTTGTATGGTATAGGTATAAGTCGCAGAATCAAGATGGATAACCTTATGGGGGTTCAGTGGCGTCGAGGGATGCAGCATCCTCTCTTGAGGAGGAGAAGTCGCACTTGGGCGTCCTCCACCATCGACGGAGGCGACGTGGGAGGTGGCGGCTGCCTGCTAGGGCGTCTGGTAGGTGACCGTGGACGGCGGGGAGCGGCATCGTCGTCTCGAGATGGTGGCAAGGACGGCGTATGGAGGTGCCGCGACTGGACTGGCGGTGTGGCCGTAGCGCTGGGGGCTATGGAGGCACGGCGGCGGCGGGGTCTGGACGTGTCTCGGCGGCGAGGTCTGGGCGTGCGGCGGCGGCGGGGTTCTGGGCGTGCGGCGGCGGCGGTGGTTCTGGTGGTGTTGGGGCATGAAGATGGCGGCGGTGGGAGTTCTGGTGATGTGGTAAATTTTATTCTCTTTTTTTTTTCATCTAACGCTTCGGTTTGATAATGGGCCTTTCATACTTGTGGCTACTGTAGGAGTAGTATGATTTGAGAGAAGGTACTGTAAAAGTTGCCTTTTTTGAACCATTTTTAATTTTAGTCTACCCAACTATTAACTAACAACTAGTATAAGCAGGCCCATTACGTAAGAAAAAAAAAGCCTACAACGTTACATGCACATTTGGGTTGTGTGTTCAGGCAAAAAAAGATCGGATGGTCCGGCGCAAATAGCTTGATTTTTATTTATAATAAAAAATATTAATATCAAGCAGATATCAATTACACCCTGATCGATTAGACTTACAATTTTCTCAGTAGCCTGGTATACCTCCACACCTGCCTATTACTCCCTCCGTCAGGAATTACCCTGCATTCTGTGTTTGGTCAAAGTCAAACTTTTCCAATTTTGACCAAACATATTGGTAAAACTATCAATAACTATGAAACCAAATATGCAATATGAAAATATATTTTATGACAATTCTAATGATGGTTATTTTATATTATGAATATTAATATTTTTTCTTATATACTTAGTCAAAGTTTATAAAGTTTGACTTTGACTAAACCTAGAATGCAGGATAATTCTTGACAGAGGGAGTAAAATTTTCCCAACCGAAGCAGGTAGCCCAAAAATCCACTTGTCGTTTTCCTTTCTCTTTCTTTCTCCACATCCACCATCTATATAAGCGACATCACTGCTCTTACAACTTACAAGAAGCAAGCAAGGCCCCTAGCTTACAGATCGCAAATTGAACCAATACATTGAAGTGTCAACTGGAATACATCTCTGGTTAGTGATTTAATCTGGCGGGCATGTTTGTGTAGATGCATGCTAATTTAATCAGACTTTTCCTTCGTAGGTAGAGGAAGTCGAGAGTCGAGCCGGCAGACGATGACCTTCCCCGTGTTCCTCTCGGACCCGGTGCTCGTACTTCCGGCGGCGCGGACGCCCCGTGAGACGAAACGCCTCTCCGACATCGACGACCAAGACATACTACGGCACATGCGGACCTGCATCGCAGTCTACCGCGGGAGCCAACCCGGCGATCCGGCACCGGCCGGCGTCATTCGCCGAGCAGTTGCTGAGGCGCTCGTGCCATTCTACCCTCTGGCTGGGCGGCTCCGGGAGATGGAGGGGCGGAAGCTCGTCGTGGACTGTACGGGCGAGGGTGTGCTCTTCGTCGAGGCAGAAGCTGGAATCAGGCTGGAGGAGGTGGAGGCGACCGGGCTGAGAAGGCTGTTCCCGTGGTTGGAGCAGCTCATGTCCCTTGTGCCAGGTTCTAGTGATCTGCTCCACTGCCCTCTGCTCCACATCCAGGTCTGTTGCTCAAGCTCAAGTCGATAATTTGCTCCATCATATATATATCCTGCCTGCAAGTCTCAGCACATTCAAATCAAAACTTCACGTCACAATCCGATTCCGCTAGCTAGCTAGCACTGTAAAATTAAGCTGTTGATATCCCTAAATGAAATGAGTATGCTGACATGCCAATTTGTTAATTATCAGGTGACTCGGTTCAAGTGTGGCGGTTTCGTCTTAGCCATCCGCTTCAACCACACCATGTGCGACGCTGTGGGCTTCACCTACTTTATTTACACTGTTGCAAAGCTGGCCCGCCGTCGCGAATCGGCCCGGCCGGAGAAGCTTGCCGTCGCCCTACCATGGGCCCGCGAGCTCCTGGACGCAGGCCTTACCCCGAAGCCAGCGTTTCCTCACCGCGAATACGGTGACGACGGGCATCTGCCGGCGCCTACGGCCGCCCGGGACGACACTGTCCTGCGCCCCATCTCCTTCAGCTCCGGCGACATCGCGCTTCTCAAGAAGCACATTTCTCGCAGCGCCACGGTCTTCGAAGTCCTCGCCGCTTTCGTCTGGCGCTGCCGCTGTATGGCGCTCTCCGTCCCGCCGGGCCAGGATGCGCGCCTGGTCTTCCCTGTGGACCTACGCGGGCTGGAGACGCTCCGTCTGCCTGCCGGCTACTACGGCAACGCCATCGTCTTCGTGTCCGCCGTGCTGCCCGCCGGATTGCTGTGCAGCAGCACACTGGGAGATGTGGTGGAAGTGCTGCAGCAGGCGAAGAAGAAGATGATCACCGCCGAGTACGTACGCTCCGTGGCCGACCGGCTAGTGCTGAGTGGGCGGCCTAGCCTGAACAAGGCGGACAGCATGTTTGTCCTGAGTGACCTCCGGCACATAGGGTTTCAGCGAGTGAACTTCGGTTGGGGGAAGCCAGTGTACAGCGGCCTCACGGCTGAATCGGCATCAACTTCCGAAACTTTCATTCTCAGTGTCGACGACCTAGTCGTCGTGCCGCTCGTGCTGCCAAGCCACGCCATGGACCGCTTTTCGTTGGAGGCTCACAGCCGCCTGCAGCATCTCAGATCGTCGTCCCGTCTCTGAAGTACACGCATGCCTGGAACATACGGCTGCGAATCATATATACTATTATCGTGCCCAGTCTCTTCGGTTGGTTGCCAGACACACTCCCTCTGAGTTGCGAGTTCCCAGTGGATTGTGTGGTCGGATAGGGCGTCCCTATCTAGCGGTCGGTCGCTGGGATCGATCCCAGCGATCAGTTTCCGACCGGCGGTTCTGGCCCGAAAAGGAAATAACGTTTCATACCGAAAACAGCAGCCGCGATGTTTGAGTCGAATTGGTGGGCTGCAATTCCCTTTTTGCGGGGTGGTGGGCCTTCGATGCGGGGTGGTGGGCTGCAATTCCCTTTACGCGTGGTGGTGGGCTGCAATTCCCTTTTCGTGGTCCAGCAGCATGGGAAAAAACGGACATTTTGCTACAAAAACTGTTCCCTTTACTCGTTTATTGTATGCAGGAGTATGAAAAAGATTTTTTTTTACTATTCCCTTTTTGGGACAACGATATTTAAGGGTATAAAAATGGGAGGGGGATCGCACTTATAACCACTTATAAAATGGTAAAACAGCATGAAAAAGAACGTTGGTAAAAGAAGCATTGCACTATTGATAAAATAAAGTAAAAAACAATTGATAAATCATTACACGTCTGTTTGAAATAATTGAAAAAGATGAAATTAACATAAACTAATGTTTTTTTTAAAAAAAGAAGGCATTTCGTAAAAAGCAGAACAAAAAATGTAATTGGTAATCAGATTGCAATGTCATAGGTAACAAATATCCATATTCATTATGATAAAATTAAAAAGAAGAATCCTTTATAAATCTGATTAAAAATAATGATAACCTCTATTGATAAATCAGAACAAAAATGATCTTTCGTAAACAAAGGTCCTTGGTATCACATAGCGCATCAATATTGATAACTTAATAGAATAAACGTTGATAAATTGGAAGAAGACAACGAGAAACCTCGATTTGTTACAGATATATGTAGCTGACATAAGTTTCAAGGAACTCCATAAAATTCAGATAGGGATAGTACTTCGCATGAAAGTTTGATTACAACCATAGAGAAAACTGAACTCAGATAACATCAACTGAGATAGTGATACCTCTTGTTGATGTGTAAAGTTCACCAAATGGGTGAAACAAAAACATAACTGTATCATTTATCTTGAAGTTGTTCCTTGCAATCACTGTTCCCCATGCTTCTCTGCTTAAGAGCATTCTTCCATCTTTGCACGGGCTGTATGTACCTAGCACATCATCTGTGTTGCCGGTTGACAGAGCGAGAGTACCAGATGGGTCCAAATTAAGAGTATCAACAATCTTCTTGGGGATTCTCTGTCCATTTTTTAAGATTCAGAAAACAAATATATAAAAAGTCGCAAAAAAGTAAATTGCTCATTATGTAAAAAGTTAACTAGAAATTACATGGGGCTTGGTTTCATTTTTCATGACATGAAAAGACTGTGAAAAGATGAATAATTACAAATGTCTTGTACAATTTAACAACAATCATGATTTGCTTTCAACAAACAGGTTGCTCTCAACAAAATCAATGCGCATGCTATGTTTTTATATCAAAATGAAAAAACAGTAAAAATGATAAAAAAATTCAACTGTATTGGCGAATTAAACAACAAAATGATACTTTGTTCTCAGGTATAGTTAAACTATATATACAAGTTGCTTTACCAGTTATTACGTGAACAAGAAAAAGTATGCAAAAGATGCTATATGGCACATTGAAAAAAAGTAAAGATCTTGCTGTTGGAAATAATGATAACTGGTTTATCAAAACAGCAAAAAAGTTGTATGCCTAATATTTTTTAGAAAGTTTACTGTAAAAAATACTCAGACAAAACAGCTAAACATAAACTTACTAGAGTGCTCTTGTTGATGTTTGTAGATGAAAACTTGTGAACGAACAACTGTCCAAAACATTTATCTCTTCTAGTTACATTAGAGTGCCAGTTGATCAACATTTGGTCTGTCAACTCTACTTCTCTTGTGATAATAACAACATTGTGCATGTCATGAACTAAAAAACACAAAAGAAAAATAGAACAATTTCATAAACATGTCAGATCAAGTAGGAAAAGAAATGATGAGAAGAAAAGAGACATGAAACAACAAAAAACTGACTTTCTTCTAAATCCACTTCTTTTCTAGTTGATGGTGGAGCTCTTATTATGCCCAGGTTATCAGCAGGGGTCATTCTAACGAAAAACCCTGCATTGATAGTGCCTGTCATGTCAAACATAACCATGTCATCCTGGACCAATTTGTAGTCCTTCCGAAATCTTCTCCATGCAATGCCCATGATTAAAGTTTCCGTTTCTTTCTTCAATATATCAAAATTGTAAGTATCCTCAGTGATTGTGCATTTAGCCATCATAATTGGTCTCTTCTTATATAAAATGTAAACCCAGTTTTTTGCATAGCATGGAATAACCTGAAATCGAATTTTAAATAGAAAAATTAGATAACAGAAAAGTAAAAGCCTTTCAGAGAAAAAAAAAGAAAACCAAAACTTAACATGAAAAATCATACCAAGTAATCTGCAGAATCATTTGGTACCCTCGCAATGAAAGATCGGGAGCAATTTAAATTTATTTTGCCACACTGTTGCTCAGTGCTTCTGCATGCGGGACACGCCATTCTTGAAAACTAGGGGGAAAATTCGGTAGATCATTAGTGAAGCTAGCTGAACAAACTACAAAAAATTACAAACATTTCTAGCTTTGTAGAATGCAACTATGATAATAAAAAGAACTAGGAGCAAATATAAAGAATTTTGCAAACACATATGGCATGCTTTCCTTGGATTGAACAGAACAGCGAGCAGATCGATGATCTAGTAACCAGCGGATCAAGATTCATCTAGTTAGCAATACGAAAATGTGAAATTGCTTGGTTGGAACAAAATCCCGCAGTAGATCTACTAATATTGTGAACAGAAAGCAATTTTACGAGATCTAGATCTGGAGTCACATCTAAGCAATAGAAAAAAAAGCAGGCCAAAACATGAAGAAAAGAACACAGCAGAAAAATGCAAACGAAAACAAGAAGGAAAATGCTAGATGAGAAACTGAAAACCTTGAAAGGTCTCCTTGATTTGTTGATTCGAGTTCTTGAGAGCGATGGCGGAGGAGCTCGAAGTTGGAAGAAGAATGAGATGAATGAGTGGGAGGGCTGTTACCAGATGGAGATAAGGCTCCATTAAATATAACATGAACAGTACCCCCCGACTTGTGGCCGGCCATACTCCATTACTGAAGAGAAAAAAAAAAGCAAAGGAGCCCATCTACTCTCGCACAAATTGCAGTATCACTTAATAATTTGCAAACAAAAACACAAAAAGTTACTTCATAAGCACTTATTTGGTTAGTTAGCCAAAAAAACAAGTATATGTTGTAAATTAAAATAGTAAAAATAACTTAATAATATACTCTTGCTAACTATAATATGACGTCTTTGGTTAAAATGTAGAATTTTCCTATTAATAATTAAACAGTAGTACTTGATAAAATTTGCATTAGTTTCCTGGTAAATAGGTTTCCATTCTCTTAATAAATAGGTTATCACACATAATTTTTGTTAAAAAAATCAAAAATCCTTTGGTAAAAAAAAATGTCAAGCCTTTGGTAAAATATAAATTTTTGTATTGATAATAAAACAATACAAACCTTGATAAAAATCAGTAGTCAAGCCTTAATACTACAATCCTTGATAAATTAAAAATATACTCTTGGTAACTATAAATTCAAGCCTTAATACTACAATCCTTGATAAATTAAAAATATGCTCTTGGCAATTCTTCTATATATGATTGAACAGTAGAAACCTTGGTAACATCAGCATTAAACTCTAGATAATTAGGTTGCCAGACTCTTGGTAACTAGTTTTTTCACAATTTCTTGTTAAAAAAAACTCTATTAATTTCCGAAAGATTTCATATTGGTGATCTAGCAAAGTTATGCCCTTTACACAGTTAGGTTTTACCTATTGATAACTTAATACTACAATCCTTGATAAATTAAAAATATACTCTTGGTAACTATAAAGTCAAGCCTTTTGTAAAAAACATAGAATTTTTCTATTGATAATAAAACTGTACAAACCTTGATAAAATCAAAATTAAAGCCTTGGTAACTAGGCTGTTAGGCTCTTGGTAACTATGTTATTAGAGAAAAATTTGACAAGTGCATTTCGGTAACTAGATATCTATTGGAACAAATAGCTAGGTTCTTGGTAGCACATAGCATATCTATATTGGTAACTTAGTGGTAAAAAACTTGATAAATTAGAAATAGACTACCAGTAGCCTCTATTGGTAACTAAGTAGTACAATCCTTCATATCTATATTTTTCTATTGATATTAAAACAATACAAATCTTGGTAAAATCAGCATTTAAATCTTGGTAACTAGGTTATCTGACACTTGGTAACTAGGTTGACAAACAAAAAAACAAAAAAATTCACAATTTTGTATTGGTACCTAGAAAGTGAAGACCTTGGTATAGTTAGCTTTTGACTATTGATAACTTAATACTAGAATCATTGATAAAACTAGCAACATACTCTAGGTAACTAAAATGTCAAGTATTTGGTAAAACGTATAATTCTTCTATATATGATTGAACAGTAGAAACCTTAGTAACATCAGCATTAGACTCTTGATAATTAGGTTGCCAGACTCTTGATAACTAGTTTTTTCACAATTTCTTGTTAAAAAGAACTCTATTAATTTCCCAAAGATTTCATATTGGTAATCTAGCAAAGTTATGCCCTTTACACAGTTAGGTTTTAGCTATTGATAACTTAATACTACAATCCTTGATAAATTAAAAATATACTCTTGGTAACTATAAAGTCAAGCCTTTTGTAAAAAACATAGAATTTTTCTATTGATAATAAAACTGTACAAACCTTGATAAAATCAGAATTAAAGCCTTGGTAACTAGGCTGTTAGGGTCTTGGTAACTATGTTATTAGAGAAAAATTTGACAAGTGCATTTCGGTAACTAGATATCTATTGGAACAAATTGCTAGGTTCTTGGTAGCACATAGCATATCTATATTGGTAACTTAGTGGTAAAAAACTTGATAAATTAGAAATAGACTACCAGTAGCCTCTATTGGTAACTAAGTAGTACAATCCTTCATATCTATATTTTTCTATTGATATTAAAACAATACAAATCTTGGTAAAATCAGCATTTAAATCTTGGTAACTAGGTTATCTGACACTTGGTAACTAGGTTGACAAACAAAAAAACAAAAAAATTCATAATTTTGTATTGGTACCTAGAAAGTGAAGACCTTGGTATAGTTAGCTTTTGACTATTGATAACTTAATACTAGAATCATTGATAAAAGTAGCAACATACTCTAGGTAACTAAAATGTCAAGTATTTGGTAAAACGTATAATTCTTCTATATATGATTGAACAGTAGAAACCTTGGTAACATCAGTATTAGACTCTTGATAATTAGGTTGCCAGACTCTTGGTAACTAGTTTTTTCACAATTTCTTGTTAAAAAGAACTCTATTAATTTCCCAAAGATTTCATATTGGTAATCTAGCAAAGTTATGCCCTTTACACAGTTAGGTTTTAGCTATTGATAACTTAATACTACAATCCTTGATAAATTAAAAATATACTCTTGGTAACTATAAAGTCAAGCCTTTTGTAAAAAACATAGAATTTTTCTATTGATAATAAAACTGTACAAACCTTGATAAAATCAGAATTAAAGCCTTGGTAACTAGGCTGTTAGGCTCTTGGTAACTATGTTATTAGAGAAAAATTTGACAAGTACATTTCGGTAACTAGATATCTATTGGAACAAATAGCTAGGTTCTTGGTAGCACATAGCATATCTATATTGGTAACTTAGTGGTAAAAAACTTGATAAATTAGAAATAGACTACCAGTAGCCTCTATTGGTAACTAAGTAGTACAATCCTTCATATCTATATTTTTCTATTGATATTAAAACAATACAAATCTTGGTAAAATCAGCATTTAAATCTTGGTAACTAGGTTATCTGACACTTGGTAACTAGGTTGACAAACAAAAAAACAAAAAAATTCACAATTTTGTATTGGTACCTAGAAAGTGAAGACCTTGGTATAGTTAGCTTTTGACTATTGATAACTTAATACTAGAATCATTGATAAAACTAGCAATATACTCTAGGTAACTAAAATGTCAAGTATTTGGTAAAACGTATAATTCTTCTATATATGATTGAACAGTAGAAACCTTGGTAACATCAGCATTAGACTCTTGATAATTAGGTTGCCAGACTCTTGGTAACTAGTTTTTTCACAATTTGTTGTTAAAAAAAACTCTATTAATTTCCCAAAGATTTCATATTGGTAATCTAGCAAAGTTATGCCCTTTACACAGTTAGGTTTTAGCTATTGATAACTTAATAATACAATCCTTGATAAATTAAAAATATACTCTTGGTAACTATAAAGTCAAGCCTTTTGTAAAAAACATAGAATTTTTCTATTGATAATAAAACTGTACAAACCTTGATAAAATCAGAATTAAAGCCTTGGTAACTAGGCTGTTAGGCTCTTGGTAACTATGTTATTAGAGAAAAATTTGACAAGTGCGTTTCGGTAACTAGATATCTATTGGAACAAATAGCTAGGTTCTTGGTAGCACATAGCATATCTATATTGGTAACTTAGTGGTAAAAAACTTGATAAATTAGAAATAGACTACCAGTAGCCTCTATTGGTAACTAAGTAGTACAATCCTTCATATCTATATTTTTCTATTGATATTAAAACAATACACATCTTTGTAAAATCAGCATTTAAATCTTGGTAACTAGGTTCTCTGACACTTGGTAACTAGGTTGACAAAAAAAAAATTCACAATTTTGTATTGGTACCTAGAAAGTGAAGACCTTGGTATAGTTAGCTTTTGACTATTGATAACTTAATACTAGAATCATTGATAAAATTTCACAATTTTGTATTGGTATCTATATTTTTCTATTCATATTAAAATCATTGATAACTAGGTTCTCTGACACTTGGTAACTAGGTTGACAAACAAAAAAATACAAATTTTTCACATTTTTGTATTGGTACCTAGAATGTGAAGACCTTGGTATAGTTAGCTTTTGACTATTGATAACTTAATACTATAATCATTGATAAAATTAGCAATATACTCTAAGTAACTAAAATGTCAAGTATTTGCTAAAACATATAATTTTTCTATATATAATTGAACAGTAGAAACCTTGGTAATATCAGCATTAGACTCTTGATAATTAGGTTGCCAGACTCTTGGTATCTAGGTTTTACAGAAATTTTTGTTTAAAAAAAACACTGTTAATTTCCCAAAAAATTCATATTGGTAATCTAGCAAAGTTATGGCTTTAGCATAGTTAGGTTTTAGCTATTGATAACTCAATATTACAATACTTGATAAATTAACAATATACTCTTGGTAACTATAACATCAAGCCTCTGTTAAAACATAGAATTTCTCTACTAAAAATAAAAGAATACAACCCTTGATAAAAAAAGCATTAAAGTCTTAGTAAGTAGGCTGTCAAGCACTTGGTAACTATGTTATGAGAGAAAAATTTGACAAGTGCATTTCAGAAACTAGATATCCATTAGAACAAATTGCTATATTCTTGGTAAGACATATCATATCTATATTAGTAACTTGGTGGTAAAAAACTTGATAAATTAGAAATAGACTACTGGTAGCGTCTATTGATTACTAAGTAGTACAATCGTTGATATAAAAGTTGAAAAGTCTTGATAACTAAAAAAACTATATGAATTTTGCAATTTCATATTGGTAAATTAGCATGTTATGTCCTTGGCATATTTAGATTTTAGCTATTGATAACTTAATACTACAATCCTTGATAATTTAAGAATATACTCTTGGTAACTATTAAGTCAAGCCTTTGGTAAAACATAAATTTTTTCTATTGGTATTAAAACAATACAAAATCTTGATAAAAATCAGTATTAAAGTCTTGGTAACTAGGCTGTCAGGCTCTTGGTAACTATGTTATGAGAGAAAATTTTGACAAGTGCATTTCGCTAGGTAACTACAAATCTATTTGAACAAATAGCTAGGTTCTTGGTAACACATAGCATATATATATTGTTAATTTGGTGGTAAAAAACTTTATAAAATAGAAATAGACTACCGGTAGCGTCTATTGGTAAATAAGTAGTACAATCCATGTTATAAAAAGTTGAAGACTCTTGGTAACTAAAAAAAAGATGAATTTCCCAATTTCATATAGGTAAACTAGCATGTTATGTCCTTGGCATAGTTAGGTTTTAGCTATTGATAACTTAATACTACAATCCTTGATAAATTAGCAATATACTCTTGGTAACTATAATATCTATGCTGTGATGAAACATATAATTATTCTATTGATAGTTAAAAAGTACAACTGTAATATCTAAATTTTAAAACATAAACTTTTTAAATTGATAATTAAATAATACTAAATCTTCATAAAATCAGAATTGAACTCTTGATAACTAGGCTGTCAAGCTATTGGTAAATATATTATGATAGAAAAATTTGACAAAGTGCATATTGGTAACTAGAAATCTATTAAAACAAATCGCTAGGTTGTTGGTAAGACATATCATATCTATATTGGTAACTTAGTGGAAAAAACTTGATAAATTACAAATAGACTACCAATAGCCTCTATTGGTAACTAAAAAAACTAGATGAATTTCCCAATTACATATTGATAAAACTAGCATGTTATGTCCTTGGCATAGTTAGGTTTTGACTATTGATAACTTAAAATACAATCCTTGATAAAATTAGCGGTACACTCTTGGTAACTGTAATGTCAGGAATTTGGTAAAACGTAGAATTTTTCTATTCATAGTTAAACAATACAAAATACTTGATAAAAACAGCATTAAAATTTTGGTAACTAGGTTATCAAGCTCTTGCTAACTATGTTATAAAGAGAAAAATTTGACAAGTGCATTTCGCTAGGTAACTAGAAATCTATTGGAACAAATTTATAGTTGCTTAGTTGCAAGCATACTTTGCTACTGCGACATACCTAATGAACATTCCGAGCTACAAATGGACTTTCAAACTGTTGATGGGAAATTAAATCTAATTTGTAAGTGGTATCGGAAATGTCCGGCAAACCTTTGTTGCAAGTTTGGTTGCAACTAGTTTTTCTACTTGGTATAGTTGCAAGCACATAGGAAACTAAAAAAGACATGGCTAGTGAACATTCCAGTTGCAAGTGGACTTGCATAATTTTTGAAACTACGACATGCATGGAGTTGCAACTCTCAGAGGATAAACTAATTCTAGTTGCAAATGGAATCGGAACTATTTTTAGGGGACCCTAGTTGCAAATTTTGTTGCAACTAAAGTTTATTAATCTATTAATATGTTTACAAACTTTGGTTTTCCTTTAAAATTTTAAAGTTGTTCATTATTTTCGAATTTGTTCATATTTCAAAAACTGTTCAAATTAAAAAAAATTGCGAAGGTCGGACCAGAGGAGGGCCCGTTTTCTTCCCACGCGTCGGATGGATGCGACTCGTCGTGTGCGGCAGTTCTTCATCTAGCATCTTTCCCCCCTCGCCTCCACTACCACCCCCACTTCCGCCTGCTTCTCTAACTCTCTCTGCCTGCTTCTCACCAGAAAAACATCCCCCTCTGCTCCGGCTGCTTCTCACTAGGGTTCCCCCTTCTCTGCTGATCTTTCATCTAATCTGCACTACTGAATGTTACTGTCTTTGAATCTGAAATGCGTGCGTCGACTGTAGGTGGTGGAGAGGAAGTTGGGACGGAGTAGTAATTTTTCACCGGTCGATTTATACTGCAGGCAAAAATCTAATCTTAGGTATTGTGTCTCCTTCATGTCTTCTCTATTATCCTTCTCTGCGCTTGATGA
Source organism: Dactylis glomerata (assembly GCA_007115705.1). Taxonomy (NCBI): domain Eukaryota; kingdom Viridiplantae; phylum Streptophyta; class Magnoliopsida; order Poales; family Poaceae; genus Dactylis; species Dactylis glomerata. The sequence goes on from QXEO01000095.1 coordinate 375,547, forward strand.
TTTATGTTCTTTAAATTGCTAGATCTATCGAGGATACAACACATTATCTAGGGAGGTTTCTTGCTTTTGTTGTTCATCTTCTCTTATTTGTCCATCATCATTATTCTGCCAAAAATTCTTTCCTTCCCCTCCAGTGAGTAAATGTGTTTTTCAGTTTTCATAGATCTGTGATGTCTGAAAGAATAGGTTAGGGTTTTTATGTTTTGAGTATGTTTTTGTACAACATCATTACTTTTGCGAAAAAGTGACAGTTACTTTGTGAAGTGACAGTTGCTGTGGTAGATAAGATAGTATTATTTTGCAAACAAAAGTTGGAGTTCGAATATAATTTTTTGCACACATTTTAACACAGGCAACTTAGCACAAAAAATATAAAAAAGGTTTTTTATTTGCAAAAGCACAAATTTGCTGTTATAAAAATATAGAACAGTATACATTGTTATTGTACTTGAGCAACTATAGTAGCATCCTATTATTGTTTATCTAGCACATTGGTTGTTCCATATGAGTACTATGTTATGAGATGTGTTGTTTCTGTTATAAAAAGAGTGGGGATATTACAAAATGGATAGTAAATTTATAAGTAGAAAATGTTTTTATCTTTTTTGGAAATATCTAAGAAATTAATCAATTATCTTACTCATGTAAATTATCCACTCTTTGCCATGAATTAGTATTTTCATTTGCAAGTACACACTCTTTTATGTTGAATCCATTTTTTGAGTCTATCTTGTTTAAACTATAGGTACTAATTAAGTATTGTTTGTTCTGTTTGTTATTTTTTATAGATGGACCTTTATCCAGTATGTCCACCAGGGACAGGATGGACTTGCAAAACCTGTTATCAACCCATTGGGAATTGCCGTCGATCAAATAGGCGTGTGATATCTTTTAAAGTTTACATGCCATTCACCTTTGATCAGTACTTGGTAAGTACTGTTTTTCTATTTTACCAGTAAAAATATTTTATTTATAATGATTCTACATATTGAACTTTTTACATCTTTTTAGTTCCACACTGCCCTAACTTTTTTGTTAACATCTTGTTTTCTTTTATTAAACAGGCTGTGCCGTGCCATTTCAAAGAACGTTTGAATGACTTTACTGACAAATGGATGCATTGTGCTGCTGGAGCTCATAGATTTGAGCTGTACCTTAGAAAAGATGCAATGAGGACATTTATAATGGGTCCCTTTTGGTATGACCTTATACTGTCGCATGGTGTAAACGCTGGGGATGTTGTGACTTTCACCCTGCGGGAGGAACAAGAGATTGCTGATGACAGTGATGAAGAAGATGATGACATGCTTTGTTATGAACATGCATGTGTTGAAAATGTTTTTGAAATAACTGTTACTACACCAAATGGGACAAACAAGCCATTTGTTAGAGTTGAAGGTATATAGTTTCATTCAGCAATTTTGTTATCATTTGATTCAATCTTTTCCTGTTTTCTGGACTGTCATTTCTTATAAATAGTGCTAATTTCTATGCAGGTCTTCAGTTCCTGCCTGACAGTATTAAAGGCCCTTTCTTCAAGACTTTTTTCTCTGATATGGCTGAAATTGATAAACCAGATATGGCATCAGTATCATTTGAAATACTTAAGGAAGTAAACAACCTTGGGTATGATGACTATACAATAGATGAACTGCAGTTCTTTGTTCACAGAGTTCAGAACATTGACATGCAGCACAGATGTCTGGTAATTTCTATATTTCTCATTTTCCCTCTAGTAATTTTCTATGTGTTTTCTGTTTCATCTAAGATGTCCTTTTTATATATTTTATAATTTTTTTTATTTTATCAATTATTCATCCTGATATTTTGTTTTACCTTAAGATCTGATTATTGTTGTTTGGTGTTTTATTTCACAGACAATGCCAAAACAGATTCTGTATGGTTTCCAATACCCAAGGAATGGGAAAGTTCTTTTCCACAGCAGGTATTTGGATGAACCACTTGTTGGTGACTACTCAATCAGAGGAGGCAAGGTTGCTTTCCGCCTTGATGAGGACGCATTGATGCATTTCTGCAATGCAAACGACATTGCTGTTGGATCAGTACTTGTGGTTTTGCTTGACTGTAAGGAAGAAGGCATTGTCCTTCATGTACGCAATGCCGACAACTGAACTATTTTATCTAGCCTGCGTGCTGTTCCTTTAGTTTGTAAAAAGTACTTGTTATCTTTTGTTTCCGAGGCTGACAAGTGTGGTTAGCCTCCTGGCTGTGTACTTTTATTTCTGCCCTACTCCTAGCAGAGGGGTGTAAACTTCGTAGCATGCTATTGTAAAGCTTCGATGACTTATGGTTATGGTTTGAAAGTGTAGAAAACAATTGTCTATGTTATTTTGTTTCAGAAGTTTGTTTCCAGTTTCCACTGTTCCTGTATATATGTTTTTTCAGTTCAGTTATCTGCAGTTTCTCTATTTGAAGAAAAGTTGGTAAATTAGAAATAGACTACCGGTAGACTCTATTGGTAACTAACTAGTAAAATATTTGATAATTAAGTTGAAAGCTATTGGTAACTTTTAAAACTAGATAAATTTCAGAAATTTATGTAAGTAACTAGGGATGTGAGATCCTTGGTGTAGTTAGCTTTTAGCTATTGATAACTTAATACTAAAATCCTTGATAAAATTAGCAATATACTCTTGATACCTATAATGTCAAGTCTGTGGAATAACGTAGAATATTACTATTGGTAATTAAACAGTACAAACCTTGATAAAAATCAGCATTATATTCTTTGTAACTATGTTGCCAATCTATTGGTAACTAGGTTGTCACACAGAATTTATTTTAACAGAAGAAATAATCATATTGATTTAAAATAGGATGTTAGGTCCTTGGTAAGCAGGATGTCAGGTCCCTGGTAAACTTAGCATTTCTATATTGATAACTAAACAAATATAACCTTTGATAAAAATCAGCAATAAAAACTATTTGTAACTAGGTTGTGAGATCATTGGTAGCAGAAAAAAAATTCATATTCATATTTTTTTTGTAGAATCCTTGATAAAATGTAAACTAAACATTTGCTAACTAAAAAACTCTATAATTTTGTAAAAATACAATTTGAAAAAATAGCAATTTTATATTGGAAACTAAGATATAGGATCCTTGGTATAGTTAGCTTTTAGCTAATGATAATTAAATACTACTATCCTTGATAAAAATAGGAATATACTCTTGGTAAAAAATAAAAATTAGCAAATATACTCTAGGAAACAACAGATAGCTTATTCATAAAAAGAATTTGAACTGGTAGAAGGACTGAAATAGAATTAAAAAAGACATAGAGTTCTCTTTATAAAACACGACTACATAAAAAAGGGCCGCCGTCCTTTCGTTGCCACCCACTCGCCACTTGCTCCCCAGACGCTAGGGTTTCCACCTCTTCAGCAGCTGCTCCAGCGACTGCATCGGCTACCTGCGTCGACTGCATCGGTGACTGCATCGGCGACCAAGAGCAGGCTAGAACACTCTCCCCCGACGACCACCTAGAAGGAGTAAAGGTACTCCACAAATCCCCAATCCCCTCATCCATTCTTGCATTTCGTCGTGTCTTGGTCGTTGGAAGAGGAGGAGGAGCGTGGTATTACTCTGGTGATCTTTGATTGAAATTCTTGATTAGAGCTTTAGGGTTGAGCTGAGTAATATGATTCAGCCCGTGAAAATGGCCATAACGCCGTTCACAGGAAATCTGGTGGGGATACAAAAAACGCCAACCTAAAAACTGATATTGAAGATCTGTTTTTGCAAAGTTGATTGGAGATTTTTTAGATCTGAACATCCATGTCTTGTTGCAATCGCTAATTCCACTGTCTCCTAATTGGAGTTCTAGTGTAGTTTGCACTTCATGATCATTTAAACTTGAAGCTTTCAACTAATATGAAATTATTATGCTAGATGGATCCTGAGAATGAAATAATAGAGATCAGTAGTGGATCAAGCTCTGATGAGAGCTTTGGACCTTTCCTGCTAGAAAGAGGTATTAGATGCAGAATCATTTCTTTTTTAGAGACCTCAAAGCTATTTGTATTACTGTATGTCATTATTTTGTGAACTAAATTGTATCTGCTTTAAATGACATTGTAGGACCTAGAATCCATGGGAATGAACCATTTGACCATCATTGTTTCTATGGAAACAATATTTCTCTATCAGAACACCAGGTTGACTTCTTGTTAGACTACACTGGGGACTATGACTTACATGATCCATTCAAGATATATTTGTACAAGATGACAAGGTCAACTGTCTTTGGAAAGAAAAGCAAGATGGTAATTTCGCATATTGTCATTAATTGTTTTAGAAATTCTTGTAGTAGCTCTTCTGAAAGTAGCTAACAATGTTTTGAATTATATTATTTCCTACAAAAACTTGCTAATCTGAAAAAGTAAAAATGTTTTAATTAAAGTTAATGAACTTGCTCATCTAATATTTTCCTTGAATACATGAGATTAATACCTGAAACAAACTTAATTTATGTGGGCAGGAATTCTCAAAACAGTTCACAGATAGGTGCCTTAAAATGCATCTCAACAGGCCTCTCACTGTGTTGATTGAAAAATCCAACAGCGAGAGGTCGTATGAGGCTGTCATGAAGCTGGGGAGAAACTGCACGAAGGCGCAAATCTCTAGTGGATGGGCAAGGGCCATGAGGAAGCTCAAGATAAAGGAAGACAAAGTCTACATGTTCATCTTCGACATGATGCAGGATGGGAGGCTGGCAATCTGCCTATGGAAGATTGAAGAGTGACTCCATCATGGCAGCCTTATATATAAGTGCTAGCTGTTGGATCACTGTTGTTAATATAATGATGTAGAACTTTAATTAGTAATTGGTTTCGCTGAACATGCTCTGACATTTTGCCAAGTAACACCAGTTGGATAAAAAATGGTGTTACTGAATGATGTTGAACCTTAATGTGATGGTACTCCATTATGTATGCTGGGTATCCTGTTCTGCTATGGTGTGTTTGTATGTGCATGATTTGTTGTTGCAGCATTAAACTTCTAAGGCTTTTGAGAAAAAAATGCACTTAGTGCTATACATTCTAGAGCATTTTCAAATAAAAAAAATATGCCCTGACTGCTACATGGCTTTTAGGCCAGTTGATTAAAAGTGCCATGAATTCTATAAAGTTTCTGTCAAAACTAAACAAAAAAGTGCTCTTGAAATATTAGAATCCTTGATAAATCAAAAATAATAGACTGTTTGTAAACCTATACTGATAAGTAAGTAATTCAATGCTTGATAAAAACAGTAGTATACTCTTGGTAACTTTTAAAAACTCAACAAATTTCACATAAACTAGCGGCTATATAATAGTGGATAAAAGTCCACTCATTAGGATAACTACTCCTTTTTCGTCAAAAATCTAATACGGAATGAAAAAAAGACTAATTTGGATAAGTACTTCCACATGGACGCCATAAAAAAAGGGGATAAACACTTGAATTTGTATTGATTCATTGGATAAGTACTCAGAAAATGCTTGATAGTTATCTTATCTCTCCTTATTCTTCTCATTTCTGTTTAAAGACGTTCTATATAAAGAAGCTCTATCCCTCGTCATGTTATGCACGAGGTCAACTATCTAGTCGATCAAATCCCTCCCTCTATTCTCTTTTTGTCGAACCACCATGGCTGACGAAGCTGACTTTCTTCCCTGGGGTCCTCAACCTCCTCCACCACCTGAACCATACACTAGAGAGTTTACCGTAGATGTCCATGGCAATACCAAACTGAATGTCATGTACACCAATTCTGCTCCCATTGTTGAAGCTTGGATCACCAAGATCGAAGCTGTTCTTCGTGAGGAACAAGATGCCGGTCTCAGGATCGTTGGTGTTGATGTGGAGTACACCAAATCTAGGAACCACTACTTGAATCCAAAAAAGGCTGCTCTCATCCAGGTTCGATTTTGTTTTGTTTTTCTGACATCATTGATATCACTTATGCAAAAAATAATATTTTTCTTCTCGCACTTAACTTATATTTTTCTCTAATTTTAATCCTTGAACTTCACATATACACAAAACGTTAACTACAACTTTACTGCTGTTAAAACAATTGTTATCATCTGTTGATGACATATAACAAAAGAAATCGTTTGTGTCAGATCATTAACTTTTTTGATCTTATGTAACAGTTTTATATATAGAATCTTATATTTGTTATTGAATATTTTTAGATCAGTGTGGACAGATCAAATCTTATTGAATATATCTTTAAGTACAACAATATTGCTAGTGAATTTATGTTAATTTTTGTTCCTGACACATTGCAAAATTAGAGTTTTCATCAATCTATCAAATTTATTCATGTTTTAATTTGGTATGTTTATTTTTCCCTAATTTCAGCTCTGCGTGGGCACTGAAGTTTTGGTGTACCACATCTGCCACGCTGACACACACTGTGAAATGCTAAAACAGTTCTTCCGTAGTTGGGACTACACATTTGTGGGGTTTTGTACTACTGAAGATAGCACCGTGCTTTCACGATCCAGCCTCTACATTAGTAGATTCATGGATATTCAGCGTGTTTGTAGAGATCCTGACATCAAAGAGGATAAAAAAACCCAAGGTCTCAAGGATGTTGCTGGAGCCATAATTGACAAATTCTACCTAAACATGAAGACTGGATTTGGGAACAAAGAGCATCAGATGTGGGCCAATCCTCCTCCCCTGCCGCCAAAACATCTGCAGTATGCTGCCACAGATGCATATGCAACCTATGAGAGTTATAGAAGACTAGATGTTTGCGAGAGGGGCTTCTTTTGTCTCTGGAAGGATATGCCTCTGAAGAAGCGCGGCAGGAATTGGTGAATTCTCGCATGAATTCATTGAAAAATAAAAAGATCACTTTAGGAAGTTTTATTCAGAAATTCAGTCATTTGCTTTTACCCAGGGAAGATTACAGCTTGTTTTGTAATCTACAGTTTTATTTAAGACAACATTTCTTAATTATTACGATCTTTATTGGGGATGATTACATATTGTTTTGTAATCTTAAAGTTTATTTCAGACATCATTTTAATATATTTATCATTTTTCTTATACTATTACATACGAAATGACACGTCACCCTGCTATGCATCCTGTAATTTCACGTATTGATAACTACGTGGATAATCCTTGATAAAAAAGTAGTACAAATATTGATAACGTTTTTAAAATAAATGATTTGCAACAAAAGACTCACATAAAAATGTAAATGACTATGAATAACTAGTATTAAATAATAAGCTATCTGTTCGCATCAAAACAGTAGTGAAAAAATATAATTGAAATACCCTTGGTAAACATAACAAGTTAATATTGGTAACTACTTTTTTCATAATGTTGCAAGTGTTTTATGCATAATATAACTATATAATCAGCAGTTAAGCAAATAAAGGATACGTGAAGATATAACTCCACATAAGTTTCAAATAAATACATGTCTCTCCGAAAACAACCCAAAACAGCATACAAATCTAGGATTAACGGATACATAAGGTTCTAATACATGCCTGTCTGATACAACACACACAAAAGCAAAGAAACTAGGTTTTACTGAAAATAACTACAAAAGACAACAACATCTCCATTACAGAACATAAAACATAATATGATTTCTAGCATATAGTGCATGGACCAACGCCAGGTGATTTTCTTGCATTACATAGGCTCGAACCATTCACCGTTACGTTCCTTGCAAGATATTTTTTTGTTGGCCTTGTCAGTGTAGTCGCTAAGCTTTGTCACCTGAACCACATTATAGAACTTGATCATGTGATTATCGATGAAAAAATGCGTTGCTGCAAAACCACCTGCCACTGCACTGTCTTCGAACTTTATGTAGAAACTGCCATCCTGGTCAATAGCATATTTGTATTGAAAGCCCTCTGGGATGACACGCATAGCATGTGCAATTAACTTAGGGCCAAACAAGTACTTGATAATAACATTTAACAGGCCTTTCTGCTCTCCCTCATGAATTCCCAGCAAGCTCATAGTAGTAGATGACATTGAAGAGTTCTGGAACTTCTCAATGCTGTCAGATTGGCTCGAATAACCGCTGGGTACTCAAGCATAGCCATTCTGGATGGCAACAAGTGCTCATACGGTGCAGGGAATGACCTGACAGGGGAAATCAGCAACCTATCTTTACTGACAGTCTTTAGGTTCAGCTCATGTATCTTGATAACCCTGATAATGCAGAAATCAAACTGAAAAAGTTTTGACACTGCAGCCTCAAGAATTGCATTATCAGCAGAGCATGATGCTCTGATGAAAACCTTAATCTTCGATGACTGATTGACCACATAGTCAAATTCTCTGGTCAGCATAGTCTTCACAACATGAAGAACCTTGAAAACAGCATCGACGTCTGTGGTGCTTAGAAGCCAGAACATGTAGAGGCCAGAAACAGGTCCAACCTTCTCACCCAGCTGATAAAGGACATGGCGAGTGACTGAAGGCCTGCACGCCTTAATGATGTAAGACATGTTGCCTACCTGCAAAAAGAAAGTGTATAACATAAAAAAGGAGAACATACAACAGAAAAAAGAAAATTACAAAAAAACAAACAACTGATATGAAAACACACAGCATCAACATATATGTTAGACATAAATGGGGCAGGGGATCAAATTATAGATAATAACATTTGTTCTTCAGTCATACACACACACACACATGTAGTGCAAAAAACAAGCTAAAAAAATTAAAAATACATAAATTATTTAAAGTGCTTCGAAACTGCTTCAAACAAAGGAAAATACATAAAACTTCAACCCTAGATGCAAAAAGGAAAAAGCGACACTATCCTACGCATCCAGAATCTCAAAGTGGTCTTCATTCCTGGACCTGCTGTAGACTGGGGATGACTTTCCTATGTCTTCATTCCAGTACTTCTTCGTCACTGTCTGTACTGAATGGAACTTGACCAGGAATCCATCGATATAAAAGTGGCTCTTTGCCATCATCTCAGCATGAATTGGTATGTGGAACTTCATGTACAACTCAGAGTTCTGATCTACGGCGAACTTGAATGAATTTGGCCATGGTACAACATAAGTCGCATGTGGCATATACTCAGGAGACAGCATGTACTTAAGGTTAACTCTCACTAGGCCTTTAGCATTTCCTTCAGCTATGCCAAGGATGCTCATTGTAGTCTCTGACATGCGAGGGTTCCTGACTGCCTCCATGTTGAGACTATCATCAGAATATCCAACTGGATATCCTAACAAATTTTGCTCTGATAATCTACGATTAGCAATGTGGGCTGCAAATGTCTGTATAGGTTTCTTGAAGAAAATATCTTCATCTTCTGATTTGGCATCCAGAAAATCCACTTTCAAGAACTTCACACAATAATCAGAAAACTTGAAAACCATGGGGAGCACAGTCAAGATCTTCTCAAAAGAACTAGGTGAACAGCACCTAACAAAAATTTCACACTCACGGCTCTGATTGACTACAAACTCAAAATCTGTGCCAATCAGCTTCTTCACAACGTGTAACGCAATAAAGATACCATGCGTCTCATGGCAAAAAACTGTTCTAATCAGAAACACATCATTGACTGGCCCAGTGATCGCTCCTATCTGCCTAAGAGTGAAGCTAGAAACCTTGACCCTGGTTACTTCTGGAACAGAGCAAGACATGATGCCTATGCCTAAAAAAATGTTGAAAAACTAATTAAGAACTTCAGCTGTAATTTAGGAAAAGCATATATTTAATATAAGAAAATGTAAAACTAAGAATTTACTGTAATGAAGAGAATGGTTGGGTAACGAGTCATGATACAGATTAAAAATCAGTTCATAACTAGCTACACAGTTTGGGTTGTCTACTTAGAAAATCAGTTCATAACTAGCTACACAGTTTGTGTGTTGATAACTAAAGTGTAAATCCTATGGTAAACATGCATAAAACAAAGATAAAAAAACATATACAACAAACAGACAACTTCATGCTCAGAGTAGAACAACAAAGAGGAACTGAACTTGCAGTTTGGGTTGTGTACTTAAAAAATCAGTTCATAACTAGCTACACAGTTTGTGTGTTGACAACTAAAGTGTAAATCCTATGGTAAACATGCATAAAACAAGATAAGAAAACATATACAAAACAAACATAAAACTTCATGCTCAGAGTGGAACAACAAAGAGGAACTGAACTTGCAGTTTGGGTTGTGTACTTAAAAAAAACAGTTCATAACTAGATACACAGTTTGTGTGTTGATAACTAAAGTGTAAATCCTATGGTAAACATGCATAAAACAAGATAAAAAAACATATAAAACAAACAGAAAACTTCATGCTCAGAGTGGAACAACAAAAAGAGGAACTGAACTTGCTTGATGGCAAAGCCCAAAGGTGACAAGTTAAAAGGAATATTAATAAAAACTACAAAGAACATTTGAGAACTTGATGAAATCCAGTCTAACAAACATATTTAACCGTACTGATCATTTGTTGATGGAACTGGATAAAAGATAAACTGAACAGATCATTTCAAGATTTAGGTTATGTTACAGAAGGATTAAGATGTAGCAAACATTAATACATATGTTATTTGCATAAAAATGGTTCGACCTATCAATCAAAAACATTTAGAAGGGCAAATGCAATGCATATTAGCATACCAGATCTGGAAAAAAATGAGAAACCCTAAATAAGACACAATGACAAAAAAAGGAAAACTATGGCAAACTGAAATGAATCTAGATGTAAGAAATATCAAAAAATCAGTGAACAGTAAACCCTAATAACTAATACAAGATCCGTACAAACAAAGTAATGCAGGTTGACTCACCAACAAAATGACTTCAAATAGCTTCTAGGATCTTGAGATGAAGGATTCCTGCTCTGAAGAAGATCTTGAAGTTTCCAGATTAAGGAATCAAGTCAGAAAAAGAACATATATACATGCAAAAAAAAAGCAAAGAACTGTGAGAACAAGCACTAAAAAGATCTTAGATTCAAGAGAGAGAAATCAAATAAAAGAAGAATGGAGCTGGTCAAAGAAACAGAGGAAGAGAGAATGGATTAGATCCAGACCTATGCGCTCAAGAGAGAAGAACTGACCTCAGGGAACTGCTGCTCCAGCTTCGGCTTCTCTGGAAGTGACTCGTGGAAGTGTGGCCACGCTCCTTGCAGAGTTAAAGGAAAATTTATAGCTGAACCGCCCATGTAGCTGGACGGCCCAAATAAGAAAAGACGGTTTGGTGACTTCTTCTCTTCCTTGTTGGGCCTTAAAATATGATGGGCTTTGACTGGGAACCATACGGTTGGCTATAGTGCTGGGCCTGCATTTGAAATTAAATATGGAAACAAGAAAAGGTCTACTACATAACAGCTACATACAAAATAGTTCAAATCTCGTAATTCATTTCATTTTCAATCGAGATAACAAAGTAATACATAATATTCAATCTGAAAACATTAAAAAATAGGATGCACATATATAAAATACGTAAAAATTGGCTTAAGCCACGAAACACGCAAACAAGAAAAATTATCCAAAATGGATAATTATAAATAATACAAAAAATAGTTACACATCATGACTACGAGAAAAACCAACAAAGGGCCATGCCTTACACAAACAGGAGCATCGTATATCATTCTACCTTGGTTAAAAAAACAAAAAAGTAACACTGTTACACCGATATAGAAATGAGAACACATCCTTGTGTATCTCGTTTTACAAGCCATTAAGATTGAAAAAAGGAAGTTTCTATCAGAATTCGACCATTCTTTCAAATTCATCAATAGTACCTGCAAAAAAAGAGACAAAATTAGCATGAAACTTAAAACTAAACTGCTATATGACAGCAAAGATGATGTTTTACAAATTTATAACAACTATCAAATGTACAATGAACAGTTGAAAAAAACAAAAAGCAAACAAAATTATAACCAACAAGATGCATTTACATGAAAAAATTTGTATATTATGTGAAAAAGTCAATCAAAAATAGTTTTATGATATAGTTACTGTGATACAGTTGTGATTCAGGGACAACATGATCGTAGAAACAAAAAACTTAGAAAGTTCACATGACATAACAGTAATATCAACATCCCATTATGTGCATACCAGATCACCCTACTTACCAAAGAGTAGTATGATAGTATTGGTAAACAAACTACAAAAGTTCATAAACTACCTACGACTCTTGATAAAAGATCCCATTTATATATAGTGACATATCATATGTTGACTCTTAGTAACTAGCATTTGCATAATCGTTACTAAACTTGTATACAAGGTTTGAACAAAAATCTGAATAAACATACAGCAAATGAACTAAAAATGTCCTAACCTTCTTCATTCCTTAACTGGCCTGTTTCATGCATCCATGGGTAATATCCTGCAGTCTGTTGAGATAAAAATGAAAAAAACATTTAGGGTGAAAAAAATATATCAAACTATAGCATGAAAAAAAGAAAAAATAAAAAGCAATAAACATGAAGTACTAAAGAAAAAGCTTATGAGGGAATTTTCACACCTTGTAGTCAAACGGGATATTCTGTCAAAATCCACCAGAAAAACATACAGCAGGAAGAAACAGAGAGATAAGAATTGTGTATTATATAAATAGTTATAACTCAGAAATGCAAAAAGAACAAATGTAATACTAGGAATAGATATGACATATGAACGCACATGCTTCCTAAGGATGTTCTTTGTTTCAACCGGCATCTTCTCGTTAAATGGATGAGTGAGCATGTAGTATGTGAGTGACTCACGAAGAGGCTTTGCATGATTCTGAATAACAAAGAATATGAATCAGAATATGCAAAAACACATCAGTACCAAAAAACAAAAAAATGAAAACGTATAAATTATTATATCTGCATGACATATATAAGTAGGTTCGAACTAGTTGCTGTCAAGAAAGACAGCGTGACTAACATAAAAAAAACAAAAAACAAAAATAATCTTGTATTTACATACAGGTTGAAAGCAAAGTGTGTTGCCTCCTGTTTGGTGACGTATTAGTTCCATGGTAAAAACCCCGCTATCAGCACTGAAAAAAAATGAGAAATTCTCTATTGAGGATCGTTAATAGAAATATCAAAAAGGTAAAAAAATCACATCAGATAAGCAATAATAAAGGACAAAATAATGGTAAAAATGACTCGTACTCTCTTTCTGAACTACAAACACTCCTGAAAATTGTCTCCATGCTATCAACTTGGACAACAGAATGCTTGTACGCCAATTTGAACGACATTTTGAAGTTTCCGATAGCAATAGAAGCTTGTTCAGAAACCAAATGAATCTTTTTGTTTGGGTACAAAACTTCAAACAGTTTGTCCTTGAAATTTACAAGCAGGAGGTAATGAAATCCAGATGTGAAGAGAGGGAGATGAACCTGAAGGTATACAAAAAGGTTTAAAAACAAAACAGAAGATACATAAAAAACAGGCAATAAAAAAAAGAAACTAACAATATATATATATATATATATAATGCAAAACAAAAAGAAACAAGGCATAAAGAAACAGAAAAAACAATATTTCCTTGGTGGACAAAAAAAGACAATGCCATTACCAGATCCATTGTGTCCAGCATGAAACCAATCATACCATTTGATAAAATGTTTGAAAGCGTGCCAGGGTTTTCATATTGTTTAGCAAACATTACCTAACAAAAAATAAAACAACTCGTTACACATTGTATTTAAATGAAGCATGGGTAAACAAAAAAAGTACATAAAAAAATAATATATAAAAATGTGTAAACACTTACAGCTTTTTCACAAGGTATGAAGAATCTTTTCCAGTGTTCCTTTGGAAGCAAACTAAGAGAAGATTTTTCAACATCTTCAACCATGACAGCTTTTCCCAGCATATTAATAACGTAATTGTGTACAGTGCCATACACTTGCATGCTCAAAGCAAAAACCCTGTGCTCAACCCATGTACTTCCCATCTTGACAACATTTATTCTGGACATTAAAAAAAAAGGAAGAAAAATCTTCAACAAGGAAACCATGTCCATATGAAAAAACTGAGCACACAAAGAAAAACAGAGGTTAAAAAAAAATTGAAGTAAACTTATGTCTTTGATCTTGCTGTCTTCGGAACCCTAAGAACAATATCATTAAAAACATCCTTTTCAGCAAGCGACGAACTGAATGAAGAGATAACTTTGGCTGGACTAATTTCTGACACACTGAATGGCTGAGTTCCTCTCATTAGTTGCTATGAGTTAGCTAACTTTTCTCCATACTCATTTTCAACCTTCAACGTTGACATGAGTAGCTCTCTATCAAACTCAGCATCATCCCACGTGGGATCGTAATTTGTCTCCCTGTCAGGTGTAAGCAAGATTGCATCTCTGTTCATGCCACCAGATGATTCACAATCTTCATCCAAATCCATGTCAAATACATGTGACAAAGGGTCATCCACTTCTTTGTTGGCTTTCTGTTCTTCGACATAACTCAACATCTTAGGTTTCTTCTTCAATGCTACAAACTTGACTGAGATACTGGTTGCCATGGAAGATGTCCTCTTGTTAACATTCAGATTATTTTCACTCAAGAATGATCTGAATGTTAAATCAACATCTTTGTCATCTCCAAAAAATTCAGAAAAATTGAACTTCTCAGATGGCTCACATCTATCTGCTTCCATTATCCTCCTATTTCTAGCTTCATCAGATATTTCCTGAAGGATGTCATCAACGATATATACAGACGGTGGGCAACATCCACACATGTAGTTCGAAGAAGCATTGGGTGGGTTCAGTGAATCCAGGAGATCATAATTGCAAGGCAAACTATCAACACTTGGTAGAGGCAACGCTTTCATACTTGCAACCAGAGAGTCCATATCGGGAATACCAATGCTGTTCGACGCATTCATCATATCTTCACCAGGGATTGGAAGGATAAGATGCTCACCTTTAACACTACCTTCACCAATGTTTGATACAGTCAGATAAGGTATTGGATTACTAATTGATGATCCGGCGTCAACATCACTGGCATTCCTGTTGCTCCCAGTAGCAATAAGAAGAAACTTGCCATCTGGACCTTGGGTAAACTCTTTTATATTGATGTTCCCTGGACTAGAGAATATCAAACTTCCAGATTGCTCATCTAACATGTTGGACTTGCGTGTTGACACATTAACGACATCTTTTACAGCTTTGCTCAGTATGGGATGAACACTATGAACAATTTCTTTGCACATGTTTGACATAACTGATGGAAGTTTATTCTTAATCTGACATAACAAAGTTAAAAAGAAAAAAATAGATTTCAAGTGAGCAGATTAACATAATAATTGAAAAAAATAGTACTGAAACAACAAGAGAAAAAGATAACCATAACAATATATTAAAAATCACGCACCAGTTCGTGATTGGCCTCTGGAGAAATTGATAACAGGAACTCCATCAATTCATCATGCGAATTTTCATGTACATTGTCTTTAGTCTGCAATGGTGGAGTTGATAAAACTTTAACCTACAAAAAGGATGAAAAAGTTACTTACAGATCAAAGACAATGATATTTAGAAAATATTTACTAAAAAGCACAAAATCCAGCACTGACCAACTAAAAAACACAAAACTGATAAACTAGATAAAAAAATTGAAGCAGTAATAGTAACTATATACATTGGAATGTATATCAGTATAAAAAAATAAAAAAAATATTTAACAAGTAAATAAACACATTACAAAAACTGAGCTAGATGGCAACTATGTAATCTTCATGTTGTTGAGAAGCTAATACATAGCTGGGTAATTGCACAAATGATAAATACTTACTGGAAGTTTTCCATATATAAGCTTGTCTTTGGAAACACAATCCAACATTTCAATTTCGCCAACCAATCCAGAAGACCAGAGAGATATACGCGGGTTATTCCAATCAGTAACAGGATGTATATTATCAATGTTGAGTGTCTCGAAATAAGCAACCTACATAAAAAAAAATAGATAAGTCACAAAAAAGCTGCAAGCAAATTCTGATAAAAGAGAAATAAACTAGAAATTGACAACATAGGAAGATTATAACACGTACAAATGAGAGAAAAACTAAATTACAAAGCGAAATGATTATTACCATCAGAGAAAACAGATTCCCACCAAGCACACAAGTATTTCCACTGTTGAAAGCCTCTATTGATACAACGAGCTTGTCAGCAATCGCAGAGGAGAAATCAAACTGATCAATTTCGTCAACATTTCTCACGATGTGCAGATAATCGGGACACACAGCATCATGGCTGGATGGGCAGAAAAACCCAGTCATAGCAAACAATGTGAAGAAACATTTGAATACATCACCCTCCAACTCAGGTGTTATTAGTGTGTCCAGTTCAGAGATAGTAGGGTAATTTCCTTTGCACTTTGTGAGCTCATAAATTGTGCGCCTAAGGTCCTGGTCTACTATCTCACCAATTACCTTACCACCAATTGGTGTACCCAGTATTGAACTAATGCAAGCTGCATCAATACAAATAGTGCTTCCATTTGGTAGGTGTAAAGATCGAGACTGGGAGTCAAAGTTTGACACAAGAAAACTGATAACCCCTCTAGGAATGTAATCACAAGATATATACAGCAGGTTTTCAAAACCAATATCAGCGACAAGCTTCCTTTGGTTAACTGTCAACCGGTTGATCAGTGAAACAAATTTAGATAGAGAGAATTTTGTCTGGAATGACTGTCACAATGAACAAACAAAACAACACCACTCAGACAAACAATAATAGTAAAAAAACAGTGCTGTTGAAGTTGTATACTTATACAAGTAGACAGTACCTTCAGGAAACTGTAATTATCCATTTGGTTAAACCTAAACAAAAACAATCTCTTGCCGCAGTCTCCTGAACAAACAAAATACATTTAAAACAGACAACAAAAAATGGTTAGCTGTATTAGAATATAATATATAATAGCAAGAAATATGAATGAATACAAACTTAACATAATTAGTACAAATAGTAAACTGCGAAAAGAGTCCAAAAGAAGATTACCAGAAAAGAACACAAACAGGTATACTGTCGTCGAGAGAAATCTATGGGTTCTCCATCAAGCAAAATTCCACCCCCTGCCTGCATATCAATGACATGGCAGAAAAAACAACAGACAAGAAGAGCAAATCGAGGTCACATCAACTGAATAGAAAAGGAAAAAATTCTCCCGATAAATGTAATAGAAGAAGAAAGAATCTCACCTAGACAACAGCAAACCAGAGAAAAATAGAGAGATGACAATAAGAATCGAACGAATCCAGCAGCTACGGATAAAAAGAATTAGCCGCCACCTCAGGGTTTCACTCGAAGAACACGGGAGGAACAAAAAAACACAGAAAAAAGAGGGGCGCTCGTAGATCTGAGAAATGAAGGACGACGAGACATAAACTGGTATGAGCTGGTCCCGTGGTAGGTGAGAATAAAAGAATTTTGCAGAAAACTCCCTGACTTTGAATATAACTGGAGACCGGGCACTCTCTGTTGGTAAAAAAGGACAGGGGTTAGTGCGCATAACGCTTGGAAAACTTAAAAACAAGAAAAGAAAGGGAGTAAATTGCAAGAAAAAGGAGCTTCATCGATCACCTATGCGAAAGGAGAGAATTCCTCGTCTTTCATCCGCCACCGCCAAGCACGAACACGACAACAGCCAACCAAAAAGTAAAACAAAAGAGCAAGAACAGATCAATCGAGGCGTGAAGGAGACTTCTTGATCAAAACAACTATCCACTCCCCCCACGCAAATTTCCCCCAACCACTCCAACAACTATTGCTGCACCCAAACCCCAGAGAGATCTTGACAGAGAGAGATCTAGGAGAGATTTAGGAAATCAACAAAAAGCAAAGACAAAACAAAAAGTGGAAGAGATCAACAAGGTGAGTACACATTACCATCAAAAAAAGAGAATTTCGCATTGCATTACAGAGATAACAGGAGTAGTGAAAAAAATGTTCACCATTGTTAAAAAATAGTTGATAAAATACCATCATCAGACAAACCATAATCAAACACATGATTACATAAATACTGTGTTTATAAAAAATAAAAGATACAAAATGACTGCAGTGTAAGTACTACATAAAACAAATTATATGAGTATCATTGCATCTTCAATATGACTCATTTGACTGCATCACAAAAATTCCTGTTGATAGCAAATTGTAGTTGATTCTGTTTATGAACTTCAATTGATGAATTTCAACTAGGAAAAGCACATCCATGATTTATGAACTGCAAAAAAAATATAGAAAAAGAACAACTTATTTATTTACCAAGGATACTATAATATAAAGACAATTTTACGGTGATTTATTTATTCTCAGATGGAGACGCCTGGAAGAAATGTCTCAAGTACTACAGGAACCAATATGGAATGTACAGAAGAGACAGGGATACTACATACAGTGGCAACCAGTGGGATAACAGACACAAGACGATTTCTCGATAGATTCACGCAGGTAATTGCAAAAAGAATTTCCACAATTCTAAGCTTCCTTTTGTGCATCCATATTTAATAGTTCAATAGAGTTCAGTTCCAAGCTATTTGTCTGTATAAAAATAAAGAAATGTTGACATATTATGAATGATACAGTAAGAACACATATCACTTTTTGACCCAAATTTTGATAAATATAAAAACATATTTGCAGGCATTCATCCAGAAACAAAGGGAAAGAGCAGAGAGAGAGAGCCTCGCAGAACTAAGAGCAGTTGAAGCAAGTATGACTGCATCTAATCGAAAATCAGCAATAGCTTCAAATGATATGTCACACGTGACACATGACAATCGAGGTGCAGGCATCTCTATTGATCTAAACCAGGTAAATATATATGAAAATACCAGCTAATAGACAAATTAAAAAAGAAAACATATATTTGATTTATTTGCAGTAAAAAAAAATTGCAATGTTTGCAGGACATCAATATTGAACAAGATAACCTAGAAGGGTATGGTGACAGTAACATTACAAATTTGAACCAGGGAGGTTCATCACATGCTCCACAGACAACAAACACCGGTCAGAATGCTGCAGAAAATACAAGTACAGGGCATAATGCTGAAGAAAATAAAAGTACAGGACATGGGGCAGAAGAGAATCCTACTGATGAAGTTGAAACAGCAGGAGCTGACCAATACGAGGAGAACCTTAACACCATTCTAAACCCAGAACCGCCTACTCCTGAAGAAATCGAAATGGACAAGATGTTTACCAATGAAAACAACCCACTATGCAGAGATTACAGAGCAGATACACCAGCAATTGGAATGGAATTCGATTCAAAGGAGGAGGCATTCTTCTTCTTCGCAGTCTATGCTAGAAAAATGGGATTTGCTATAAAAAAAGACAGTAGCTATGAGTCTAAAAAGACACACGAGATATCAAGACAGGCGTTCTCTTGTAACAGGTGTCGTGACGACACGCAGGTTGACACTGCCCTGAGACAGAGAAGAACAGCAAGAATCGTACAAACAAAATGCAAAGTGCGCATGTATGTGAGAGAGGAACGGGGCAAGTGGACCATAACTGTTCTACGGCTCGAACATAATCACCCTCTAGCTCCATCAGAGTGGATAGTACGATTCATGAAATGCCACAGATCAATGTCTACCTCAGACAAAACATTGATTCAGATATTGCAGGAAACCAGGGTGCCGCCAAGCAATATAATGAAGATCTTCCGCAAAACAAGAGGAAGTTTCCGCAGCGTGCCATTCGATGCAAAGAACTTAGAAAATGAACTTGCAAAGGAGAAGAAAAAGATAAAGAACCGAGACATAGAAGAGCTGCTAATCCTGATCAAAGATGCAAAAAAAATATGCCTGGATTCACACACTCTTTTGATATTGACAGCGACAACACAGTTCAAAGCGTGTTCTGGACAGACCAAATAGGAAAGGCAAACTACTCGAAGTTTGGCCAATTCGTTTCATTTGATACTACATTTTCAACAAATCAATACAGCATGCCTTTTGCACCAATTATAGGGGTTGACAACTTTGAAAAGACAGTAATATTTGGTGCAGGTTTGCTGGAGGATGAGTCAAGAAAGACATTCAGGTGGCTGTTCAATGAATTTACCGCAGCCATGGGTAAGAACCATCCGCAAACAATCATTACAGACCCGGACGTTGCAATGAGCCAAGCTATAGGTGACGCGCTGCCGTTCACTATCCATCGCTACTGCAACTTCCACATTGGGAAGAATATAAATGAGAAGCTATCACCATTCATGGCAATACGGGGTACTCTAAAAGATGAACTGCGAGCAGTTATCAGAAACTCTTTTACACCCAAAGAATTTGAGACTGATTGGCATGCGCTTTTACAGAAACACAATGCAGAGGGAGAATCACACCTAGAAAGAATATTTGATATAAGAGCACAATGGGTGCCCGCGTACTTCATGGACAACTTTTTCCCATTTTCATCATCTACAGGTAGAAGTGAGAGCACTAACTCACTGTTCAAAAGTTATGTAAAGCGTAAAGGACTCTATCAGCAACATTTTCAAGGAGTACCTAATCATACAAGAGAAGAAGCAGTCTGATTTGGATCGCCTGAGAGAGAAGACTGCATTCAAAGAATCTGTAACTGGGGATACAACCCAATTGAAAGAGAAGCTATGAAGATATACACTGACCCAATCTACGGAAATTTGCCGAAGAGATGCGCAAATCACAGCGTATAATGTCGAAGTGATTGAACAAAACAGAGTTTACCGGCTTATACGAATTGTAGCATACCGCAATGCTGAATTTCCTAGAACTACGTACCAAGTAACAATCACACCGCAAGGGGATGTGTACAAGTGCTCATGCTGTAAGATGCAGCGCGACGGTATCCAATGCTGCCATGTCCTGAGGTTGGCAACACAGCTAGGTCTAACAGAACTACCAATCAGTTTCATTAACCCAAGGTGGACAACAGCTGCTGGGGAAGAGGTTGCAAGGCTAACAGAGAAGAACACCAGCCAAAGTTCTGATAAGACACACATAGCTGTAAGACATGCAATAGAGATGAGCAAGATATCACACATCTTGTCAACTGTGTGCACAGATGACAGGTCATACGACTTGTTTGCAAAGGGCATCGATGAACTAAAAAAGGTAGTAATCAAAGATACAATGGACCGCATGCAACAGAAAACGCAAGCAACACAGAAGAGAAGAAAAGTAGATGACCCAGTACAGGTATATGCTGACAGTACACAAGATGACCAAAGATCGAACAAGTTTGATGCTGACCTAAATCACCCAGCACCGCCTGATAACATCGAGCCAACAATAGACAGAACAGAAGATGCAGCTGGAAGCTTCAAAGATCCCCCAATATCAACAAAACCGGGATTCAACTTGGGAGAAAGACCAAAAAGTATGTACGAGAAGAGTGCAAGAAAGCTGCAGAGAAAGAAAGCACCAAGGTTATGCGGATTGTGCAGACAGGCGGGGCATACAAGACCATTTTGCCCAGACAGAGACAAGGTAAAACATAAAAAATTACTTAGTAAGAAAAACAAAAATTTATTAGAGAGAACAATGATACTACAATGAAAATGTATACTTTATAATTGACTACCTATTTTGCACTCAGGTCGGGCTACAAACAACGAGCTGAGAACCTATACGTAAACATGGAGGACGCGCATACAGAGGAGCAATCAGAAATGAAGAAGGGACAAAGTACATTAAAATATATCAGAGGAGATAAAATGCTAAAAGCAGTGTTGAGATGT
>QXEO01000095.1:403529-475967 GCA_007115705.1 Dactylis glomerata
TTGGCTTTTAGGAGTTGGATGCACGAGTAGAGCTCATACTCAGTACAAGGCGAGGGCTAGCAAAAGACTGGGAGCGACCAACTAAGAGAGCAATAATGGCCATAATCATGCAAAGCGACAAAGCGACATTAAAAGAAGCATACGATGGCATCAAAAGTCAAAAACTAAATGATCATGAAGGCTATTGGTGACTTTGTAAGAGTCTAACATGTGTGAGCATGCGCCAAGTCAACCCAAATAAAGCATCAAGGAGAAAACCAAAATAATGCTTCCATACAATAAAAACAACGCATGATTTTTCAAAGGCTCATTAAGCAATCTCAGTTATTTGAGACAAGTCATGCTACAGCAAAACCACTAAGCATACTATCAAAAAGACATCAAGCATGACATGAAAAAGCCCAAGCCGCAGTCTACACAAGCTCCTTCTTGTACCACTATTTTGCACAAAGCTTTTTCTCTTTTCCAACACCATTTGAAATTTTTATAAACACCTCTTTCGATGAAAACCAATGAAGATCAGAGGCAAAAATACACCTTGATGAAAATATATGACAAGATCTGAACGCAAATCAAGGCGAAAATGAAAACCAAAAGCAGTAGCAGAAAAAGATGAACGCTCGATTTTTAATAAGAGTGAAAACTAGAGCGTTCTTTGCAAATGAAAGCGAGTACATCTCCTACAAAGGAAATTTGTTGGGGTCCAACCATTTATTGCAGAAAACAAACTAAACAAACCAACTAAGAAAACTAAAACAACTGACGCTCCAAGAAAAACACATAGTGCATGAAGCAATAAAAATATAGTGTTTTGAAAGGTGACCTGATTTTTGTCGATGAAGAAGGGGTGCCTCGGGGGCATCCCCAAGCTTTGACGCTTGTACTTCTTGGATATTTATTGGAGTGCTGGGCATCCCCAAGCTTGAGCTTTTGTCCATTCTTCAACTCATCTCATCATTCTCCAATCCCTACACTTGAAAACTTCCTTCATACAAAACTAAACACAATTCTATTAGCAACATTAGTGCAAGCATAACATATAATCAATCCTCTATTTGATTCAGGTTTCAACTCAAAACCACCACATATATAGCATGTCTACTGTAGCAACCTCCCCACAAGTTCCATGATCAAAAGAACTCAAAAGAAAGCGATAAAGTGGCAAACACAAATATTGGCAGAAATCTGTCAAAACTGAACAGCTGACAAAGGTCGAATTTTTGAGGGATTTTCTGTTGCTCAAATCAAAAAGTTTTCAACTAAAGAAAGTTTGGATATAACCTGGGGCATATGAACAAGAAATCGCAGGTCCAAAAGATATACATATAATTTATACGAATTTTTACGGTGCAGCACAGAAAACAGTTTCAGGACAGCAATATCCCCAAATCTTTACCTCACTCAAATTAGAGGCTTCTCTTGGCACAAAAACAAAATAAACTAG
The DNA here is from genome assembly GCA_007115705.1 of Dactylis glomerata. Taxonomy (NCBI): domain Eukaryota; kingdom Viridiplantae; phylum Streptophyta; class Magnoliopsida; order Poales; family Poaceae; genus Dactylis; species Dactylis glomerata. The sequence goes on from QXEO01000095.1 coordinate 404,974, forward strand.
ATAAGGAGCGGTCATTACAGTAGTAATGGCTTCCATGACTCAAATAAAAGAAAAAGTACTGAAAAGAAAACATTGGGTTATCTCCCAAGAGTGCTTTTCTTTAACGCCTTTGAGCTAGGCGCAGAAAATTGCGAATCAAGTAATATCAGATGATGAAGTGCTAGGATCAGCACGTGCCTTACGTCTCCCTTTCTTACCTTTGCTCTTAACTCTAGGAAAGACATGGTTATTGCAAGGTGGAGTAGTAAATGTTATATTGCCTTTTCCCACATCGATAACGGCGCCAAGGAGCTTCAGAATGGATCTTCCAAGTGTGATTTGTCCTTTTCCTACACATTCAATAACAAGATAATCAGTAGATATCATTCTTCCTAGGATTTTTGTGAAGACTCCTTCAGCTATTCCAAGGGGAAATATGGTGGCATTGTTAGTAAGAAAAATTTCTTCTCCTCCCTCAAAAAGCTTCCAAAGGCTCAAAGATTCATAAACATCCTTTGGCATGAGACAAAATTCAGACATAATATCACAACGAGCATGAAAAGTTTCACCACTAATGGTGATTTTTATTGTAGGATACCAGCTCGAAGGTTCAGTATTTGTTGGCACATAATCAAAATGCTGGCGCAAAGTATTGTAGCAAGAATTCAAACTAGCAGTGTGAGTCTCAAGAGTATTAAGTCTATTAAAAATGCTCACAAGAGAGGAATCAAAATAGGTTGGCATGCTATAAATTGTAATCAACTTTTTTATAATATTGAAGGCTTGATCTCCATCACAATGAAGGAAATCTCCTTCTGCAGTAGCATCCAAAGCATATCTATAACGAAGAGAAAGTCCAAAGTAAAAGCTACTAAGAAGCAAACTCAAAGTCATTTTAGGTTCAGTTTTTCCATGCCAATCATAAATTCTAGACCAAGCTTCTTTAAAGCTTTCCTCATCTTTCTGCTTAAAAGTAAAAATCATGTCCTCGGGGGACATAGTAGTAGCAACTGAACTAGACATAATAAACTAGAAGCAAAGAAATAACAATTACCAAGGATTCTAATTTTTTTTTGGGTTTTTGATATAAAAAGCAATGCAGGTAAAATAAATAAAGTAAAGCAAACAAATAACAAAGTAAAGAATGTGTGTGCAAAAAACTCCCCTCGCAGAAGTCTTCTCTTCCTCCCCGGCAATGGCGCCAGAAAAGAGGCTGCTACCTACTCAAGCGAACGGTTGATGGCGCCAGAAAAGAGCTGTGGCATTTAGTTGACGTGGGAGTAGATGTCCTTGTGCGTGGTGATTGACCAGCCCGTTGGGAACCCCAAGAGGAAGGTATGATGAGTGCAGCAGCAAGTTTTCCCTCAGTTAAGAAACCAAGGTTTATCGATCAGGAGAGGAGAGACAATGACAACTGAAGGTGTTGTGGAGCCTGCACACACACAAACAAATACATTGTTCCCAACTTGCGATGAGGTTGTCAATCTCACCGGTTTGCTTGAAACAAAGGTTATGAGCGTATCGAGTGGAAAACAATATAGTATGCGAGTAAAGTAAACAGTGCGAGTAAAGTAAACAGGTGATTGCAATATGATGTAAATAGGACCGGGGTCCATAGTTCACTAGTGGTGTCTCTCCATAGATAAATAGAACACATGCTGGGTAAACAAATTACAGTTGGGCAATTGATAGAATAGAGCTAACGTGATATGTCAAGAAGATCACTATGAGATTTACTCTGGGCATTAGAACAAAATACATAGACTGTCATCCAACTGCATCTATGACTAATAATCCACCCCCGGGGATATCATCCGAACACCCTAGAAGTATTAAGTTGCGAACAATAGATAATTGCATTAAGCAAAGTGTGTAATGTAAACAAAGCATATGCCCTTGAGCATATGAATGTTGTTTTCTCCCTAGTAGCAACAGCACATCTACCACCTTAGAGGTTTCTGTCACTCCCCCAGGTGAAATAGAGACATGAACCCACTATCGAGCATAAATACCCCCTCTTGGAGTCACTAGCAACTACTCGGCCAAGATAGCTACTAACAACGGAGAGCATGCAAGATCATAAACAACATAGAGATAACAAAAGATATAATTTAGTACAGCAACTTAATCATAAACACCAATATTCATCGGATCCCAACAAACCAACATCATAGAATTACATAACGGTGATCTCAATCATGTATGGCAGCTCATGAGATCTAAACATGAACACATAGTGGAGAAGACAACCATCTAGCTACTGCTATGGACCCATAGTCCAAGGTAGACTACTCACTCATCGCTCCGGAGGCAATCATGGCGATGAAGGAGACCTCCGGTGGCGATTCCCCTCTCCGGCAGGGTGCCGGGAAGAGCTTTTGGACCCTCCCGATCTTTGGGTCGACGGCGGTGGCGGATCGCGATGTATTCTGGAAAACTGATCGGGCCTTAGGTTTTTCTCGTCAGGGGGTATATATAGGCAAAGGGGTGATGTCAGAGGAGGGACCAGGGTCCCTCACACATGGGTGGCACGGCCAGGGGCCTGGCCGCACCAGCCCTATGTGTGGGGCCCTGGTGGCCCCTCTCCGTCAGGTCTTCAGATGTCTGGAAGCTTCCCCTTGATTTAAGACTTCGGGATTTGGTTTCCTCCAATTCCGAGAATATTTCCTGTGTATCACTCTAAAACACAAAAATAGCAGAAAACAGGGAACTGGCACTGTGGCACTTCGTTAATAGGTTAGTTCCGGAAAATGCATAAAAATGTCACTAAGTGTAACGAAACAATAGGCAAATGGTGTAAAAACAAGCATGGAGCATCAAAAATTATAGATACGTTTGAGACGTATCACACTTTTATGCGATTTCCGGAACTAACCTATTGACAAGATGCCACAGTGCCAGTTCCCTGTTTTCTGCTATTTTTGTGTTTCAGAAAAGCTACATAGGAAATATTCTTGGAATTGGACAAAACAAAAGCCAGAAATCTTATTTTTCCCGGAAGCTTCCCGAAGACCGAAAGAGAGCCGGAGGGGGGCCAGAGGCCGCCCTCACACATAGGTGGCGTGGCCCAGGCCCTGGTCATGCCACCCTGGTGTGATGTGCCCCTGGCTGCCCCCTGATGACGCCCCTTCACCTATAAGAAGCCTCGGGACGGAAAACCCTAAGGGAGTCGACAAAATTTCTAGAACAGTTCCGTAGCTCCGCCGCCGTCATCGACGAATTTCGGGGGACAGAAGTCTCTATTCCGGTACCCTGTCGGGACAGGGAAGTGCCCCCGGAGCCATCTCCATCGGTCTCCATCGCCGTCTCCGCCGTCTCCATCGACCTCACTGCCATCTCCATCAACCTTGCTGTCTCCTGTGATGAGGAGGGAGTAGTTCATCCCCGGGGCTAAGGGCTCTACCGGTAGCTATGTGGTTGACCTCTATCTCCCATGATGTGATCTTTATGTGATCGTGAGCTTTGTATCATGTTGAATAAGTAGATGTTACTCTTCTTAATTATGTGTACTCTAGTGTGTTATTAAAGTAATCTATTCCTCCTGCCATGGTGTAACGGTGACAGTGCGTGCATCGTGGTGGTACTTGGTCTAGGCTACGATTGTGATCTCTTATGGATTATGAGAATAATTATCACTATGATAGTATTGAAGTGATCTATTCCTCCTTTCATGGTATAATGTTGACAGTGTGTGCATCGTGTTAGTACTTGGTCTAAGTTGCAATAATATTTATCTTGAGTTGTGATTTGATTTGGATATCTCTATGAGTGGTTTTTGTCAAGTACTTGATGAAATTTGAGGAGTGCTTCGTAGCCCTACGCAATGATTAATGTTATTCAATAGGAGAGTAATTCAGAGTACCATAGTGAAGAGAAGTTATCTATTTGTTCAATTATGTTATATTGTTGGGAGTGTGTCCACTAGTGAAAGTATGATCCCTAGGCCTTGTTTCCAAGCTTTGCACACCGTTTACTTGCTATTTTATTACTTGTTTGCTCGCAGCGATACTTATTCCATATTATATTTACTACTCATAATCATCTATACCACTTGTATTTCACTATCTCTTTGAAGAACTAGTGCACCTATACATCTGACAAGTGTATTGGGTGTGTTGGGGACACAAGAGACTTTCTGTATCATAATTGCAGGGTTGCTTGAGAGGGATAGCTTTGACCTCTTCCTCCCTGAGTTCGATAAACCTTGGGTGATCCACTTAAGGGAAACTTGCTGCTGCTCTACAAACCTCTGCACTTGGAGGCCCAACACTGTCTACAAGAACAGAAGCATGTGTAGACATCATAAGCGCACAACAAACTACGCGAAAAGCGCACAACAAAGATGAGCTCACGACAACAAACCCGAAACAACACATGGCAAACCACAACACACGACAAACTGGCATGCTGGGCCCATCTCCACAGTTCATCTGACCGTGCGGCCTAACGGATAGCCTTTGCCGTGCGCCCTGAAGTCACGCACGACAAACCTTTTGAATTTGCAATTTTCAAATATTGCCGCACAAATTTGATTTGAGTGCACGTCGGGGGCAGCGGGCATATTTGAAATCTTTTTCGTGCGCCGTTGGCGGGGCACACGGCATATCCGCTGTTTGTCGTGTGTCACTTCTTTGCCATGCGCATTACGCAGGGCCCACGGCAAATCATGTCTTCTTCAATTTATCCACCTATCATTGCATTATTTTAGAAATTTATTGAACTAGGGAGCTATGTACTACAATATTTGAACTTCAACCACACTTTCACCCATATCCTAGGTCAACATGAAAGTTTTTTTGGGATTTCGGCTCCTCAGGGGTCTTTTCCCCTCGAAACACTAGTCTGCAGACCCCCCGATGGTCTATCCCCCTAGCTTTCCCACAAAAATTTCCACCAATATACTTTATCATTGTTTTAGGTTTGTTTGGACCATAGCTACATGGTAAAAAATGTTTGGGACCTTGTGCCATATTGTAGCCACTCATATACCCGTTGCGCGAGTTTCTCGACTCTCCGAGAAGTGCGGAACTTTCCAAAGTGTTATCGCATGTGTGTGAATAGGGTGATCACACCTCTTATATAGATATTACCCTCTCTAAATATCATACCAAACCTATCTACATATATTATGGTCACATGATAGCTCTGGGGGGATTTCTTGCTTTGTCATTTTGTGCGGGAGTTTATGAGCGCCGTCATTTCAGGCGGGTCCCCAATCGGGCATAACTTATTCAAAAAATCAAACAAATGCAAGACATTCGTGTGGCATCATTTTATGTGACCTAGATGCGGGAAAAAATTGAAACCTAGGGTACGGAAGTTTTCAGAAATCCCCTTCATAATGACCTACCACGTTCGAGGTTGCATTGTTTTTAGGTCAAATGAGCTAGGTTTTGGCTCTGATCATGGCATAGTTTGTCGGAACGAGGCCATATTGGACACACACGTGTCCCTTGGGATGGAGAGGAACTCCAGGGAGGCTAATTTTTGTTTTGTCCCATGATAAGTGCCTTTTCCATTTTTGGAATACCAAAATCTAGTTTTTTTGTGAGGCAGCTACCGAAAAGCGAAATCAAAAGGTGGGCACAACACCCCACATAAATAGTAGACCACCTGGGATACGCATATCAGCTCTCGTTTCATCACGCAAAGCTTCAGAGGTATATTTTGGATTTTGCACAAACTCCTACCAATTCCGCTAGAACCGGGGTTGGTTTGCGCTATAGCGGTATACAAGGCAAGCTCCAGATTTTTGGAAAAAATCATTTCTAGATCCGCAACGCATCATTTGGGAGCCACCCAAGGAGTACGTTGAGACTCATGAGGGGATTCCTCTTGAGCCTGGATCACGTGCTCCTTACCAGCATGGGGCTCAGAGCTACCTACCCTTGCCGAGTGGGAGGTAAACAGCGGGGTTGTTACGCTCGTCCCGACAGGGAAGAGGTACATACTTTCACAATCATATATTTTCACAACTTGTCATCACTATTTGCTCATTTTGTTTTTGGTTGTTCATTGTGCAGGTCCTTCGTGTACAAGGAAGGCTACAAAGTGCGCACTGATACGTCTCAAACGTATCTATAATTTTTGATGCTCCATGCTTGTTTTTACACCATTTGCCTATTGTTTCGTTACACTTAGTGGCATTTTTATGCATTTTCCGGAACTAACCTATTAACGAAGTGCCACAGTGCCAGTTCCCTGTTTTCTGCTGTTTTTGTGTTTCAGAGTGATACACAGGAAATATTCTCGGAATTGGACGAAACCAAATCCTGAAGTCTTAAATCAAGGGGAAGCTTCCAGACATCCGAAGACCTGATAGAGAGGGGCCACCAAGGCCCCACACATAGGGCTGGCGCGGCCAGGCCCCTGGCCACGCCACCCATGTGTGAGGGACCCTGGTCCCTCCTCTGACATCGCCCCTTCGCCTATATATACCCCCTGACGAGAAAAACCTAAGGGCCTGATCAGTTTTCCAGAATACATCGCGATCCGCCGCCGCCGTCGACCCGAAGATCGGGAGGGTCCAGAAGCTCTTCCCGGCACCCTGCCGGAGAGGGGAATTGCCACCGGAGGTCTCCTTCATCGCCATGATTGCCTCCAGAGCGATGAGTGAGTAGTCTACCTTGGACTATGGGTCCATAGCAGTAGCTAGATGGTTGTCTTCTCCACCATGTGCTTCATGTTTAGATCTCATGAGCTGCCATACATGATTGAGATCACCGTTATAAAATTCTATGATGTTGGTTTGTTGGGATCCGATGAATATTGGTGTTTATGATTAAGTTGCTGTACTGAATTATATCTTTTGTTATATCTATGTTGTTTATGATCTTGCATGCTCTCCGTTGTTAGTAGCTATCTTGGCCGAGTAGTTGCTAGTGACTCCAAGAGGGGGTATTTATGCTCGATAGTGGGTTCATGTCTCTATTTCACCTGGGGGAGTGACAGAAACCTCTAAGGTGGTAGATGTGCTGTTGCTACTAGGGAGAAAACAACATTCATATGCTCAAGGGCATATGCTTTGTTTACATTACACACTTTGCTTAATGCAATTATCTGTTATTCGCAACTTAATACTTCTAGGGTGTTCGGATGATATCCCCGGGGGTGGATTATTAGTCATAGATGCAGTTGGATGATGGTCTATGTATTTTGTTGTAATGCCAGAGTAAATCTCATAGTGATCTTCTTGACATATCACGTTAGCTCTATTCTATCAATTGCCCAACTGTAATTTGTTTACCCAGCATGTGTTCTATTTATCTATGGAGAGACACCACTAGTGAACTGTGGACCCCGGTCCTATTTACATCATATTGCAATCACCTGTTTACTTTACTCGCACTGTTTACTTTACTCGCATACTATATTGTTTTCCACTCGATACACTCATAACCTTTGTTTCAAGCAAACCGGTGAGATTGACAACCTCATCGCAAGTTGGGAACAAAGTATTTGTTTGTGTGTGTGCAGGCTCCACAACACCTTCAGTCGTCATTGTCTCCCCTCTCCTGATCGATAAACCTTGGTTTCTTAACTGAGGGAAAACTTGCTGCTGCACTCATCATACCTTCCTCTTTGGGTTCCCAACGGGCTGGTCAATCACCACGCACAAGGACATCTGCTCCCATGTCAACTAGACGCCACAGCTCTTTTCTGGTGCCCTCAGCCGTTCGCTTGAGTAGGTAGCAGCCTCTTTTCTGGCGCCGTTGCCGGGGAGGAAGAGAAGACTTCTGCGAGGGGAGTTTTTCGCACACACATTCTTTACTTTGTTATTTGTTTTGCTTTACTTTATTTATTTTACCTACATTGCTTTTTATATCAAAAACCCAAAAAAATTAGAATCCTTGGTAGTTGTTATTTCTTTACTTTAGTTTATCATGTCTATCCCTAAGTACGTTCTGGAGGACCTCTCAGTAGGTAGTGGTTCGATTATTGGCAAAAGTAACATTGAGGAGTTCTTTAATCACATTAGTATGCATGAGGAAGATGAGGAAAAGTCTTGGGTTGAGCTTGCTCCTAGTATTGAAGTTGCTTCTGTTATATTAACTGACATGTTGGAAACTAGGTTTGCTAGTCTTAATCCTTTTATGCAATACATGTTCCTTAAGCTTCATGAAATTGAGGATCCCGAAAAGAAAGCTTTTATCCTGGAAACTTTGCGCCTAGAATTTAAGGAGGTCATTGTTGAAGCTAGGAAAGTTCTTAAACGTTTTAATAAACTCAGTTCACCTATAAAGGTTATTGATACTCATGATGAGGGAACCGAAATATCTATACCTTGCAAGCTTTTGGGATTGAATGATGCTTTCGAAAATAATTTTGCCTGGATTTGTCCTAAAAATCTTTTTGATGAGAATAGTGTACCAAAGCATGATCACAAAGGGTCTTCAAAAACTTATGTGGATGAAATACAATGCCTTATTGACAAGACCTCTTCTGTTGATCTTAATGTTTCATCTGATATTACTTGATTCGCAATTTTCTGCGCCTAGCTCAAAGGTGTTAAAGAAAAGCACTCTTGGGAGATAACCCAATGTTTCTTTTCAGTACTTTTTATTTTATTTGAGTCTTGGAAGTCATTACTACTGTAATGACCGCTCCTTATCTTGTTTATTTCGTTTTTGTGCCAAGTGAAGCCTCTAATTTGAGTGAGGTAACGATTTGGGGATGTTGCTGTCCTGAAACTGTTTTCGGTGCTGCACCGTAAAAATTCGTGAAAATTCTCTGTTTATCTTTTGGACCTGCGATTTCTTGTGCATATGCCCCAGGTTATATCCAAACTTTCGTTAGTTGAACACTTTTTGATTTGAGCAACATAAAATCCCTCAAAAATTCGACCTTTGTCAGCTGTTCAGTTTTGACAGATTTCTGCCAATATTTGTGTTTGCCACTTTATCGCTTTCTTTTGAGTTCTTTTGATCATGGAATTTGTGGGGAGGTTGCTACAGTAGTATATGCTATATATGTGGTGGTTTTGAGTTGAAACCTGAAGCAAATAGAGGATTGATTATATGTTATGCTTGCACTAATGTTGCTAATAGAATTGTGTTTAGTTTTGTATGAAGGAAGTTTTCAAGTGTAGGGATTGGAGAATGATGAGATGAGTTGAAGAATGGACAAAAGCTCAAGCTTGGGGATGCCCAGCACCCCAAGAAATATTCAAGAAGTACAAGCGTCAAAGTTTGGGGATGCCCCCAAGGCACCCCTTCTTCATCGGCAAAAATCAGGTCACCTTTCAAAACACTATATTTTTATTGCTTCATGCACTATGTGTTTTTCTTGGAGCGTCAGTTGTTTTAGTTTTCTTAGTTGGTTTGTTTAGTTTGTTTGCTGCAATAAATGGTTGGACCCCAACAAATTTCCTTTGGAGGAGATGTACTCGTTTTCATTTGCAAAGAACGCTCTAGTTTTCACTCTTATAAAAAATCGAGCGTTCATCTTTTTCTGCTACTGCTTTTGGTTTTTGTTTTTGCCTTGATTTGTGTTCAGATCTTGTCATATATTTTCATCAAGGTGTATTTTTACCTCTGATCTTCATTGGTTTTCATCAAAAGAGGTGTCTTTAAAAATTTCAAATGGTGTTGGAAAAGAGAAAAAGCTTTGTGCAAAATAGTGGTACAAGAAGGAGCTTGTGTAGACTGCGGCTTAGGCTTTTTCATGTCATGCTTGATGTCTTTTTGATAGTATGCTTAGTGGTTTTGCTGTAGCATGACTTGTCTCAAATAACTGAGATTGCTTAATGAGCCTTTGAAAAAATCATGCGTTGTTTTTATTGTATGGAAGCATTATTTTGGTTTTCTCCTTGATGCTTTATTTGGGTTGACTTGGCGCATGCTCACACATGTTAGACTCTTATAAAGTCACCAATAGCCTTCATGATCATTTAGTTTTTGACTTTTGATGCCATCTTATGCTTATTTTAATGTCGCTTTGTCGCTTTGCATGATTATGGCCATTATTGCTCTCTTAGTTGGTCGCTCCCAGTCTTTTGCTAGCCCTCGCCTTGTACTGAGTATGAGCTCTACTCGTGCATCCAACTCCTAAAAACCAAGTTTTCCAAACTGTCCACCATACATACCTACTAGCAATTTGCTATTCCAAGTAAATTTGACTTGCTTTTATTTTCTCTTCAAATTAAACTCTTACCAGTGTTATGCGAAATTCGGTCAGTAAAGCTCTCACGAACCGGAAGGCACACTTTACTTTTTCCTGTTCTTAAAAATTTGACATTGTGGTCTTTTATGCTGAGTTGTTATGCTTGCAAGTTGTAAGTTGGAGACTAGCCCATCCATGCTGTCATGGGGCAAGCTTTCAACATTGCACTTCCTATTTGAGTTGATATTGTGATCTTTTGTTTATGGATGCCCGCGGTGTGAAATGAATTGGGAATGTTGTGGGGATCATGGAGTTTGTATATGTGTTAGGGAAACGCCGGGCCGCCAATCTAAGCCATGCATAATTCATGGTAGAAATTTGCAGCATACCCATGGTGAACATTCGACGACGCATCTCACAATAAAAAGCTAAACAATATAGCAAATAAAAGAGATGTCGAGGTGTTCATTGTCTGCTTGTCCTGTCATTTTGGTGTGGGCTTGTTCCATGTCATCGGGCACGGAGGTACCCCATTGGCGGTTCTCAATGATATGCATATACTTACAATGACAAGAGCCTTGCTTGGGACTCTAAGTAAAGTAGCATGAGATTTGGGTACTCATATTCATGGGACACGAGGTTTTCAACTTATGATTTGTCAAGCATATGCATCATAATTGTTCTCGCATTAACTTTAACCATTCAAGATGCTTATGATGGGGGCAATGAGAGCTCAAAGCCGGTAAGTACCATCATTTTTGAAGGTTATAAAACATGCAATCACTGCTTCCCTCTGCGAAGGGCCTTTCTTTTACTTTTATGTTGAGTCACTACCTTCTTTCTTTATGCACCATTAAGAGAGCATAGTTGTCATTCTTAGTGTGATATGCATTGTCCCAAGGTTCATTGATTGATTCATGATGATTGGTTTCACTTGTTCTTAAATTATTTGTATCTAGTCGCCCTCTTAAACTTTGAGGTGTCCTATGCATTTATGTTTTGCTCTCTTTGAAGGACAAGCTGAAAACCACTTGTATGTTTTTCCTTATGATTTGAACACATGTTTGACTTTCATTGTTTTATTACCATGATCTTTTGTTTGTGTTCATTTGCATGTTTACAACATGGTTGCTAAGTTCTTATTGTCATGATTATATCTTCATGCCCATGTTTTAAGTTCTATTGATCCCAGCTCACCAATGCTTACATATATGATCAAGATTGTGTAGGTGCATGTCACCTCAAAAATTATTCTTTTGTTATCACTTACCTACTCGAGGATGAGCAGGAGTTAAGCTTGGGGATGCTTGATACGTCTCAAACGTATCTATAATTTTTGATGCTCCATGCTTGTTTTTACACCATTTGCCTATTGTTTCGTTACACTTAGTGGCATTTTTATGCATTTTTTGGAACTAACCTATTAACGAAGTGCCACAGTGCCAGTTCCCTGTTTTCTGCTGTTTTTGTGTTTCAGAGTGATACACAGGAAATATTCTTGGAATTGGACGAAACCAAATCCTGAAGTCTTAAATCAAGGGGAAGCTTCCAGACATCCGAAGACCTGACGGAGAGGGGCCACCAGGGCCCCACACATAGGGCTGGCGCGGCCAGGCCTCTGGCCGCGCCACCCATGTGTGAGGGACCCTGGTCCCTCCTCTAACATTGCCCCTTCGCCTATATATACCCCCTGACGAGAAAAACCTAAGGGCCCTATCAGTTTTCCAGAATACATCACGATCCGCCGCCGCCGTCGACCCGAAGATCGGGAGGGTCCAGAAGCTCTTCCCGGCACCCTGCCGGAGAGGGGAATCGCCACCGGAGGTCTCCTTCATCGCCATGATTGCCTCCGGAGCGATGAGTGAGTAGTCTACCTTGGACTATGGGTCCATAGCAGTAGCTAGATGGTTGTCTTCTCCACCATGTGCTTCATGTTTAGATCTCATGAGCTGCCATACATGATTGAGATCACCGTTATGTAATTCTATGATGTTGGTTTGTTGGGATCCGATGAATAGTGGTGTTTATGATTAAGTTGCTATACTGAATTATATCTTTTGTTATCTCTATGTTGTTTATGATCTTGAATGCTCTCCGTTGTTAGTAGCTATCTTGGCCGAGTAGTTGCTAGTGACTCCAAGAGGGGGTATTTATGCTCGATAGTGGGTTCATGTCTCTATTTCACCTGGGGGAGTGACAGAAACCTCTAAGGTGGTAGATGTGCTGTTGCTACTAGGGAGAAAACAACATTCATATGCTCAAGGGCATATGCTTTGTTTACATTACACACTTTGCTTAATGCAATTATCTGTTGTTCGCAACTTAATACTTCTAGGGTGTTCGGATGATATCCCCAGGGGTGGATTATTAGTCATAGATGCAGTTGGATGACGGTCTATGTATTTTGTTGTAATGCCCAGAGTAAATATCATAGTGATCTTCTTGACATATCACGTTAGCTCTATTCTATCAATTGCCCAACTGTAATTTGTTTACCCAGCATGTGTTCTATTTATCTATGGAGAGACACTACTAGTGAACTGTGGACCCCGGTCCTATTTACATCATATTGCAATCACCTGTTTACTTTACTCGCACTGTTTACTTTACTCGCATACTATATTGTTTTCCACTCGATACACTCATAACCTTTGTTTCAAGCAAACCGGTGAGATTGACAACCTCATCGCAAGTTGGGAACAAAGTATTTGTTTGTGTGTGTGCAGGCTCCACAACACCTTCAGTCGTCATTGTCTCTCCTCTCCTGATCGATAAACCTTGGTTTCTTAACTGAGGGAAAATTTGCTGCTGCACTCATCATACCTTCCTCTTGGGGTTCCCAACGGGCTGGTCAATCACCACGCACAAGGACATCTGCTCCCACGTCAACTAAATGCCACAGCTCTTTTCTGGCGCCCTCAACCGTTCGCTTGAGTAGGTAGCACGCACCTACTCGAGCATCCTTGGGTGCATTATTAGGAAGCACTAGCCTGGGTTTGTGGCCATGCATAATGGTCGCACTGAGATAGCTTGTACTTGGAGCCACTACGCTCACGCACCTAATCTGGAGGGCGTATATGGGAGGAGGCTCAAGAACTGCGGATTTAGGGTGACCCGTGAATTCTAGGTAAGTTAAGTTTACTTCTCATCATTCGGTAATTCTTTTCAAGAGCCTAGATTTTGTCACTTTCTTCCACTAATGCCTTTTTGTCACTTTTTTGCATCCTTGTAGACCTACTTTCATAGGGACCCTGATTATGAGAAGGAAGATTGCATTCAAGTGGCCGGCAACATAGCGTGGAAGAAAGTGACTGATATGCACTATGAGGGGCATATTTTGTCTATCCGTAATTGGTACACCAAGAAATGCAAGCTCCTGATGAAGAAGGAGCAAGCCCGAGAGATCACGGACTTCCAGCCGTGGCAGTACTTGCAGGTACTTCCATTTCCGTATTATGGACTTGGTGACGGCTAGACGTTTTTCACTAATATGCGTATTTTGTGCATATGCAGTACCCTCCTCCATACGTAGGTCATGCCAGACCGCAAGTATGGCACGCGATGGTCCGTCACTACACAAGCGCCGCATACAAGAGGAAGCACGAAGAACAAAAGCTAAGGAGAGCCATGATGGGAGGTGGAGCACACATGCAAGGCAGCGTCCCCCTCGCCATCGTCCAGTAGTAAAGGGTGTGAAAATGCATTGCCTTAACCTTGATCGTCACATTGTTCCTTATTCCGCAAATGCATTCATGTATCTTTGTGTTATCTTTTGTAGGACAAACAGATAGGCTCGACTGCATCCCTGTTCAAGATATGGGGAAACAAGCGCAAGAAGATGGACAAAAAATATGGGAAGGTGAAGTGGGTGAGCAAGATCACCGAAGCCAAGGACAAAAAGTACCGTGCGAAGTATGTGGAGACTCACAACACCGAGGCGAACCCTGAGACCGAGCCATTTGAACCCAAGGTTTCCATGCATGCAAGAGAGGGAAAGAAGCATGGCCGCTTGTTTGTCTCTGATGGGGCTATCGATTCAAAGACCATCCCGTCTTTGAGACATATCAACATGGCAACACGAGCTCCTCGCCTACCGTAGAGCTCCGCCCGACGCCGCTGTCTATAGCCATTGACGTGATCCGGTTATGTTCTCCATCCTTGGTCATCTACACTTCATTCCATGTTTTCCATTGCAACATCCATGACCTTTGGATGACACAACATAGGTTCAATTGGAGGCTGAGAGGACACGGAGGGAACATGCCGAGGCCCTCCTTGCTCAGCATCAGCAGTAGATGCAGATGCAGCAGCAGATAGTGATGTGGATGAACCAAAAGCTCAGTGCCCATGATGCAACCTAAGACAAATCGTAATTCCATACACCTTACACGTGCAAGCTTGATTTGCAGGCCTCTCTACCGAATGGCACCACTCTTCCTACGTTTGCTCCACCACCTTTTGACTTCAGCACATGGGTAAGTTCTCTCGTGTATTTGGTACCAATCGCGAAATACCACATGTCTAGTGCATATTGACTTAGGCTCACTATTTTCCATCTTGTAGCTACATGCCTCGGGTGGATCCAATATCGCGGAGGTCGGTGGGTCATCGTCTCAGCATAAAAATGACAACATGATGACACCTCCTAGGGGATGACTGCCTAGCTTCCACAACCTAAACATCACCCGCCGGCTTTGACTCCCGGTTAGGTCTCCTACACTTAGTGCCACTCGCTTTTCTAGGTATCTACTCCCATTATAGTGACTTGTAGTTGTCAAATTTCTATACTTAGTTCCATCTTCCCTTAGTTGTCAAATTTCTACACCTAGTGCTATCTTCCCTTACTTGCCATGTCCATTTAGTGACTTCTAGTTGTCATGTCCATTCTTACATATTACTTGCTATGTTGTATACTATGTCATATGACTTGTGAATCTCATGCTTTTGCTTTTGAGCTTGTAGGATATGCACGGAGGATGAACTCATAGATCTTCTGGTGTTGGGTTCACATGGATCTTGTATTATGCAAGTATTCATGATGTCTAAACTTGTTACACACTATTTGTTATCGCGGAACTTGTATTATGCACCTATTTGTGATATTTGAACTTATTTGTGCCAATATGTGGTATTATGGAGCTTTTATTGTTATATGATGCAGTGCTACTATTGTTGCAATTGTTGTCTATATTTGAATTGCATAGATTCCTGCAAAATCAAACAAAAAAGGAAAAAACCTGGGGCTTTGACGTGCGCAAGCACATGAAAAAGGAACCAAATGTCCTCTACCATGTGCTTGCACATGGCAAAGGCGCCACGCGTCGCCAGCCTATGCTCCTGGGAGGCTGCCTGCTAACCTGGCAGGCCTCTTTGCCATGGGGCAGGCCGACGGGCACACGGCAAAGGTGTTCTCATGGCACACTGCCCAGTGGGGCAGACCATAAAGTGCACGGCAAAGGAAGTGCACACGACACACTGCCCAGTGGGGCAAGCCGTTGGGCACACGTCAAAGGATTTCACCATGGCAAACTGCCGAGTGGGGCAGGCTGTAAAGCTCACAACAAAGGTCGGGCACACAACACACTACTCTGTGGGGCATCTAGCAGAGTAAAGAAGCAAAGGCTAGGCGCATAGCAGACTGCAACCCGAGCCCACCACTTGTTTTCATCGGCGTCCGGGCGACGTGAGCCGCTTTACTCTGCCGTGTGGCGGGTGGCAGCACATGACAAAGGCTACACAGTGCGTCTGCGACATTGCGCACGTCAAGGGTTATTTGTCGTGGCCTTTGTTGCCGTGTGGTGTTAGCCATGCGTAACCGCGCGACAAAGACTTCGCAATGCGTCTTTGAGCATTTGCTGTGTGTCGTAGGCAAACAGCATAAAACAGGATTCCGGTAGTGAACGGTGGTGAGCTTTCTCATGAATTCTCTCTTGTCAGAAATTCTCATACACGTCGTCGACCTCTCGATACATCTGCCAAGATTTGGAGGGTGATCACCTCCATGTGCACCGCACAATCTCGTGCTCGGGTGCAACATCTTCGATGGTTTACTTCACCAACATGAAGGGGTTCACGTCCGAGCTCGCCAACATGGACAAGGTTGTGGAAGATGATGAGTGATGCATGAAAAATTCATAAGATCACAAGGTAACAAGATAATTGGCTCCTCTTAGGTGATTTTAATTTCATAAGATCACAAGATAACAGAAACAAACCTGGTGGGGATGTGAATGACATGTTACTTTTTAATGACATTATTTGTCATTTAGGTTTATTGGAATTGCCACTTAAAAGGACATGCTTATACATGGTCTAATATGCAAGCGGTGCCTCTTTTAGAACAACTAGATTGGTTCTTCACAAGTACAAATTGGATTGTGGAATATCCAAATTCTATGGTTCTCCCATTGGCTAAGACTGGGTCTGATCATATACCTTGCATAGTGACAATTGGTACAGACATTCCAAAGGCAAAGATCTTTCAGTTTGAAAATTACTGGGTAAATATGCCAGGTTTTGTCGATTGTGTGAAGAGCTCTTGGGAGAAAGGATCTAATAAGAGCTATAGCTCTGCGATTGTTGCAGATAAGTTGAAATCTTTAAGATATGAGCAGAAGCGTTGGCACACAAGTCTGGCTAAGATCAAAATGATTATTAAAAAATGAAACAGAGTAATTCTCATACTTCATACCTTGGAAGAGCAAAGACCTTTATTTCGTGCAGAGTTTAATTTTCGGAGAATTATTAAAATGCATTTGGATGAGTTGATGTTGGCTGAATGTAATTACTGGAGAAAGCGTTGCACTATTCGATGGATCAAGCAGGGTGAGGATAATACAAAAAAATTCCACGCCAAGGCTTCTGAAAGATATTGCCGCAATACAATTGCTTTACTCAGAGATCGGAATGGCTTAGTGGTTACAGATCACCAAGTGATGGCTGGGATGTTTTGGCAAAATTTCAAGGATAGAATGGGTCATTCTGAGGGCATCAATATGCAATTCGACCTCAGTAGGTTGTTGGTACGAACAGAGGGCCTTGAGGAGCTTACATTGCCATTTGAAAATCTGAAATGGATGCAGTCATCAAGGCAATGCCATGTGATCGTGCGCCAGGACCGGGTGGTTTCAACGGTCTTTTTCTAAAAAATTGTTGGCCCATTATTCAGCAAGATTTCTATCGACTAGCTAAGGATTTCTGGGAAGGAAATCTGAATTTGGAAAATATTAATGGATCATATATAACATTGGTACCAAAAACTTCTATTCCAATGGATGTTAATGATTTCCGGCTGATCTCACTGACCAATGTTTGTCTCAAATTCCTAACTAAATTGCCAGCTAATCGGTTGCAAGAAAAAATTCTCAATTGCATCCATAAGAATCAATATGGGTTATTGCACAACAGGAGGATCCAAGATTGCTTAGCCTGGTCCTTTGAGTATTTGCACTTATGTCATGCCTCCAAAAAGCCAATCATAATTCTCAAATTGGATTTTGCAAAGGCTTTTGACATGATAGAGAATGAGGTTATCATTCAGATTATGAAACACAAAGGGTTCAACTCTAAATGGTTGAAGTGGACTGCTTCGATTTTGTCTTCTAGGACATCAGCTATACTTCTCAATGGGATTCCTGGCAAACAGTTTGTGTGTAAGCGTGGAGTTCGTCAAGGTGATCCTTTATCCCCCCTTTTATATATCTTTGGATTTGACTTATTGCAGTCAGCTGTTAATGACATGGTGATGCAGGGAATTCTGTCTAGACCGATTGAGACAAATGACTTGGATTTCCCAATTATCCAGTATGCGGATGATACTTTGTTAATCATGCCTGTTGATCTGGATCAGGTTAGAGCCCTTAAGATTACCTTGGAGAAGTATTCTAAATCCACTAGTCTTCGAATAAATTATAATAAATCTCAGATGATTCAAATCAATGTTCAGTCAAATTTGGTTGATCAATTAGTTGAGGAATTGGGTTGCCAAGTTGGCTCTATGCCTTTCACCTACCTAGGTCTACCTCTTGGCACAACTAGGCCAACGATGACTGATCTCATGCCCCTCGTATGTTGGTTACAAAGAAAATTATCTTCTAGCTCAAGTTTTCTGGCATAGGGAGCTCGTTTGCAGCTGATTAATTCAGCATTGGCGTCAATGCCTCAACATTTACTTTGTTTGCTTCAGCTTTCTCCAGTTTTTACCAAGCAACTTCATATAATATTAAGGCAATGTCTTTGGCGTGATTTCAAAAATGAGAATGAACCTTCTCTTGCCGCCTGGGAAATGGTTTGCAAACCAAAATAGAAGGGTGGTCTGGGTATTGTGAATTTTCAGAAGCAAAATGCTGCTTTTTTGATAAAATTCTTGGATAAATTTTATAACAAGGTGGACCTTCCATGGGTAAATCTAATCTAGCATGCTCATTATGATTGAAAGGTGCCTCATGCTGAGAATCTGTGTGGCTCCTTCTGGTGGCGAGATGTGCTGAAACTTGTTGATAATTTTTGAGGTGTAGCTACTATTCAACATGGAAGTGGAAATACTTTTCTTTTCTGGGAAGATAGCTGGATGGTAAATGGAAGTTCCCAGCCTTTAAAATCCTTTGACTGAGAAAGCTGATGTGTGCACATATGTCTGGGGTGAGAGGTACACTTCATCCAAATTCTACACTCATATCCATTCACACATTCAGACTACACCTGTTTACCAATGGCTTTGGAAATCCTATTGCATTATGAGTCATAGAATGTTTGCTTGGCTGTTATTAGTAGACCATCTAAACACCAGAGACATGCTCCAACGAAGACATTGGAACACTACTGATGACACTCATTGCGAGCTCTGTCCCTTAAGAGCTTATGAGGATAGGATGCACCTTTTCTTTCAGTGCAACTTCAGTTCAAGGATCTGGAATTATTTGCAGATTGATTGGATTCCAAATGATGATCTTCAAATGGTGATATCGACTGCAAGAAAAAATAATCGGAAACCTTTCTTCATGGAAGTGATAATCATTGCATGTAGAAATATTTGGCTAGTTCGGAATGATAAGGTTTTTAACCAAGCAAGGACCACTTTTGCGATGTGGAAGTTCAAGTTTATTCATGACATGTCTCTCCTTCAATATAGGATCAAGCAGAAGTACAAGTCTCAGTTACTTTCCTGGATTGAGTCCTTACCTTAAGGGCTCCTGCTGTATAGTTTTTCTATTTTTCTTGTCTTTACACTTTTGTATAGTGACTTTTAAATTTCAATAAATTGCTATGGGGCTTTTGCCCTATAGTGCCCAGTTTTCAAAAAAAAAATTATGCATGAACTTTGTAGTTTATTGATACCTATTCTGTTGGGGTTCGAAGCAGAAAACTTTTTTCCTACAAACCATTTCTCCATGATCTATCTACGTAGTTGTAAGGCAACAGAGTAGCGGTGGTGTTCATACCTTTGAAGACCGAAAGCGAGATTATGTTCCAGCACGAATGATGATGATGAAGACCATCGAAGCTGACCATAAGGTCATGTAGTCGTCCAGCTCAACAAAGACAAGCGCTAATGGGGATATACCAAATAGGTATACCTGCGACGTAGTCCTAAACCTGCAAGCCAGGGTGACCCATAAAGTGTGGTATGGCGGGTAGCCTATCGGGCGGCCCAGTTGCTGGACATCCCATGGCGGTTCTAAAAGACGTGGGAGCTTATGGCGGATTCCTTAGGCACATGGCGGATTTGCCATGTAGTGTACGTCGTTGTGTAGAACTTAGTCTAGGACTCCATATTGTATCCGCCCCGGTACCACCGTGATGCCCACGCCAGATGCCTTTATAAGCCAGCGTGAAGGAGCCCTTGAGGCACAACTTAGACATACGGGAAATCACATAGCAAAACAGCCAATCTCATCATTATAACCGAGCACTTGTTGCCATATAGTGAATTATAGCAGCACGTATGGTCTCGCCACCGTTGCGGGATCTGAAGCTGGATAAACTCATGCTACCACCGTCCCGGATCGCTCCACCGTGTTCACCCCCTTCCACAAACCGCCATACACATACCCCTATGTCAGATCTGTTGACGAAACCTTGTACATAGAATTATCCGAATTTCTGCAT
Source organism: Dactylis glomerata (assembly GCA_007115705.1). Classification (NCBI taxonomy): domain Eukaryota; kingdom Viridiplantae; phylum Streptophyta; class Magnoliopsida; order Poales; family Poaceae; genus Dactylis; species Dactylis glomerata. Next base: position 425,161 of record QXEO01000095.1, read on the forward strand.
GTACATATTGGCTATAGAAGGGCTAATATTTGACCTTTTGGGTGTGATTTAAACTTACAAATGTGGATGTATTTTTTTGAAAAACACACAGGGGAAGTCATATATTAAAAGTGAGGCAGGTACAAGATAGAGATACAACCTTTTTGCAATCTGGTCCTAGGAAGTCTCCTATCTGAAGATAAGGCCAACCTTTTGACAAAAATCACCCTAGAACTAAAAGATACTAAGCAATCGAGTCCTAGAGCACCACCGCCACCTCCCGCCGGCGTCCTCGAGGTGTGACCGCCGAGGAGCAAGGGCCTGCAGCTCTGGAGCCCCCTTCCGGCGATGAGTCTCAGCCATGGTCCACCTATTCGCCACGGGGAACGCATCACTTCGCGGAGAGTAGGCCTCGAGCTCCCATGACCGGACCGAGACAAGGCCTCCTCTCTGGAGGTTGAGATTCTGCCGCCATGTCGGCAGTAGATCGCGATGGCGCTGAAGCCGTCCGCGTGGATGAGCTCTTCTTCATCTTCTCCCCTTCTTCCTCCACCACCGCAGGTCATCAAGAGCCTCCCTCCTCTTTCCGCGCCACCATGGCCGGTCAGAGGAAGGTACGGCTGCTGCACGTCGCTGCAGTACCGGTGGAAACACCGCTTACTCGAAGCTGAGGATATCGCGCCGCCGCTCCACTCCCCCTCGCCACCACGGCAGGTCGGGAGCAGAAGCACAACGACAAGCGGCACGTAGCACCTCCCTTCCCCCTCACCTCCATGGCCGGCCGGGAAGAGAAGCACCGCAGCAACCCACCAAACGAGGAAGGAAGCAGTAGATCCGGTCTTTATTGTGGAGATGCCGGACTTGGGAGAGGACGCCGGCCACTCCGTCCGCCGGAGCCGACCACCATCCTCACACCACCGCCGGATGTGGCAGGGGAGACCAGAGAGTCCTGCCACCCTACTCCAACTACAAACTGAAGAAAACCTATCTACGAGGACGCCGACGCCTCGTCTCAGCTGCTCCCTGGCGGCATCACCGTCGAGGAGAGCCTCGGCTTGGCCCGGAAAAGCGGCGGCGGTGCTCAGGTACTGTAGCGGGAGGGGAATGGAGGGGAACGGGATGAGGCGGTTCCCAAATGTGGATGTGTTGGGCGTACGTCAAGGGCGTGTGGGCAGGTGATAGCATAAATGTATGAGGATCGTTGCATTATGACCCTACAGGGCCTACATGCAATGGTGACATCAATCTACCAGATTGTACGGGACCATCACTTTGAGGAACTAACCATCTAGCTGCATCTGGTTGGAATTTAGTTCTAGCTAGTACAGTGCCAATATGCCTAATAGCATGACAAGGAGCGATGTCCTGAACTTCTGGGAATTATATTGCAAGTTTGCAACTGATCACGGTCAAAAATAAAGTTTGCAACTGATAGAGAGCGACTGATACAGCTATTTTGAAAAAAAAAGGGCGACGTACAACTATTTTGGAAAGGAATCACTACCGAACCTGGTACAGTAACGTACACGCTGGCAGCGCTAGCTTCGACTTCAATCTGAAAACTTTGCTCCTCAGAGTCGTGGTACGATCAGCTAAAGATTGTCTAGGGAATCGAATAGATAACAATCTCTATTCAATCGAACACGGCGTTTTGGCTCTCGGGTGCATATACATCTTTTATTTTAAATTAGAAAATTTGCTCATGCTTTGCTATAGCCTAAGGGACATATGGTCGGGCGTTGCTGTGGATTGAATTTTATTAATTATTTCTTAGGACATAAAGGATTTCACCGCTTCTGTTCTATTATGAGAGTAAGCGACGCATGACTATAAAACTGTGTGGTCTAGTTGTCATATCCTTAGTATGATTTCTGCACCGGTACACCCGCTGGAGGACAGCCACCGACATGTTGAGGAACCACTTCTTTTTTATTATGAAAATTATTGGTGTTAGTGTAGATGATTCAGGCGGCGATGCCTGCACGGCCTCCATGGCGACCAAGCCAGAGCAGGGTAAGCAAAGTATGTGTGGGTGCCCTCCATCGCTGATGTAAGTCTCCTAGATCAGGGCTTACGGCCACATAACAACATCACATCGTCGACAACTTGTATGGGATCGGGGCACACGGTGAGATCATAGGATCAGGTACTATGGGCCATTGGATGGGAAGCCTGTGGTACAGATCGGTTTTGCTAGACTTGCTAGAATATTTTTGCACATAACACCTTGTCGTACTGTGTATTATATTTTTGTACCCTCACATCCCACCCTCCTGGAGAAGCCATCAACGACGATGGAGACCGGGGCTCCGCCGGTCGAAACCTGGCATCTTGTCGAAATATATACCTCACCTGATCTATTCCCTGCCATCTTATTGATTTTGTTTTGCTCTTGCGGATGATGGCGGCCGATGTCAATGGTGGCGACCCAAAGATCAACTTCCCAGCGTAGGAAGATCTAGATCTACACCTGCACATGATCTACACCGATCTCCTGAACTCAAATCTACTGGAGAAGTACCCTGCTAACAAGAACCAATGTTCAGTTCTGGTAAATTATTCCTGGGGCTGTGGCCGCACATGCCCTCTGTAGTCATGCTTGCAGATGGATGCGAAGAAGATTACCTAATCGTTGTTACTTATCATGCTTGCAGATTGCCTAATCCTTTTTTATTTTTGTATGAACTGTATGTAATGATATTTCAAACTGAAATTGAATGTATATTGAAGTATCGCTTCCCAACAGGAACTACTCTTTCCTCAAGTTGATGTTTTCCTGTTAGTTCTCTAGAATTTGTGCCAATTTTTTTTTAAAAATACATTTATTGTGCTGCTCAAACAACTAAGAGATTCATCAGATATAAGCATGTTGCATTTTTCGCAATTTTTTTAAACTCATGATCTTGCTGCTGCAGAAGCTATTCAGACTTTTTTAAGATGTGGTTCAGAGATCTGAGATTAGAACGGGGTGGGAATGGAAGGACATATAGCTATAATACATTAGAACAGGGTGTTCGTTACAAACATAATCCACAGGTTAGATATTCGATCTGTACCACAAGTTCTACATCGAGTGGCCAGGAATACCAGATCCTATGATCTCAGAGTGTGCCCAGATCGCATACAAGTTGTCCCAACATCGTCGACAACGTCCTCGATGGCGCTACGGTTAGCTACAAATGTGGGTGCGTTGACGTAGAGCAGAGGCGTTTCGGGGAAATGGACGGATGAGGTACTCATCCAAAAACAAATTCTCTTGTCTTATTGGAAATGCAATAATGACTTGCTATGTATTGCAGAACACAATATAGAGTAGGCTACACCGTTGAACTTTTAAAATTCAGTAACGATGCACAAAATAGTACTCCCTCCGATCGGAAATAACTGTCGGTGACTTTGTACTAAGTTAGTACAAAATTGCCGACAGTTATTTCCGATCGGAGGGAGTACATTTTTAGGCCACTCATAGTTTAATCCATTCAACAGCTATAAGAATCATGTGAATCAAACGGTGAAACGGAGATAGCAACCTACATATGCAACTTCGTGTCTAATCAATTCCAATTCTCACATGCATATACTACTTGAGAGATCCAAAATTAGTCAATTAAACATACCGCATAGGAATCGATGGGTGGAGCTCAATAGTGGACTATGTGTAAAGTCGACACACGAGATGAACAATGTACTGGAGGATTTACACTAGTGGAAAAAGGGCTATAGGTGGCGCACTATTTTGGTTATGCGTGGCGCATATGGAATGCGCCACCAATGCCACGCCACTAGTAACAGTTTATTGGTGGCGCATTTGCCATATGCGCCACGCATAATTTGCCTATGCGTGGCGCATATTGCTATATGCGCCACTAGTAGCCTTTGAAAATTCAAAATTTTCAAAAAAAATTTAAAAATTGAAAAAAACCAATTTTTTTTGAAAATCATAAAAATCGAAATAATGTGAAAAAACTATTGTATTTTATTTTTTTGAGGATTTTATCACATGAGGAACATTTTCAAATCACACCGAATTTCTTGACTTCCCGGTAGGTCACCCATCCTTAGACTACTCCGGGCTGAGCACGCTTAACTTCTCCATTCTATTTGCATGAGCTGTCCCTAACCTATCCAAGTTCTTATTAATATTACTATCATATCAATCCTCTTAAGGCCTATGTGTGCTTGTGTATATATATGTGTATGTGCATATATGTGTGTATATGTGTGTGTATTTGTGTATATGTTTGTATATGTATATATGTATTATGTATATGTGTGTATATGTGTATGTATGTCTGCGTATATGTGCATATATGTGTACGAATATGTGCGTATATGTGTATGTACATTCATGTATATGTGCATATATGTGCGTATATGTGCATATATATGCGTATATGTGTGCGTATATGTGCGTATATGTGCATATATGTGTGTATATGTGTATGTACGTCCATGTATATGTGCATATAGGTGCGTATATGTGTGTATATATGTATGTATGTCCGTGTATATGTGCGTATATGTGTGCATACATGTGCATATATGTTTATGTATGTCCATGTATATATGCATATATGTGCATATATATGCGTATATGTGTGCGTATATATGTGTATATATGCGTATATGTGCATATATGTGCATATATGTGTATGTACGTCCATGTATATATGCGTATAGGTGTGTATATATGTGTATATGTGTATGTATGTCCATATATATGTGCATATATGTGTGTATATGTGCGTATATGTGCATATATGTGTATGTACGTCCGTGTATATGTGCGTATATGTGCATATATGTATATGTACATCCGTGTATATGTGCGTATATGTGTGTATATGTGTATGTACGTCCGTGTATATGTGCGTATATGTATGTGTACATGTGCATATATATGTGTTTATCTATGTATATGTGTGTATATCTGCATGTGTGCTATATGTGTGTATATAACTAATCCAAAAGTTTAATCCAATAGAAATTATGATATAAAAATAAAAATAAAAATTTGAAAATATAAAAGTGCAAAAAAGTCTATTTTCCCTTTTGAATTTTGAGATTCTAAAATTTGTCGAAACGACCATAGGTCGTTGAATTCGGATGTAACTTTTCGTTCTGATACTTTTTCGTATAAAAAACTTTTTAATCCGACTTCGTATGCAAAAGTTATGGCCATTTTACCGAGACATAAAGTTTTTTTATAAAAAATATCAAAATTTATTTTTATTATTTTTATTACTTACTAGATCACATAACATAACTAAATCTGATTTTTTGAATTTTTTTCAAACCTTTTATCATTTTCCTTTATTTTTTAAAAGACTAAAAAGGCGACCCACGGGCGGGGGGGGGGGGGGGGGGGCGGCGGGTGAAAAAAATTCCCCCAGTTATGCGTGGCGCATTTGCCATATGCGCCACTAATAGGTCAAATATGCGTGGCGCATATGGAAAATGCGCTACGCATAAGACAGGATATTTTGTCAACGACCTTTTTGGTGGGTCCCGCCAGTTATGCGTGGCGCATTTTAAACAATATGCGCCATTAGTTAGAAAATTATTAGTGGAGCATTTTTGCAAATGCGCCACTAGTAAATACTAGTGGCGCATATTTAATAATATGCTCCACTAATAAAATATCTATCTATAAGCCTTTTTCCACTAGTGTTAAGGCGACGATGTTGACCATATGCGAATACAGGCGTCTCATGCGAGCATGGTTTCTATGAGTGGTATGGGTAGTGGACGGCGGAGGACCCCGTGCTGAAGCATCTTGGATGCATGGAAGCACTCGACGGACTTTGGATGACGGTGTTGGACACGTGTGGCAATGGACAGGGGTTGCAGCGTTTTAGGTTGGATCAACATTCGGGCTGCCATTGACGGTTGGCGGATTGAGGTGAGACCTACACTAGTAGAAAATAGGGCTTTCGTTTGGAGCTATTTGGTGCTTTAGCACCGGTTGTATTACGAACCCGGACTAAAGGGGTGCTTTAGCACTGGTTCGAGCAGCCAGGAGGCCGCAGGGAACCTGCGAAGCTTTAGCACCGGTTCGTAAGGAACCTTTAGCACCGGTTCGAGCCACGAACCGGTGCTAAAGGTGTTGCGTCAGATGGGTGGCAGGCGCAAAACCTTTAGCACCGGTTCATGGCTCAAATCAGTGCTAAAGGTCCCCCTTTTGCACCGGTTTGTGGCACGGACCGGTGCTAAAGGTCCTGCCTATATATAGACCTGCCCTCCAGCCCTCAACTCTGCTTTTTTACTCTGGAAGGTGTGAGAGGTGTGTGCTAGTTTGTTTTTTCCTATGCACAAGAGGTGTTTGATGAAATGCCTGAGAGCATGATGCTACTTAAGTTTACACATAATAAAAATGATATGAGGTGCCCGAGCGACACTTAGGCCTTGTCCTTGTTCTTTCCTCCTCGATCGTGGTTAGCAACTCTATCCTTTCATTTGTCATTGATACAATGCATGTTTCGATGTACAGTGGTCATTTCACTATTTATGATATTCTATAATGGTTTTGGTTAACTTAATATGATGCAGATGAACCGACGACATTGGATGTACGGTGACCGACGCACTTCCGAGTTCATTGAAGGCATTCGTAATTTTAGCGATGTGGCTCGGGCAAATATTCAGAATGGTTTTATGTGTTGTCCATGTGTTGACTGTGAGAACAAGAAGGAATACTCTTCCTGGAAAATCCTTCACTCCCACCTGCTTCGGAAAGGTTTCATGCCCAGCTATAATTGTTAGACCAAGCACAGAGAAAGAGGGGTTATGATGGAAGACAATGAAGAAGAAGAGGATGATGATATGTACCCTGAATACGGTGATACCGCAATGGGGGAAGCTGAAGATGAAGAGATAGGGGAAGCTGAAGATGAAGAGGCATCCGATGAGCCCACTGATCATCTTTGTCAGGCCATTATTGATCACACAGAGAAGCGAAAAGTGTAAATGAGAAGTGGAAGTTAAAGGGCATGTTAGAGGATCACAAAAAAAGTTGTACCCAAATTGTGAAGATGGCAACACATAGCTCGGTACCACACTGGAGTTGCTGCAATGGAAGGTAGAGACTAGTTTATCTGACAAGGGATTTGAGAAGTTACTGAAAATAATGAAGAAGAAGCTTCCAAAGGATAATGAATTGCCTGACAGTACATACGAATCAAAGAAGGTTCTCTGCCCTCTAGGATTAGAGGTGCAGAAGATACATACATGCATTCATGACTGCATCCTCTACCGTGGTGAGGAGTACGAGAATTGGGAAGCATGCCCGGTATGCACTGCACTACGGTATAATATCAGATGAGATGACCATGGTTATGTTGAGGGCGAGCCCCCCAGGAAGAGGGTTCCTGCCAAGGTTATGTGGTATGCTCCTATAATACCATGGTTGAAATGTCTGTTTAGAAACAAAGAGCATGCCAGGTTGTTGCGCTGGCACAAAGAAAACCGTAAGAAAGACACGTTGTTGAGACACCCCGCTGATGGGTCGCAGTGGAGAAAACTCGAGAGAGACTACCCGGACTTTGCAGGTGACGCAAGGAACTTAATGTTTGGTCTAAGTACAGATGGCATGAATCCTTTTGGGGAGTAGAGCTGCAGTCATAGCACCTGGCCTATAACTCTATGTGTCTATAACCTTCCTCCTTGGTTGTGGATGAAGCGAAAGTTCATTATGATGCTAGTGCTCATCCAAGGCCTGAAGCAACCCGACAACAACATTGATGTGTACCTAAGACCATTATTTGAAGAACTCTTACAGTTGTGGGCCAAACCAGGTGTACGTGTGTGGGATGAGCACAAATATGAGCCAGTTGACCTACGAGCGTTGCTTTTCGTAACCATCAATGGTTGTCCTGCTCTTAGTAACCTTTTAGGACAAACGAACATGGGATACAATGCATGCACGCACTGTTTAGATACAACTGACGGTATATATTTGGAAAAATGTAAGAAGGTTGTGTACTTGGGGCATCATCGATTTCTTATGACCAAGCATCCCGTAAGAAAGAAAGGAAAGCATTTTAGCGGTGTCGCAGATCACCGGCGAAAGCCTGAACTCCGTACTGGTGATGATTTATTTGATATGGTCAAGGACTTAGAAGTAATCTTTGGAAAGGGTCTTGGCAGTCAATCTGTTCCAAATGACGCCGCTACCGGACACGTAGCCATGTGGAAGAAGAAATCTATATTTTGGGAGCTTGAGTATTGGAAAGACCTAGAGGTCCGCTCTTCAATCAACGTGATGCACGTGATGAAGAATGTTTGCGTGAAACTGCTAGGCTTTCTGGGCGTGTATGGAAAGACAAAAGATACACCAGAAGCATGGGAGGACCAGCAACGTATGAAAGACCCAGACAACATGCATACACATAACAAGACAGATAAATGGCGTCACTTAAGTCCTGCCAGCTACGCTCTTACCAAAGCAGAGAAGGAAATCTTTTTTGAAGTCCTTTCAAGTATCAAGGTGCCGTCTGGCTTCTCGTCAAATATAAAGGTAATAATAAATATGACAGAGAAAAAATTCTGAAACCTAAAGTCTCATGACTGTCACGTGATTATGACGTAGTTGTTTTCGGTTGCATTGAGGGGGCTTCTACCGGAAAATGTTCGAGTATCCATTGTAAAGCTATGTGCATTCCTCAATGCAATATCGCAGAAGTTAATCAATCCAGATATTCTGCCAAGGTTATAGAAGGATGTGGCCCAATGTCTTGTTATTTTTGAGTTGGTGTTCCCGCCATCTTTCTTCAATATTATGACACATCTCCTGGTTCAGCTTGTCAAAGAGATTGCCATTCTCGGTCCTGTATTTCTACACAACATGTTCCCCTTCGAGAGGTTCATGGGAGTCTTAAAGATATATGTTCATAACCGTGCTAGGCCAGAAGGAAGCATCTCCAAGGGCTATGGAACAGATGAGGTCATTGAGTTATATGTTGACTTTATCCCTGACCTTAAGTCGATTGGTGTTCCTGAATCGCAGCATGGGGGGAGACTAAGAGGAAAAGGCACGCTAGGAAAGAAATCAATGTATTGTATGGATGGGAATTCTTTCACTCAAGCACACTACACAGTTCTACAAAGTTCTACCTTGGTGGCCCCGTATATCACTGAACACAAGAATATTGTATGCTCCCAACACCCGGCGTAGTCTGACTCTTGGATTACACATCAACATATGGCGACTTTTGGCGGTTGGTTGCGGACACATCTCATAAATAACAACATTGTTGGAGATCAACTCTAATTGTTGGCCGGAGTACCATCTTCGACTGCATTGACTTTCCAAGGGTATGAGACAAATAAGAATACATTCTACAAGATCGCCAAGATAAAAAGAGCACCAACCAAAACAGTGGTGTCCGCAATGATGCAACAAACAACAATAGGAAAAAGGATACCTATTATGTCACATACCAAAATTTTGGAATGTGAATAAATAAAATAGGAACCATGTATGTTTGTATTGATTGAAATTTTATAGGGAATTAAAACTTTTTGTTTTATTTAAAAGCCTTATCAGAAAAACCATTTCAAACTTTCTATTATTCCTTGAAGAACTCAATTGAGAAAATAAGATTTCAAAATACTATTTTGTTTTTATTCAAATCCTATGCAAGCATATTTGCAAAGGAAATATTATACAAAATGATATATATCAAATAACGTTCACATTACCAAAAAGGTATTTGAAAATAATGTTTTATTGAGTTTATTCTCTAAACCTTAAAGGATTATTTTAAAATCCTAATTCTATTTTAGATTATGCAAATAAGCCCTATTGGCCAAACCTATAAAATAATTTTTGAAAAGTTTGTCTTATCATGAAAACTTGCTCCTTACTATTTTGTAATGATATTTTGAGTTTTAGAAAATTTTAGCAATTGGTTTGAAATCATTTCAATGTCAAAATCAAAAGTTATGAAAACTTGCTCCTTACTCGTACATCCAACTTCCAAAAACCAAAGATTGCCAATGTGTCCACCATATCTACCTATTAGTATTTTTGCTATTCCAAGTATATTCATCATGCTTTTATCTATCTTCCAAATTAAATTTTTTGTTATGAGAAAAGTAGTTAGTAAATCTCTCACAAACTTGATGGCACATTTACTTTCTTGCACTTAATAAACTTGACCATTGTGATTCTCTTATGAAGTTTATATGCTTGCAAGTTGTAAGTTGAGAATTAGCACATCCATACTTTCATGGGGCACGTTTTCAACATTACACTTATTCCTATTTAGTTGATATCATGATCTTTTGTTTATGGTTGCCTAGCGGTGTGAAATAAGTTGGAAACTTGTGAGCTCATGGCGTTTGTATGTGTGTTAGAGAAACGCCTCGGCCACTAATCTAAACCATGCATCATTCAGGGTGGAAATTTACAGCATAACCATAGTGGATATTCGATGATGCATCTCAAAATAAAAAGCTATACCCAATGGTAAATAAAAGAGATGTCAAGGTGTTTATTGTCTGTTTGTCTTTTCATTTTGATATGGGAAAGCTTACATATCATCGGGCAAGAGGTACCCCATTGGCGTTCTCAATAATACATGTATGCTTACAATGACAAGAACTTACTTGGGACCTAAGTCGAGTATCATGTGGTTTAGGTACTCGTATTCAACGGACATGAGATTTTCAACTTATGGTTTGCCAAGCATATAACTCATATTTGCTCCCACATTAACTTTAACGATTCAAGATGCTAATGATAGGGGCAATGAGAGCTCAAAGCTAATAAGTACCATAATTTTTGGAAGCTTTATAAAACTTGTAATCACTACTTCCCTCTGCGAAGGGCCGTTCTTTTACTTTTATATTGAGTCTTTATCTTCTATCTTTATGCACCAATTAAGAGAGCATAGTTGTCATTCTGAGTATAATGTGCATAGTCCAAAAATTTATTATTGATTGATTCATGATTATGGTATTGCTTGTTTTCAAATTATTTGTATCTAGTCACCCTTTTGAACTTTGAAGGTGTTCTATGCATTTATGTTTTGCTACTCCATGAAGGACAAGCTGAATACCAATTTGCTATGTTTTCTCTATGCTCAAAACAAACAAATAACTTTTAATGCATTATTATTCATGATCTTTTTGTTTGTGTCACTTTTCATGTTGTAACATAGTTGCTAAGTTCTATTATTGGAATTATATCTTTTATGCCCATGTTTAGAGTACTTTGATCTCAGCTTACAATGCTTTACTTTGACTTGATCAAGATTGTGTTGGTTGCATGTCAGCTCAAAAATGATTTTTTGTTATCAATTACCTACTCGAGGACGAGGAGGAGTTAAGCTTGGGGATGCTGATACGTTTCAAACGTATCTATAATTTTTGATGCTCCATGCTTGGTTTTACACCAACTGCTTTATGTTTTCTTTACTCTTCGTGGCATTTTTATGTATTTTCTGAAACTAACCTATTAACAAGATGCCACGGTGCTAGTTCCTGTTTTCTGCTATTTTTTATTTCAGAAAAGTTGTACAGGAAATATTCTCAGAATTGGACGAAACAAAAGCCAAACCTTCTATTTTTTCTGACATAAAGACGGAGTCCAAAGCAGAGATGGAGGAGGGCGCCGAGGCAGCCACACCATGGGGTGGCGCGGGTGCCTCCCTGGTCACGCCACCGTATGGTGTGGGCCCCCCAGGTGCCCTCTGACATCGCCCTTCCGCCTATAAATTGCCTCCGATGGGAAAACCCTAAAAAAATCAGCATCCATCCACGAAAAGTTCTACAGTGCTGCCGCCATCGAAGACAAAGTTTGGGGGACAGAATTCTCTATTCCGGCACCCTGCCGGGACGAGGAATTTCCCCCAGAGCCATCTCCATCGATTCCACTGCCATCTTCATCGTCGTTGCTGACTCCCATAATGAGGAGGGAGTAGTTCTCCCCCGAGGCTAAGGGCTCTACCAGTAGCTATGTAGTTTATCTCTCTCTCTCCCATGGTGTGATCTTTATATGATCATGAGCTTTGTAATCTAGTTGAATAAGTAGATGTTACTCTTCATCTATTATGCTACTCAAGTGCTTTTATTAATGTAATCTCTGGAGATACCTTCTCCCATGATGTGAAGTTGACAGTGTGTGCATCGTGTGTGGCTCTTAGGCTAAAGTTCACAGTCATACTTATCATGAGTTATAATTTGAGTTGGATATTTCTATGAATTATGATGTTTGTCTGGAACCATCTCGTGCGCTCAAGGTGATGGTGTGGGGCTATCTAGTTTGGGGAATGCAAAATTTAAGGAGTTCTTTTATAGCCCTACGCTTGGATTAGTGTTCGTTATCCAACCAGAGAGTAATTTGGAGTAGCATAGTGAAGAAAAATATTTATGTGTTCAATTATGATATCATTGTTGAGAGTGTCCACTAGTGAAAGTATGATCCTTAGGCCTTGTTTCTAAGCATTGAAACGCTGTTTACAACCAGTTCTGCTACATGTTTGCTTGCAGCAAATTTTATTTCAGATTACAATTACCACTTATAATCATCCATATTACTTGTATTTCACTATCTTTTCGCCGAACTAGTGCACCTATACACCTGACAAGTGTATTGTGTGTGTTGGGGACACAAGATACTTCTTGTATCTTAATTGCAGGGTTGCTTGAGAGGGATACCTTTGACATCTACCTCCCCGAGTCTGATAAACCTTGGGTGATTCACTTTAGGGAAACTTGCTGTTGTTCTACAAATATCTGCATTTGGAGGCCCAACACTGTCTACAAGAATAGAAGCGTGCATAGACATCAGGGTACAATAATTTGTTGTGGTCTTGTAACATCTGCTCGAACTGCCGCCTCTCCTTTTCTGTGTCGCAGCCTCACCGTGCATCAGAAATGACCTAACCAAGATCATCAGCGGGCTCATCTGGTGCCCGTTCTTCACCCTGACCTTCTTCTTCATTGTCTTCCATTGCTGTATCAGCGTACTCAGGGAACATAGATCGGTAGTTGACATCATCGTTCTCTTCTTTATCGTCGTTTTCCATCATAACCCGTCTTTCTCCGTGCTTGGTCTAAACATTATAGTCAGATATGAAACCGGACCGAAGCAGGTGGCTCTGAATGACTCTTGAGGAAGTGTGATCCTTCTCATTCCGACATTCAACACATGGATAAAACATAAAGCCACCACCATGCTTGTTCGCCTCGGCCGCATCTGGAAAAGAATGCACGCCTTCTCTGTAAGCGGCTGTGCGTCGGTCACTGTACATCCATGGATGGCTCATCTGCATCATATAACTGTATATCAAACACAATCACGATCCTATTTAAATTAGTACCGCACGATCTAAACGAGAAAATAGTTGCTAACCTTTTAGGACAAGTGAAAATAAAGAGGAGGAAGCTTAAGTGTGGCTCGGGCACCTCATATCATGGTTGTCTTCGGTGAACTTAAGTGTCATCGCTCTAACACGCATTTCAACAAACACCTCTAGTGTATATGAATAAATAAATAAATAGCATAAACCCACACTCCTCCCACTAGGGTTTGAGATACAAACCGGGACTAAAGAGGGTCTTTAGTCCCGGTTTGTATCTCAATCCGAGACTAATGGGTCCTAACGAACCGGGACCAATGGGTGCCGTACGCGTGGACGAATTTGGGGCGATGTGGTCAGGCCTTTAGTCCTGGCCTACTAAAATTTTCTACTAGTGATCAAATGCGTGTTTTCTACTAGTGACAATTTTCTTAGTAGCCTGGTATACCGCCACACCTGCCTATTAAAATTTTCCCAACCGAAGCAGGTAGCCCAAGAATCCACTTGTCGTTTTCCTTTCTCTTTCTTTCTCCACATCCACCATCTATATAAGCGACATCACTGCTCTTACAACTTACAAGAAGCAAGCAAGGCCCCTAGCTTACAGATCGCAAATTGAACCAATACATTGAAGTGTCAACTGGAATACATCTCTGGTTAGTGATTTAATCTGGCGGGCATGTTTGTGTAGATGCATGCTAATTTAATCAGACTTTTCCTTCGTAGGTAGAGGAAGTCGAGAGTCGAGCCGGCAGACGATGACCTTCCCCGTGTTCCTCTCGGACCCGGTGCTCGTACTTCCGGCGGCGCGGACGCCCCGTGAGACGAAACGCCTCTCCGACATCGACGACCAAGACATACTACGGCACATGCGGACCTGCATCGCAGTCTACCGCGGGAGCCAACCCGGCAATCCGGCACCGGCCGGCGTCATTCGCCGAGCAGTTGCCGAGGCGCTCGTGCCATTCTACCCTCTGGCTGGGCGGCTCCGGGAGATGGAGGGGCGGAAGCTCGTCGTGGACTGTACGGGCGAGGGTGTGCTCTTCGTCGAGGCAGAAGCTGGAATCAGGCTGGACGAGGTGGAGGCGACCGGGCTGAGAAGGCTGTTCCCGTGGTTGGAGCAGCTCATGTCCCTTGTGCCAGGTTCTAGTGATCTGCTCCACTGCCCTCTGCTCCACATCCAGGTCTGTTGCTCAAGCTCAAGTCGATAATTTGCTCCATCATATATATATCCTGCCTGCAAGTCTCAGCACATTCAAATCAAAACTTCACGTCACAATCCGATTCCGCTAGCTAGCTAGCACTGTAAAATTAAGCTGTTGACATCCCTAAATGAAATGAGTATGCTGACATGCCAATTTGTTAATTATCAGGTGACTCGGTTCAAGTGTGGCGGTTTCGTCTTAGCCATCCGCTTCAACCACACCATGTGCGACGCTGTGGGCTTCACCTACTTTATTTACACTGTTGCAAAGCTGGCCCGCCGTCGCGAATTGGCCCGGCCGGAGAAGCTTGCCGTCGCCCTACCATGGGCCCGCGAGCTCCTGGACGCAGGCCTTACCCCGAAGCCAGCGTTTCCTCACCGCGAATACGGTGACGACGGGCATCTGCCGGCGCCTACGGCCGCCCGGGACGACACTGTCCTGCGCCCCATCTCCTTCAGCTCCGGCGACATCGCGCTTCTCAAGAAGCACATTTCTCGCAGCGCCACGGTCTTCGAAGTCCTCGCCGCTTTCGTCTGGCGCTGCCGCTGTATGGCGCTCTCCGTCCCGCCGGGCCAGGATGCGCGCCTGGTCTTCCCTGTGGACCTACGCGGGCTGGAGACGCTCCGTCTGCCTGCCGGCTACTACGGCAACGCCATCGTCTTCGTGTCCGCCGTGCTGCCCGCCGGATTGCTGTGCAGCAGCACACTGGGAGATGTGGTGGAAGTGCTGCAGCAGGCGAAGAAGAAGATGATCACCGCCGAGTACGTACGCTCCGTGGCCGACCGGCTAGTGCTGAGTGGGCGGCCTAGCCTGAGCAAGGCGGACAGCATGTTTGTCCTGAGTGACCTCCGGCACATAGGGTTTCAGCGAGTGAACTTCGGTTGGGGGAAGCCAGTGTACAGCGGCCTCACGGCTGAATCGGCATCAACTTCCGAAACTTTCATTCTCAGTGTCGACGACCTAGTCGTCGTGCCGCTCGTGCTGCCAAGCCACGCCATGGACCGCTTTTCGTTGGAGGCTCACAGCCGCCTGCAGCATCTCAGATCGTCGTCCCGTCTCTGAAGTACACGCATGCCTGGAACATACGGCTGCGAATCATATATACTATTATCGTGCCCAGTCTCTTCGGTTGGTTGCCAGACACACTCCCTCTGAGTTGCGAGTTCCCAGTGGATTGTGTGGTCGGATAGTTGTCGGTGACAATTGTTTTTCCGTGTCTTCCCCGTTGTGTTGTATTCATTGTTGAATAACGCCCACACATGGCGACTGCTATTTATTGCTATTTGGAATGGTCTGTTAAATATATTTCTGGTATTGGACTTGTCACTACCGGAAAACAGGCCTCTGCCGTGGCCAGCAGGTCTGCCGTGTGCTAGGCTAGACCGGGACACGGCAGAGGCTGTGTCTGCCGTGTTCCGCGCCAGCTTGGCACATGGCAGACATGCTGGCCACGGGGGAATCCCGTGCAGACACACGCAAACTTTTGGACACGGGGGAAGGCAAAAGGGGCACACGGCAGAGATGCCAGGAGACACACGGCATAGGTGCCTGCACGACACACTTCTGAGAGCCGGGCTCTCCAGCCTTTTGGGTTCCTGCCAGAACGTTGGTGCCAAAATACTGCCGTGAACACTTGGGTTTGCCATGTGTATAGTCACGGTAGTCCTATATCATATGCTATTTTCACCCCTTTTTTGTGAACAATATGTCCCGAGAAAATTCCAGAGTAATGATTTACTTTTTTCCTTCTAAAATGCATGCATTACCTCTTGACACCATGAAAGTTGACATGGGATCCACTAATTGGAAATGATGTATGGCTCGGTTCCTCACTTCTACGGGGTAGACCGCGCGTAGGCAGCGGGCTAGGGTTTCGCCGTAGACCGTGGTTCGGGGGTCCGAAACCCACCCAAATTATGCATGTGGACCTAAAATGTGTATGTATGTGTGATGTTGGGTTGGGAGATGCAATAGCTAGGTCCCAGGTGTGACCTTCCACCTATACCTATAGTTCTTCTCGAGCTGACTTTTAGGTGAAAACTCCCGCGTCGGTTACACCGGGGGAATCTTGTGGTAAGAATGGTCAAAACCTTTGCTTCCCATGTTCCTATGCCCTAACCAAAGTCAAAGGACCACACTAGCCCCTCGGAATACCGTCGTCCAGAGAAATCTAGGGGGGGTAGACCGCGCGTGGGCAGCGGGCTAGGGTTTCGCCATAGACCATGCTTCAAGGGTCCGGAACCCACCCAAAATATGCATGTGGACCTAAAATGTGTATGTATGTGTGATGTTGGGTTGGGAGATGCAATAGCTAGGTCCTAGGTGTGACCTTCCACCTGTACCTGCAGTTCTTCTCGAGCTGACTTTTAGGTGGAAACTCCCGCGTCGGTTACACCAGGGGGAATCTTGTGGTAAGCATGGGCAAACCTTTGCTACCATGTTCCTATGTCCTAACCAAAGTCAAAGGACCACACGAGCCCCCCGGAATACCGTCGTCCAGAGAAATCTAGGGGGGTAGACCGTGCGTGGGCAGCGAGCTAGGGTTTCGCCGTAGACCATGCTTGGGGGTCCGAAACACACCCAAATCATGCATGTGGACCTTGTAAGGGCATTTATGCCCTTAATCTTTATTTTGGTATTTGGTGAATATAAGGTTAGAGAGGACTAATTGTTTAAATCAAGTTCATCTATAGGTTAAGTTCTCTCTTCCTCTTATGGTGTCGGATCATGGTGCAAAAAGGGAAAAAGGGTTAAGAAGACTCAAAGACGGAGTCCGGAAGAGCGCGACATGGTAGTTCCTCCTTTTCCGGTTTTGTTCTTGAGTATAGGAATCCCGCACTATTAAGAGGGGATCAAAGTATTTATTTGACTCATGGCTCAAATCCATTCCCATCCTTTTCGACAAAAATGCCACATCTCTTTTGCTCCATACACTGCCCAGAAGAAAACTCAAAAGATTGCAGCTGTCTCTGTACGGCCGGTCATACCGGGCTGTAGGCCAGTATGACCGGGCATACACAGTAACTTTGGCCGGTATGACCGGGCTCATAGCCGGTCATACCGGGTATACACAGGAAGTGTTCACCTTGGCCGAGAATCTGGCCGATATGACCGGGCTAATGGCCGGTATGACCGGCCACACACTTACTGTCAAAAAACGGTCGGTTTTCTCTTTATAAGGCAAGGGCATAGCTCATGGAAATTAACTTTGACCATTCTTTTGAGATCCAGATCTGAGTTCTTCATCCCCTTACTCTCTCATACTCCCACATATCATACACATCGATTCTTGGAGTGTGAGTGATTGATTTTGAGAGAGGATCCACATAAACTGAAGATTCATTCCTCCTCTCTCTTTTCACCGATCAAATTTGTGATTTGAGCCTCGTGTCAAGTTCTTGCTTCGATCTTGTCACTCTTGGAGGTTGAGGACTCCTAGGCGGCAGCGGTCGCTGGGAGCAATCGACTTGTGATTGTCTGGAAGTTTGTACGGGATTGGAGGCCTCCCCAAGGTCTCCACATAGTGGATCGAGCTTCTACTTCGTGGAAGAAGCTCACGGAGAAGAAGGTGTGCCTTCATGGCGTCGGGGGTCCTTCGTGGTAACCCGCACCTCTCCAACGGTGACTAGCTTCCCCTCAAGGAAGTGAACATCGGGATACATCATCGTCTCCACGTGCTTTAGTTACTTCTATCCATTTATTTACTTTGTGATAGCTTTTGAGCTTGAAGTTTTTTATTTATTTCATCATTTAGGTTGCTTCACCTAGTTTGCATTAGGCCAATTTATTTATCCGCACAAGCCTATAATTGCAAAATAATCAAGAAAATTTTGTAGAACCTATTCACCCCTCCTCTAGGTTACCCTCTCTATCCTTTCAATTGGTATCAGAGCCAAGGACTCTTTTTAAGGGCTTTACCGCCTTAAGAGTGAGATGGTTAACCCCGAGGAGGAGTTAGATCCTACCAAGAATTATTCCGCTCAAGAAGTCAAGGACATGCTTGATGCCCAAAAGGAAAAGCATGAACAAGATAGTCTTGAGCGCATGAATAATCTCATGGAGAGTAAGTTTGCGGAGATGTTTGATAAGAGGTTGCCCGTCGGTGCCGTCATTGTGTCTTCTTCAACGAAGCCACCATCGACACCGGAGGTTGAGATCCCTTTTGGAGGTACTCCTAAAGGAGCCTCCAAGGATGGATCTCCTTCATCTTATAATGCAACTCCGTATAACTACCCTCCGGCCTATGTCCCCATGCCTCATATGAATCCTTTGGGGAATCCCCCTAAACTTGATGAAGTTAATTTCTCTTTTTGGAAATTTACTATGCATTCTCATCTCCGTAGTGTTTGCGTGGAACTATGGAGAGTGGTAGAGGATGGCTACGAGCCCGTGAATGAAAGAAACATGTCTCGGTTGAGAAGATCAATTGTCAACTCAACTGCACCGCTCTAGACAAGATTCGTCAAAGCTTGAAGCGGGATACATATGATCAAGTTGTCAACATTGAATCTGCCAAGGAACTTTGGGATAAGTTAACCATTTTGTTTGAAGGAACAACGGCAATCCAAAGACAAAGATATGAAGCCGCCAAACAAGATATGCAAATGTTTGTTGTCAATGATGGAGAATCAATTTCTAGTGCTTATGCAAGACTCATTGCTCTTAAGGAGAAGATCATTGGCCTTGGTTGTGAGAGATTCGATGACGGATTTGTTATGAATGATGTGTTCATCAAGAGCAAGTTCATTCAAATTATTTCCCCCCAATATCAAGAATTAGCCTTCAATGTTAACTTCTTAGATCCTTTGCGCTAAATGACACCGAATCAACTTGTGGGATACTTTGTGGCTCATGATGACATGATTAACTCTGCCAATAGGACTAAGGAGATTGCTCGTGCTATGAACAAGACTTCACTAGCTTTGAAAGCCAAGGTTGTCTCATATCATGAAGAAGAAAATGAGAATGAAGCTCATGATGAAGAACAAGTGATGACTTCAACTAGTGAGTTTGATGTGGACTTGGCCTTCTTTGCCAAGAAGTATGGAAAGTTCACCGTGAATAAAGGAGGTTTCACTAAAGAGAGAAAGCATTTTTGCTACAATTGTGATGAACCGGAACACTTCTTCGATAAATGTCCTTATGAGAAGAGAGAAGACAAGCCAAAGTACACCAAGGAAATAAGACCCAAGTTGAAGCCTAATCCCATCAATCTCAAGAATAAAAATAGAGAAGTCAAAGCTCTCCTTGGTACTGAATATACATCCGATGATGAGATAGATGAGGAAGAGGAGAATGTTGTTGGAGTGGCTGGTTTAGTGCTTGCCGAGCCCAGATCACTTTTTAAGTATGACCACTCCAAGGACTACAAGAGCACCATCAACAAATCCTCCCATACTGCCTCATGGCTGTGGGAGCTAAGGTGACTTCATCTGCTACAACTTCTAATATTAATAATGATGAGTTAGATGAAGATGCTTTACTTGCTAAATTGTATAAAGTTATGTGTTCTCTTAATGGCGAAGCTCGAGCTCAATTCGAATACTTGATGGATACTGTTGCTCAACGCAACAAGACCATTGATGAATTGAATACCCATATTGAAGATGGGGTTCGGAGATACAATCTCTTAAAGCAAGAGCTTAGTGATGAAAAGGACACTTCCTTTATGCTTTCACAACAAATTGAAACTTATGAAAAAGATAAAGTTAAAAATCTTGATACGCTTGATAGATCTCTTATAATTGCCCAAGAACTTGATTTCTCTAAAAAGGAACTTGAGGCTGCTCATGCTTCTCTTACTAGGGATCTTGAACACCTTGAGGTTACAAGCAAACTAGTCAAGTGTGAGCTCTTGAAACTTAGGGAGGATCATGATCAACTTCAAGTAATCCACAATGAAGTTCTTGGAACTATAAATGATCCTATTCTTGTTGATGATATTACATGTGCCTCTAACCCCTCATTTGTTCAAACATCCCGTGTCGATGAAAATAAGAAAGGGCTCGATAATGTTCTCACTCAGCAAAATACAAGGACTCCAAAGAAAGGACTTGGGTATAACCCAAGAAAGAACAAGAAGAATGTCACTCCACCTAAGAAGTTCAATTTTGTTCAAGAGGGGCACAAGATAAATAAGAATGGCAAAAAGAGTGTTGGTATTGGGAAGGTCACTAAGGGCAATCCTAACCATCACTTTGTGGGAGAATTTAATCCATCCTATGTGCTATGTAAGGGCACCAATGGGAATGTTTATGCTAAAAATGTTGGTCCCTGAAATGAGTATGCTTATAGTTTATATTGCATTTGGGGTACCTAAAGTGCTTTTTACTAATGTCAAGGGACCCATTGCAAAATGGGTTCCTAATAATGCAAGACTTGATTGTGTAGGGATACTCCTCCGGTGGACCAAAATGGGTGCTTGATAGTGGATGCACAAATCATATGACCGGAGGAAAGGAGGTGCTTGAGCAATTTATTGAAGATGTCAACTCAAACTCAAGCATCACGTTTGGAGATACTTCAAAGGGAAAGGTATTGGGATGAGGCAAGTTGGTAATCTCAAAGGATTTATCTCTTGAGAATATCATGCTTGTTGAGTCCCTTGGTTATAATCTTCTTTCTGTTCATCATCTTTGTTATATGGGTTATAATTCTTATTTTACTTTACATCATGTGAAAGTCTTTAGGAGTGATAATCTCAACTTGGTTTTCACTGGACATGTTGAGAACGGCCTTTATGTGGTTGATTTCCCAAAAGAGAGCCCTTCCATCCCAACATGTCTAATGGCCAAGGTTGACAAAGGTTGGCTTTGGCATCGCCGGCTAGCTCATGTCAACATGAGAAATCTTAAACAACTCCTAAAGGATGATCATGTTGTTGGTCTAACCGATGTTGATTTTGAAAGAGATTGTGTGTGTAGTGCTTGTGTTGCCGATAAACAATTGGGCAAGTGACATCCATCCAAGAGCATCATTTCCACTTCAAGGCCTTTAGAGCTTCTTCACTTGGATCTCTTTGGACCTACAACTTATGATACTCTCGGTGGAAGAAGATTCGGGCTGGTCATTGTTGATGATTATTCATGGTATATATGGGTGTTTCTCCTCAAGTCCAAAGTTGAAACTCATGTGGAATTCATTAAGTGGGCCAAACAAGCTTAGCGCACTCATGGTCAATATATCAAGGCAATAAGGACAGATAATGGTACCGAGTTCAAAAACTATACCATGCAAGAATTTGTTGAAGACGAGGGAATCAAGCACCAATTCTCCGCACCATATACCCCTCAAATGAATCGTGTTGTGGAGAGGAAAAATCGGACTCTCATTGAAATGGCAAGGACCATGTTGGATGAATTCAAGTCACCTCATAACTTTTGGGGTGAAGCCATTGCCACTGCGCTTCATGCTTCAAATCGACTCCTCCTTCGTCCAATCTACAACAAGACCCCCTATGAGCTTCTCACGGGGAACAAGCCTAATGTCTCATATTTCCGTGTCTTCGGTTGCAAGTGCTTCATCAAGAACAAGAAAGAAAAGCTTGGTAAATTCATATCTAGAACTATTGAAGGTATTTTTGTTGGTTATGCAGACGAATCCCACGCCTATAGATACTACAACAAGTCCACTGGGCGTGTTAAAGTATCTTGTGACATGGACTTCGATCAGAATAATGGCTCCTAAGAGGAGCAAGTTCTTCCAAGTGATGTAGGTGATCAAGAACCTTCTCAAGTCATAAGGACCATGGGTATTGGGCATATTTTGCCTTATGAGACCCATCATCATGAAGATCAAGCGAACAATGGAGAAGACTCAAGCTCAACTCAAGTGGAGCCTAGCTCATCTCAAGAGGAACCTATTACTCAAGAGGAAACGCATACACAAGAACAAACATCAAGATCCCAAGCCAATGAGCAAGATCAAGATGGAGAACAAAATGTTACTACCTCTCAAGAACAAGCTCAAGAAGACGATCATGATCAAAGGCCCTCTCAAGCGGAACTTATTGATCATGAAGGAATAGTTCATCAAGTCAAGGCTGCAACCAAATCAAGTGACATCATGGTGGATCGTATCCTTGGCAATATCTCCAAGGGAGTGCTTACCCGTAGAGAACTAGCAAAACAAATGGCTTTACTATGTACTTTTAGTGAATTTCATGCTTTTGTCTCTAGTTTTGAACCCTTGAAGGTACATGAAGCTTTGCAAGATCCGGATTGGGTGATTGCCATGCAAGAAGAGCTAGAGTGCTTCACCCGCAACAAGGTTTGGTCTCTTGTGGAGAGACCAAGAAATCATAGGATCAACGTCATAGGAACCAAATGGGTCTTCAAGAACAAACAAGATGAAAATGGACTCGTCATTCGAAATAAAGCAAGGTTAGTGGCGCAAGGGTTTTCCCAAATAGATGGTATGGATTATGAGGACACCTTTGCGCCCGTCACTTGACTCGAGGCTATCTGCCTCTTACTTGCTTACGCATCCTTTCATAATTTCAAGTTATATCAAATGGATGTGAAAAGTGCTTTTCTTAATGGCCCCTTAAAAGAGGAGGCATATGTTGCTCAACCCCCAAGTTTTGAAGACCCCGTTTACCTGAATCATGTGTATCAACTCCATTAGTCACTCTATAGACTAAAGCAAGCTCCTCGTGCTTGGTATGAGTATCTTAGGGACTTTCTACTCATGGATGGGTTTCAAATGGGAAGGTCGATTCCACCCTTTTCACCAAGCGGGTTAAAGGGGGTGATTTATTCATATGTCAAATTTACGTGGATGATATTATTTTTGGTGGCACTAATGAAAAACATAACAAAGACTTTGCTAAGTTGATGACAGATAAATTTGAGATGTCCATGATGGGGGAGCTGAAGTTTTTCTTAGGATTTCAAGTGAAGCAACTCGAGAAGGGAACTTTCATCTCCCAAGAAAAGTATGTACGGGACATGCTCAAGAAGTTCGAGATGGACAAGGCTAAAACCGCCAAGACTCCCATGCTAACTAATGGGCAACTCGGCCTTGGAGAAAATGATAAAGCCGTGGATCAAAAGGTATATCGCTCCATGATTAGATCTTTGCTTTATCTTTGCGCTTCTAGGCCAGATATCATGTGAAGTGTAGGAATGTGTGCTCGTTTTCAATCCGCTCCTAAGGAGTGCCACTTTGTGGCAGTCAAACAGATTTTAAGGTACCTTGTTCTCACTCCAACTCTCAGGCTTTGGTATCCAAAGGGGTCAACCTTTGAACTCATCGGCTATACGGATTCCGATTGGGCCGGTGACAAGGTTGATCGGAAGTCGACCTCTGGGGCTTGCCAATTTATTGGCTGGTCGTTGGTGAGTTGGTCGTCCAAGAAACAAAACTCCATATCCCTATCCACCGCCAAAGCCGAATAAATCGTTGTGGCATCTTGTTGTGCTCAGTTGTTGTGGATGAAGCAAACCTTGAAAGACTGTGGTGTGTCTTTTGGTACGGTGCCTCTTCTATGTGACAATGAAAGTGCAATAAAGATCACCCATAACCCCGTACAACACTCACGCACCAAGCATATCGACATTCGCCACCACTTCCTACATGATCATGTCTCAAGGGGTGATGTTGCTCTCACTCATGTGGGAACAAATTATCAAATGGCAGACATTTTTACGAAACCTTTGGATGAAGCTCGATTTGTTGCTTTGAGAGGAGCACTCGGTATTCTTGATCCTATAAACTTGGATTGATGCACACGTTACATACTCTTGCATTTAACTTGTTTATCTAGCTTAGTAGCACCGCATATATGGGGATAGCATCTTACCACGTCTTGGCATGATGCATACCCATGTGTGCTACATCATAAGACCCAATGTCAACGAATCCAAGCACGTCTCTTCGCGGTTCAATGACATTTCTGCTCACACGGCTTGAGTAATCCCCCGCCCACGTTTTGCCTCTCATGCTTATGGTCTCATTTTCTGAGGTTTATTCACTGTTTGCTTATTTATAAAACTATCTTCAAAACCCTAGTCCATCAAACCATCTTACATTTGAATCTTTGTTTGACTCTTTTGAGATGTGTATGGACATGTGCTCACCCTAGTCAGGTCTCAACCTAAGCCTCTAAAATCTTACCTTAAACATTGGTGATATCTACATGGATTCATTTATCTTTTATCCTGCAAGTCATCGGCCGATTGTACCAGCATTTTCTTTGAACCAAGAAGCCTTTTTGTGTGTGTTTAAACATCCTCCGGCCATACCGGTACTTTGGCCGGTTATACCGGGTATTCTATGTTTTGTTGGCCAAGACAGAAGTTTTGGCCGGTCTGACCGGGCCACAGGCCGGTCTAACCGGCAAATCCCGCCCAGGACAGTAGTTTCGGCCGGTATAATCGGCGTCCTGGCCGGTATAACCGGGCGTCCACTCCCTGGTTCCATATCTCAAGAGGTCGACATGGGAGACCGCCCCATCCTGTGTTTCTGCCCCGTGTCTCCCTCCTCCCAACCGCCGCCGCCACCGCCTGCTCTCCCCGCCGCCGCCCCTCTCCCCGCCTGCTCTCCTAGCTGCTGCCGCCCCTCTCCCTGCTGCCCCACCCTCCCCCCACCGCCCACCCGCCTGCTCGCCGCCCACGCTGGCCTGCTCGCCGCCCGCGCCCGCTTGCTCGTCACCACCACCGCCTGCTTGCCGCTCGCCCCGTCCTCCCTCCTCTCCACTGCCACCGGCCGCTGATTGCTGTTTGATGGCCAGCCTATTGGGAACCCCAAGAGGAAGGTATGATGAGCACAGCAGCAAGTCTTTTCCCTCAGTTAAGAAACCAAGATTTAATCGTTCTTGGAGAGGAGAGACAAACGACTAAAGGTGATGCGGACTGGCTTAATAGCACTCCAACAAGGCGCCATTTACGATACTTGTTGACTCGTATTCGGCCAGTAGCAATGCGGAACCTGCACACAACACAACCAAGTACTTTGTTCCCAACTTGCGATAAGGTTGTCAATCTCACCGGTTTGCTTGAAACAAAGGGTATGAGCATATCGAGTGTAAAGTGATAATAGTATGTGAGTAAAGTAAACAGTGCGAGTAAAGTAAATAGGTGATAGCAATATGATGGAAATAGGACCGGGGTCCACAGTTCACTAGCGGTGTCTCTCCATAAGATAAATAATACATGCTGGGTAAATAAATTACAGTTGGGCAATTGATAGAATAAAGATAAATGTGATATGTCAAGAAGATCACTATGCGATTTACTCTGGGCATTACAACAAAATACATAGACCGCCATCCAACTGTATCTATGTAAGGGTAAATTGCCCCTAAGTGTGTTTTTGGTAATTAATGACAATCCCTATGGACTAATATTTTCATTGAGCTTTTTGTGAAGGAATTGTTCATAGGAATTTCTTGAAGTCCATGTGTTGGATTCAAGGCTTGGATGCCATGAAGATAAAGATTTATCTTAAGTATTGGCATCAAGATCATTGAATAGAAGAGATGAATTCATTATGATCAAGAAGAAGAAATAAAGATGTTGTTCTTGTGTAGAACTCATGTAATCCATGCTCTATCTTATGTGTTAAGCCAAGGAGTTTCAAGATCTTGAGAGTTTGGCTACAAGAGAAGAATTCAAGGTATGACTCTATGTCAAGGTCATGATGGTCTCATGAGTTGAGATATGATTGACTAATACGTAGAGCAAGCAATCAAATGAAGAATTATTTATGTGGCTCAAGATATTGTGATAGAGCATGAGAAGATTCAAGGTTGACCAAGGCAAATATCAAAGATTGGATTCTAGATTGGTCAACACATGAAGCATATGGAATGTGCCATATGGGACCAATCAGTTTTGTGGTAAGGTATGGTTTGTCAATTATGCTTTGTGAACTAACCCATTACATATGTGTGTTTGTGTTGTCTATGTGGGTTAGGTATTGTGTCATGGATATGCATCACTAGTGAGATTTCATATAGCCCATGAAAGGATGACATCAAGTGGTGGTTGTCATCAAGGTTGAGAAGTGCAAGTTTCAAGATAAGCATCTCGAGAAGATCATATACTTGAAGCTTGTCATCCATTTGGTGATAATGAAATTGTGAAGACATGCCTTAGTGAAGGTATCCCATAGTGGTGTATGGGGGAGCATATTGGAAGTCTTCACGAAGCAACAATGATCAAGTGAAGCATTCCGGCTTGACGGAAGCAAGAAACATCATCATCAAGATCAAGCGGGGTGCGCAAGACAAAGGTTTGTCCTTGCTAGGTTTTCCTTTTACCGGTCTCAAGGTGTTTGTTGGGAGACCGGGTTATAGGATAGATAGTCGCACTATCAAGAGGGGCTTTCGGTTGGGTAACTTGATCACATCGTTTTAGGGAGCTCAATCCTTTGCATACTTTGCATCTTCCTAGTTTATTTCTTCTTGGTGTTTATCCATGTGAGGTTCTTGTGCTTGTTTCTAGCTTTCCAACAAGTCCAAGTTCATCGAAAACGGAATCCGTATGCATCTTTTATCGCATTTTCGAGTTTGGAGGTTTTACCGGTTCTTTCTTAAAAGAGGTTTTCACCTCTTCTTATTTGGTATTTTATCTCTTACTACTTCTTGGGTTTTATGGTCTCCATTGGATAGATATTTTTCTTAGCTTTTCAAAAAGCCCAAGTTTGCTAAAATCCGAGTCCGGATGTAAAAGTTATCGCATTTTTTGTGAGGATATTTTCTGCCGGTTCCGAGCTCGGTTTGGACCGGAAATTCAACTAAAAATCTATCGAAAAGTTGCAGAACTGTTTTCTTATATTTTCGGTTTTGGCTCAGTTTAAACCGGAAATTCAACCGAGAATTCAATCGAGAATTTCCGGTCAAACCGAGAATTCAACCGGGAATTCCAGTTTCGCCCCCAACGGCCATATTTGGCTTTCCCTATAAAAGGGGCTTCTTCCCCAATGGTTTTCTAGGGTTTTTGAGCACAAAATACACCTCCATTGTTGACCCTCTTGAGCTTTCCTCCTCCCTCTTCCCTCCAATGATTCTTGCATCTTTTTGAGGGATTTGAGAGAGGAGATCTTGATCTATAATCTCCACCAAATCATTCCTCCTCGAAGTGAGGGGAATCCTTTGAATCTAGATCTTGGAGTCATTGGTTGACCTCCACCCTTGTTTTTCCTCTCTAACTCCTCCATAGCATTTGTTGCCTTGGTGGGATTTGAGAGAGAAGGATTTGAGCACTTCCCCTTGTGTTCTTGCTTTGCATCCTTGCATAGTGTTGAGCTCTCCATTACGATTTGTTCGAGTGAGAGACCATGAGCTTGTTACTCTTGGAGGGTGACCTCCTAGTTGGCTTGGCGGTTGGTGCCTCGGTGACCTCTTCGTGGAAGATTGTGAAGAGGCCTGGGCTTCCCCTTCGTGGGAGTTGTGAAGTGGTTGTGGAGCTTGCCATCTCCGGAGTGGAGGAAAAGCTAACCATAAGAAGGGGTCCCTAGCTTCGTGGGGGACTCGGAGAAGAAGGTGAGCCTTCGTGGTGTTCGGGGGCCTTCGTGGTTACCCGCATCTCTCCAATGGTGATTAGCTTACTTCATGTAAGTGAACATCAGGATACATCTTTGTCTCCGCGTGCCTCGGTTATCGCTATACCCGAGTTTATTTCCTTGTGATGGCCATCGTGCTTGAAGTACTTATATCTTGTTTATCACTTGTGAATTATATCCTGTGCTATCTTGCTTATCTCTAGTTCTTGTTGTTGCACTTAGTTGAGCCTAGCATATTTAGGTCTTGTGCTTGAAGAAAATAAATGTTAGTTTAATTCCGCATTCCTTCAAGCCAATCCCGTAATTGTTTTTAAAACACCTATTCACCCCCACCCCTCTAGGCGACATCTCGTCCTTTCAATCTATGACTAATAATCCACTCATGGGGATATCGTCCGAACACCCCATGAGTATTAAGTTGTGAACAACAGATAATTGGATTAAGCAAAGTGTGTAATGTAAACAAAGCTTATGCCCCTGAGCATATGAATGTTGTTTTCTCCCTAGTAGCAACAACACATCTACAACCTTAGAGGTTTCTGTCACTCCCCCAGGTTAAATAGAGGCATGAGCCCACTATCGAGCATAAATACCCCCTCTTGGAGTCACTAGCAACTACTCGGCCAAGATAGCTACTAATAACAGAGAGCATGCAAGATCATAAACAACATAGAGATAACATAAGATATATTTCAGTATAGCAACTCAATCATAACACCAATATTCATCGGATCCCAACAAACCAAACATGTAGAATTACATAACGGTGATCTCAATCATGTAGGGCAGCTCATGAGATCTAAACATGAAGCACATGGTGGAGGAGACAACCATCTAGCTACTGCTATGGACCCATAGTCCAAGGTAGACTACTCACTCATCGCTCTAGAGGCAAGCATGGTGATGAAGAAGACCTCCGGTGGTGATTCCCCTCTCCGGCAGGATGCCGGGAAGAGCTTCAGGACCCTCCCGATCTCAGGTCGATGACGGCGGCGGATCGCGATGTGTTTCTAGAAAATTGAACAGGTACTTACATTTTTCCCATCGGGGGGTCTTTATAGGCGAAGGGGCATCGTCAGAGGTGGCCTGAGGCACCCTCACGCATAGGGGGCGCGGCCAGGGGCCAGGCCGCGCCATCCTGGTGTGTGGGCCCTCGTGGCCCCCCTCCGACTCCTCTTTGGATCTCTGGAAGCTTCCGGGAAAAATAAGACTTCAGGAACTTGTTTCATCCAATTCCGAGAATATTTCCTGTGTAGCACTTCTGAAACACAAAAATAGCAGAAAACAGGGAACTGGCACTGTGGCGACTTGTTAATAGGTTAGTTCCAGAAAATGCATAAAAGTGCCACGAAGTGTAATGAAACATTAGGCAAATGGTGTAAAAACAAGCATGGAGCATAAAAAATTATGGATACGTCAGAGACGTATCAACCGCGCCTACCTCCTCCTCCCAGCCGCCGTCTCCCCGCCATCTTTCCTCACCGTCGGCCACCCTCCCTCCTCCCCACCACTCCCGCATCCAGGGACACGCCCACGTGGACTTTGGCTGCTATGGGGAGGAAGAAGGCCATTCCACCGACCGGAGCAGGGTCCTCTCGCCGTGGTGAGCCTTCATCGCCCTCCCTCCTCTCCATTGCTTCGGGCATGCTATCCTCTTCCTGCTCACCTTTGTGCCCTAAGCATCATTTTTGTGGCTCCATCGCTTCATCATCTCCAATGAATCCATGTACTTATCCTTGCTACTTACCTTCTCTCTCACAGGTGGTCGTGCTTGTCTTGGTTCCGATGATAGTGAGGAAGAGGCTCGCGCGCGTAAGTGCGGTGCCACCCGTGTGGATGAGTTTGAGGAAGAGGAATAGGATGTTGGAGATGAGGATCTTGTGAAGCTTGCCGGCGACAAAGGTACCTCTAGGAAGGTTGTCCAGAACTTAGAGGCTCCTTCCGGTTTGCGGATGGTGCGGTGTGTGCCCAAAAAGGATAAGATGCATTCGGTGGTTAATTACAAGACAATGGCCAATCATGAGTATATTGAAGTTCGTCGCTCCCTTGTTCCCCATAGGATGGACCAATGGACCGCCTTTGATCATCGCTTTTGGAAGATTGAGCAACAAGACATCTATGAGAGCATTTGCTTGTCTCCGAGGCGCCATATGTGTGCTCCTCAAAAGTGTGTTGACCTTCAATACATTGCCGAGCATGAGGATAAGATTGGGCAAGGTGTGTTCGACATCATTGATGCTAAAGGCTTGGAGGGCATCTTGACCTTTCGCCATGATTGGAATGAGGAGGCCATTTTTTAGTTCTATGCCACTTGCTACTTTACCACGGAGACACCATGGGCCGTGCATTGGATGACTAATGGGAAACAGCTCTCTTGCACCTTTGACGAGTTTGCCTCCCTTTTAGAGCTTGATGGGTCACAAGGATATATCATTCATGATCATGCTGCCCATGGGGTTGCCATGCACCCAAAGGAACTTGCACCTCTCTACCCTCCCGGGTGTGCTACAAAGACTTTTGGTACCGCCACCGCCATGATACCCAAGTATGCCTTACTCTTCAAGTGCCTCACATGGACTATTGTGCCTAAGGGTGGTGACTATATCTCAGTGAGGAACTTTGCTATTGATCTTATGTTGGAAATGACACAACTGGACCAAGAACTCAATATTGCTGATTTTATCTTCCATGAGATGCGCCTTGCTTCTTTCTCTCAAGACCGCAGACTTCCTTATGGTCCTTTCATTCAAGCCATGATCGAGCACATGTTTGACCGAGACATTCATATGGATAGTTCCCACAAGAAGTGGTGTCCTCGGTTTGACACAAAGAAGAAGGCTCCCATGCCCGTGGTGGCACCACCGAGTTGGTTTGAGAAGTTCATGGCTAAGGCTCAATGGTCTATTTTCAACATGTGCAAGTTTCATGCTCAAGAAGTTGTGACTAACAACAAGTTTGCACATGCTCATGCCAAGAAGTATAAGGAATGTCTCCGTGCCCTTGGTGATGACCAAGTTAGTGATGATGAGGATCCTCCTGTTCTCACCGTGCCCGAGTTTGCTTTTCCTGAGGTTGGATATGAGGATTTCTTTTCCGATGATGATAACGACGAGGACGAGGATGACGATGCCGGCGCTGTGTGATCTTCTTGGGAGGCCATTAGACTCTTTTCCCTTTTTGGTACTTGTTGCCAAGGGGGAGAAGTAGTATATTAGGTTGCTCGCGGGTCTATCTATGGTCTATAGTTTACATGCCTCGGTTGTTCTTTTGACTCTTTTGGCATGTAAAACTTTTTATTTCCGTATCGTGTTGAGACATTGTTTTATTTGGTTCTTGTTTGAGACTATGTGATGGATACCTTGTGTTGGATCTTAATGCACTATTATATGTTTGAGTTATTGGTGATATCCATTTTATGCTTGCAATGGTGATATGTTTGTGGGGGGAGCTCTTCCTTCCATTATTTTGTTGCGAGCTTTAACCTTGTTGTCACCAATTACCAAAAAGGGGGAGATTGTAAGGGCATTTGTGCCCTTAATCTTTATTTTGGTATTTGGTGAATACAAGGTTAGAGAGGACTAATTGTTTAAATCAAGTTCATCTACATGTTAAGTTCTCTCTTCCTCTTATGGTGTCAGATCACAGTGCAAAAAGGGAAAAAGGGTTAAGAAGACTCGAAGACGGAGTCCGGAAGAGCGCGACACGGTAGTTCCTCTTTTTCCGGTTTTGTTCTTGAGTATAGGAATCCCGCACTATTAAGAGGGGATCGAAGTATTTATTTGACTCACGGCTCAAATCCATTCCCATCCTTTTTGAAAAAAATGCCACATCTCTTTTGCTCCATACACTGCCAGAAGAAAACTCAAAAGATTGCAGCTGTCTCTGTACGGCCGGTC
This sequence comes from Dactylis glomerata, assembly GCA_007115705.1. NCBI lineage: Eukaryota > Viridiplantae > Streptophyta > Magnoliopsida > Poales > Poaceae > Dactylis > Dactylis glomerata. The sequence continues at coordinate 457,051 of QXEO01000095.1, forward strand.
ATACCGGGCTGTAGGCCGGTATGACTGAGCATACACAGTAACTTTGGCCGGTATGACCGGGCTCACAGCCGGTCATACCGGGCATACACAGGAAGTGTTCACCTTGGCCGAGAATCTGGCCGGTATGACCGGGCTAATGGCCGGTATGACCGGCCATACACTTACTGTCAAAAAATGGTCGGGTTTCTCTTTATAAGGCAAGGGCATAGCTCATGGAAATTAACTTTGACCATTCTTTTGAGATCTAGATCTGAGTTCTTCATCCCCCTTACTCTCTCATACTCCCACATATCATACACATCGATTCTTGGAGTGTGAGTGATTGATTTTGAGAGAGGATCCACACAAACTGAAGATTCATTCCTCCTCTCTCTTTTCACCGATCAAATTCGTGATTTGAGCCTCATGTCAAGTTCTTTCTTCAATCTTGTTACTCTTGGAGGTTGAGGACTCCTAGGCGGTAGCGGTCGCCGGGAGCAATCGACTTGTGATTGTTCGGAAGTTTGTACAGGATTGGAGGCCTCCCCAAGGTCTCCACATAGTGGATCGAGCTTCTACTTCGTGGAAGAAGCTCATGGAGAAGAACGTGTGCCTTCATGGCGTCGGGGGTCCTTCGTGGTAACCCGCACCTCTCCAACGGTGACTAGCTTCCCCTCAAGGAAGTGAACATTGGGATACATCATCGTCTCTGCGTGCTTCGGTTACTTCTATCCATTTATTTACTTTGTGATAGCTTTTGAGCTTGAAGCTTTTTATTTATTTCATCATTTAGGTTGCTTCACCTAGTTTGCATTAGGCCAATTTATTTATCCGCACAAGCCAAAAATTGCAAAATAATCAAGAAAATTTTGTAGAACCTATTCACCCCCCCTCTAGGTTACCCTATCTATCCTTTCAGACCTAAAATGTGTATGTATGGCGACTGCTATTTATTGCTATTTGGAATGGTCTGTTAAATGTATTTCTGGTATTGGACTTGTATGGTGTAGTACATCACCAAGGTCCAGTACGACATCATGTACATCACGGTTGGGACTCTTGCAACTTGCTATATAACACAAAACATGACCATCAAAAGAGGATCTTGTTTCCGCCCAGAAACCGTAGAACCAACATGGTATAAGAGTTGGTTCTTCCACTCTAGCCACCGCACACCAAGCTGCCGCCGCCATACATACACAACAAGAAAACCTACAAACACCAGCCACCGCCGCTGCAAATGTAGATCACCACTACCAACGCGGCCATACCAAAAACCTACACACACCAAAACCCTAAACATTCGGCTGCCACGATCATGGCCTCGTTCTCAAACAATGGCCTAGCCGCCGCCCTAGGATCACCTCTGGCCCAAAAACTAACCAAGGGAAAATTCCTCTTCTAGAAGACCCTGGCCTTTCCCGCCCTTCATGCTGCTCAAGCCGTCGGCTTCCTCGATGGCACCGATAGCACGCTGGCAAAAACTCTGGAAGAAGACAATGAAGAGAAGAAGAAGATCAGAATCCCTAACTCTGCATACGCTACGTGGGTCTGAAGGCATTAAACAACTACCGAAAAATCTGTCGCTGCCGTGCACCGCTCCATTGCGTGAGTGGACACACGAACATATAAAATTATGCCATGAGTCGGCATGTCTAGCGCACGACAAATGAGCACCACACGCATATATTGCAGAGACGCATGGCAAAGTCTGGGCTCACGGCAAACTGTGAGGTAAGCTGATACGTCTCAAACGTATCCATAATTTTTGATGCTCCATGCTTGTTTTTACACCATTTGCCTTGTGTTTCGTTACACTTTGTGGCACTTTTATGCGATTTCCGGAACTAACCTATTGACAAGATGCCACAGTGCCAGTTCCCTGTTTTTTGCTGTTTTTGTGTTTCAGAAAAGCTACACAGGAAATATTCTCGGAATTGGATGAAACAAAAGCCAGAAGTCTTATTTTTCCCGAAAGCTTCCCAAAGACCGAAAGAGAGCTGGAGGGGGGCCAGAGGCCGTCCTCACACATAGGTGGCATGGCCCAGGCCCTGGCCGCGCCACCCTGGTGTGAGGAGCCCCTGGCTGCCCCCTGACGATGCCCCTTCGCCTATAAGAAGCCTCGGGACAGAAAACCCTAAGGGAGTCAGCGAAATTTCCAGAACAGTTCCGTAGCTCCGCCGCCGCCGTCAACGAATTTTGGGGGACAGAAGTCTCTGTTCCGGCACCCTGCCGGGACGGGGAAGTGCCCCCGGAGCCATCTCCATTGGTCTCCATCGCCGTCTTCGCCATCTCCATCGACCTCACCGCCATCTCCATCAACCTTGCTGTCTCCTATGATGAGGAGCGAGTAGTTCATCCCCAGGGCTAAGGGCTCTACCGGTAGCTATGTGGTTCACCTCTCTCTCCCATGATGTGATCTTTATGTGATTGTGAGCTTTGTATCATGTTGAATAAGTAGATGTTACTCTTCTTCATTATGTGTACTCTAGAGTGTTATTAAATTAATCTATTCCTCCTGCCATGGTGTAACGGTGACAGTGCGTGCATCGTGGTGGTACTTGGTCTAGGCTACGATTATGATCTCTTATGGATTATGAGAATAATTATCACTATGATAGTATTGAAGTGATCTATTCCTCCTTTCATGGTGTAATATTGACAATGTGTGCACCGTGTTAGTACTTAGTCTAAGTTGCAATAATATTTATCTTGAGTTGTGATTTGATTTGGATATCTCTATGAGTGGTGTTTGTCAAGTACTTGATGAACTTTGAGGAGTGCTTCGTAGCCCTACGCAATGATTTGTGTTATTCAAAAGGAGAGTAATTCAGAGTACCATAGTGAAGAGAAGTTATCTATTTGTTCAATTATGTTATATTGTTGGGAGTGTGTCCACTTGTGAAAGTATGATCCCTAGGCCTTGTTTCCAAGCTTTGCACACTGTTTACTTGCTGTTTTGTTACTTGTTTGCTCGCAGTGATACTAATTCCATATTATATTTACTACTCATAATCATCTATACCACTTGTATTTCACTATCTCTTCGCCGAACTAGTGCACCTATACATCTGACAAGTGTATTGGGTGTGTTGGGGACACAAGAGACTTTCTGTATCGTAATTGTAGGGTTGCTTAAGAGGGATAGCTTTGACCTCTTCCTCCCTGAGTTCGATAAACCTTGGGTCATCCACTTAAGGGAAACTTGCTGCTGCTCTACAAACCTCTGCACTTGGAGGCCCAACACTGTCTACAAGAACAGAAGCGTGTGTAGACAACAAGCTCTTTTCTGGCGCCGTTGCCGGGGAGGTAAGGTAAAAGGTTCTCGCATCCTCCTGTGTGAGTGCTCGAAGTTATTTCCTTTAGATTCTGCAATTACATCTTTTTCTTTCTTGTTTTTATTTTCACTAGTTAGGCTTAATGGAAAACAAAGAGTTCTTTAGTCTTTTTCCTGATTTTAGATTTGAAGAGAAAATTAAAAATCCTTTGGAGCTTATTTCGCATAGCAATGTTATTAGTACGAATGCCTTGAATCCCGTTATTGCCAATGCTATGGAAAAGTCTAAGCTTGGGGAAGCTGGTTTTGTTAAGCATGATATTTTTAGCTCCCCAGCTTTAGTGGAGAAAGTTTGCTCTGATGATATTTTATCTCCCATATGTGATGTTTCTAATGATGCTTGTGCTCCTCATCCTTTTGAAATACCTATGAAAATTGTTAGGCGTGTTATGGATAACTGCTATTCAGGAGATGGAACTATCCATCCGGGAGATCACTTGCTATTTATACATGAATTGTGCGAGTTGTTCAGGTGTGCAGGTATTTCACCAAGCCAGGTCAAGAAGAAGCTATTCTCTTTATCATTGAAAGGCAGAGCTGAGGAGTGGTATCGACTGCTCCAAGATGGTCCATCTATTGAGTGGGAGGAAATTGTACCTCTCTTTTATTCCAAGTTTTATCCTCCAAGTGAAATTCATAAAGATCGTAATCGGATATATAACTTTTGGCCTCATGAGGGAGAAAGCATTGCCCAAGCGTGGGGAAGATTGAAGTTACTAATGCATAAATGTCCTATTCATGATCTTCCCCGTAATATTGTTATTAATAATTTTTATGCAAGGCTTTCAGGATATTACAAGGACTATCTAGATGCATGCTTTGATGGGTCTTTCACAAGCAAGGATGTTGACACCAAGTGGGATCTGCTTGAAACAATTCAAAACAATATTAAAGGTTGGGATAGCGACAAAGGTAAAGGATCAGGTATGAATTACGAGTTTGATTGCATTAAGTCTTTCGCTGAAACTGTTAATTTTCAAGAGCTTAGTGCTAAATATGGTCTTGATCCTCAAATTATGGTTGATTGCTTTAAAGCCTTTGCTTCCCATATGAACGTTCCTAAAGGAAATGGGGACGTGTATCATGAACCTTTTAAGGACACTTGCATAGAAAGTGATATTGTTGTTGATGATTGCAATAAACATGCTCAAACTTCTAAAAGTACTATTTCTTATAAGCATGTTAATTTTTGTGGAATACATAGACCTTGTGAACAGAGTTACAACAAGAAAGATTATTGCATCACCCACACAAATGAAGAAACCAGTATGTGGCTCAAGGATCTAGATGTGCTTGGTGAAAGGGTTTGTAAGCTTTATCCTTTTCTTTGTAAACATTGTGATGACATTGGTCATTTTAATTTCCAATGCTCAAGCCCTAATAGTTACTCTTCTAGTATCTTAAGTATGTATTGTGATGACAAGATTACTCCCAATCAGCATGATGATCTCGCTTTGTTCTTGGCGTGTGACGAGATATCTAGAAAGATTGCTTTGATAGATATGAATGATGTTGATATTAATAGAACCCTTCGTGGTTGTCGTCTCTATTGTGCTAAAGATTGCCTTGCAAATACTTACATACAAAATCTTATAAAACTTGATATTTTGCCAAGCTATGACAGGATCGATAGATGTTTTTATCTTATTAATAGAGAGGAGGAATCCTCCAAAGTTTCTTCTGTTGTTTCTGTCAGCGAACCAGAATATGTGGAGAAGATGCCCTTCAAGTCCCTCCCCCCTAAAGGAGGGAGTAAGAAGAGTATGAAGAAGAAGAAGAAGAAGGAGAGAAGGAGTAAAAGGCGAGAGGACACGGTATCTTCCCCTAAGCTTTATGATCCTGCTATTGATTATGATAATTCTGATTGGGATGATGTTCCTATGCCTGTTACCTATGTTAGTGATCATGATTGGGAAAAGCACTCTACTTTTGATATTGAAAATATTTTTGGTACCAATTCTAAGGTTAATAATTGTTGTACCATTAGTGCTATCCATGTTCCTTCTTATGATGATATGTTTGATGAGTATGCTTTGCGAAATAGCTGTTCTCTTGCTTATGATGATACTAAACCTCTAGTTTATGATGGTTATGATGATGGGTATAATATTTCCAGTTCACCTACTTTTGAGGATAAAATTAGTTATGATTATAATATGCCTCCTATTTATGATGATTATGTTGATGAGAATAATTATTCTATTGAATCTGCTCCTATTACTATTGTTCATGTGGGGAGTATTAATCCTTTTATACATGTGGCTCATGATAGAGATGTTTCATGTGATAGTTCTATTGTTAATTCTATTCATGATGCTACTGAAAGTTATTATGAGAGAGGGAAACATGGTTTGATGGATCTCAACAATATTGAGTTTCCCCTCTTTTTGTTGCAATTCTTGAAGTTGTACTTGTTTTGCCTTCCTATACTTTTTGCTTTGCGCTTTCATGACTTGTCTCTTTACAAGACTATTTTTCATAGGAAGTGGTTTAGATTTAAATGTGTTCCACATTTGCTTTTTGATGCTCTCTATTGTCGTGGGAATTTGGAGACAGTAGCTATGGGTAGGCTTATCGGAGGGGCTCGACGGTGGATACGAGGGGCCCGGCTCAGGATAATGCCTACTGAGACACCACGGTTTACCCAGGTTCAGGGCCCTCCCAGGTGGAGGTGAAACCCCTACTTCCTGCCTGCTTTGTATTGCTTAGACAGTATCGATTACAATGCTCCTCGAGCTGTTTGGGCTAGAGGAGGAAGAAGAAGATCGGATCCCCCCAGACTAAGGGTCCAGGCCCCCTTATATAGGCAGGGGCCTGGTTACAGGTTGGGTAATGATTCGGCCGACTACTGGCTCCTTGGTGGCGGCGTCCTTGGCATGATCCCCTCACCCTGCTCTAACAGTTTTGCTTTATAAAGTACCTTTCCCCTAGGACCGGCATCTGGCAGGCATATGCCCTCCCTTTTGCCTTGGATCCTATCATGGGGAAGGGTCCTTGGTCGCTGATTGGTTGGACTTGGTCGTGGCGCTCGTTACTCCTGTCCTTGGCCTCTGTCGCTCTTGTCGGGGCCAGCCCACTTTCGGCGAAACAGCCATTGGTGGGTACTTGTCTTCGTCACCCGGCTCCAGCCTTCCACGGTGGAATCGCCAGCCGGCTGCTGGCACAGCCGGCCCTCCAGGCGGAGCTGGTCTTCTTGTCTTCGAGCCATGGAGACTCCTGGGATGCCAACTGGCAAATAGCTCGGCATGTGACATCCCCCATAAGTCATCCCCATGACACTAGCCCCCGAAACTGGCGAAGTCTCATGGGCTAGCATGGGGCTTCGGCTGGTTCCTCTTCTCGCCGAAGACTTGCTCGTTTTCGTCATAGTCCAGGGTTCTCCACCGGGTCTGGAGGCTTGCTGGTTTCAAAACTAAACCACGCGTGGCCTCTCCGGCCGTCTTGGGACGTGCCGGCTCCAGGTCCAGTCCGGCTGACGGGCTCCCGACGGCTAGCGAGCCGGCGAGCTGCCTCCTTGGGACTTGCGCCGCTTCGGGTTTTGATCCTACACCAGTGGCCGGCGCAGTACGCCAGTGACCAGTCTCGTCATTTTGACTTCGGAATCACTGCCATAATTACTTCCAAAATCATCATGCGAGGTGATCTGGCACGTGTCAGCGATGTGTCCCATCAACTCCCCCACGATCCGCTGCGGCAACCGCAACAGCTGCACACGATGCGGGGGTGGTTGCCGAAACGTTGGGGGGGGGTTATCCCCTTTGCCGTTCTTCTTTAAATACCGAGCGTACTCACTGCCAAGGGTATCCCCCACTTCTCCTCTAAGCTCGATCCTTCCCTTTTTGAGCCCAGCCCGACCATGTCGTCCCCTAGCGGTTCCACTGCCAGTGGTGACAAGGTCCCGGAGGGAAGCAAGGAGGAGGTTAAGGTGCTGGAGATGGCGCCTTCCACATCCCGAAAACGCGGTCGCCCGAAAGGGAGCCACAACAAGAGCACCTTGGAGGCCCTCGCGGCGAAGGCCGCCGCCGCTGCCTCCACCTCCGTCGCGCCCCAGGCGACTGGAGCTCCCAGCGACGCGGGCATCCCGGAGAAACGGAGGCCCGGCCATCCGAAGGGGAGCGGGAAGAAGACTGCCTCCACGGCGGCTGCCGCTCCTTCGTCGTCTCGCCGTCGTGGGCGGCCGTCGGGCAGCAAAAACAAGAAGGCCCCTGCTATCTTCAAGGTCGCCGCTACTCCTGCGAGGCCCCGCGCGGCGACCCCTCCTCCACTAGGCCCGTCGTGGCCCTGGCTGGAGAAACCGGTGCTCCAGCCGATGGCCTATATCTCGGCCCAGGGATGGTCTGCCTGCATCATCCTCGTGCTTGCCGGTGCCCGAGATCTCCTCCGTCTTCTGACCCAGTTCACAAGCTCGATGGAGGACCAGGAGATGGCTTACGCCAGGCTGCAGGAATGTAGCGGCGGCCAGCCCACGTACCGCGTCGAGGTCTACTACGATGGCCAGGGGGTGTGCTACTTTCGTGATGGGTGGTCGAAGTTCTTCATCGACTACGGCGTGCACGAGGGTTGGTTCATCCTTCTCACCCGCCAAGATGAGAAGGAGGACTTCACCATCTGCCTCTTCGATGGCACCCTCTCCGCCTGTGCCTTCGCTGCCCATCCGTGAAGGGTGAACCTCGTCGGCTTCCAACACGGACTTCTCTGGGGTGAAGTCCATGCGGCACTCGCGCCGGGCCGAGGAAGGCAAGCATCCCCGGGCTGGGAGTGCTTAACACTCTTAGGGTAGCGATTTAGGAAGCTTTTGTAGTCCTCAAACTTTCGCTTAACGAAAACTTGTCTTTCCTTATTTGCCGTGTACTTTGCCATCGCGCAAATGTCTTCTGCTTGACATCGTTGTGATGCGATGATTCTTCTCTTAATAAAACCGCTGCAACGTGAATCCGTAGATAGGGACTACGCTGGTCACTGCCCTGCGCAAATGCTTCGGGCGGGCTCCTCCGACTCCAGCGCGGAGGGAACGGTGCTTCTGCTGGCCGGCTCCGGGAGGGGCGGACTAGTTCCGGCTCAGCGGAGTTGGACAGAAACTGAGTTTTGTACCGGCTCGGGCGAGGGCCGGAGCCGGCACGTTTCCCTTCCCGGGCCTTCGCACGTTCCTTGTTGTGGTTGGAGTAGATTTCCCGGTTTCCGGCTCTAGCCATTATTTTGCGCGTGTTAGGTTTCGATTTTATTGCTCGTTTGCCAATCATGTCGCAGCGCCAGCTAATCGGATAGCCGACGAGGTACTGGAACCGGCCTACTTTTGAGGGCAGATTCCCTTTCCCCCTAGCCCCCGAGTTTTGGGGTAGCTGGATTGACAGCTAGCTCGAAGCTAACTTTTTGCGAATGATGCCATTGCCAAGCGAGGCAGCTCTAGCTTCGAACCTCTTGGGCGTGGCTTCTCAGCCCAGATATCGAGAGACTGTGACTATCAACCACTCGATGGGCTTGCCTTTGTCTGGTTCCCTCAACTTTTTCCTTAATCTTCCCACCCTTCGGCCCTTATACCCCCAACCGGCAGCCTGGTGCCGGTTGGTCTCCCTTGGGCCGGCAGCCGAATGCCATCCTAGGGTGGGAGCATGCCGCGGAGTGAGAAGTAGTACTTCAGTCTATCGGGCCCCCGACTCATGCTAGCCAACGCTTAATTAACAGACACTGCCCTTAACGCCTGGTTGAGCAATTTTTCTATCGTTTATGGTTCTGCTCTGCGGCTTTCCTTCGTATGTGGCCTGCCGGCTCCCATCCATCCGGCTGCGCAAAGCCGGAAGGTGGAGGTTGGGCTCGAGACCTTCTTCATACGTAGTACTCATCCGGCTGGCGAGAAGTCAATCGTTTTTTGGGGCTGTCGGCTATGGCTCGGTGCCCGGAGCCGGCTACCAGTCAAGTGAGTAATGCAGGAAGCAAAACATACACGAAGTGTTTTCCTCGGAGCCGGCCGTAACTGGCCGCTCCGTTTTCCTTTATTCATTGACACGTTTTTCGGGGTACAAGCTTTTGCCTTTGCAGAAGAAAGGTCTTAGGAGACTGACATTCCAGGAATGCTCCGTCTCCTTGTCAGAGTTATCTGCCTTGTTCTTTCTGGGCTCTTGTGCATCGATGAAGTAATATGCCCCATTTCCTAGCACCCGACTGACAATGAACGGTCCCTCCTAGGGAGGAGACAGGTTGTGCATACCCTTAGTGCTTTGGACCAGCCGGAGTACGAGATCTCCTTCGCGAAACGCGAGTGGGCGAATTTTTCGGCTGTGGTATCGTCGCAGCTGCTGCTGGTAGAGCGCTGATCTGGCCAGAGCTTGTTCTCGTGCCTCCTCGAGGAGGTCGACGCCATCTTCATGAGCTTCTTTTGCTTGCTTCTCTGTGTACTGGACGATTCTGGGCGCATCGAACTCGATATCCGTGGGCAACACCGCTTCTGCTCCATAGACCAGGAAGAAAGGTGTGAAGCCAACACAGCGATTTGGAGTGGTGCGCAGGCTCCAGAGCACTGAAGGTAGCTCCTCGACCCAACAGCCGGCTGAGCGTCCGAGAGGCTCGACCAGCCTTGGTTTGATGCCGGCTAGGATCAGCCCATTTGCCTTCTTCACTTGCCCGTTTGTCTGCGGGTGCGCCACTGACGCTAAGTCCAGCCGGATGCCTTTCTGGCCACAGTAATCAGCAAAGACTCCCTTCGCAAAGTTTGTCCCATTGTCGGTGATGATGTTGTGGGGAACTCCATATCTTGTGATGATCTCGTTAAAGAACTTGATTGTGGACGAGCCATCGAGTTTCTTAATTGGCTTGGCTTCGATCCACTTGGTGAACTTGTCCACAGCAACCAACAGATGCGTCAAGCCCCCGGGTGCAGTCTTGAATGGCCCTACCATGTCCAAGCCCCAGACAACGAACGGCCAGGTGAGCGGGATGGTCTTGAGGGCTGCCGCTGGAGTGTTTCTGTGCTTGGAGAAGCGCTGGCAACCGTTGCACTGCTTCACCAGCTGCTCTGCATTTTGCTTGGCCATTGGCTAGTAGAAACCATGGCGGAAGGTCTTGGCCACCAAGGCTCTGGAAGATGCGTGATGCCCGCACTCCCCTTGGTGTATCTCTCTTAGCAGCTCTATCCCTTCTTCCGGCTCGATGCACTTCTAGAAGATGCCTAAAACGCTGCGCTTGTATAGCTCACTGTTGATGATGGTGTACGCCCCAGCTCGATGTTGAATTCGCCTAGCTTCCGCTTCATCTTGCGGCAAGTCCCCAGTGATGAGGTAGTTGGAGAATGGCTCCGCCCAGGAAGGTATCTCCCGTATGTGGAAGACACTGGCGACCAGAGGATCAGCAGCCCCCGGGTCCGTCGTTGTGCCAGCTTCATCTGATTGTCCGGCTGGGGGAGCGGGCGTGGAGCCGGCAGTCCCCTTGTCCTTCGTCGAGCCGGCCGTGCTAGGCTGGCCAGCTGCCTCCTTCAGCCCCGAGATAGCAGCCCCCGGGTCCGGTGGCGGTACCTGAGCCGGGGCTGGGTCTCCAGGCACGTAGATGGATATGGACTCCGGCGAAGGTTTGATAGACAGTTTGTGGATGATCTCCAGGGACACCCCAGCTGGGATATCCTGCTTGGTGGAGCCGATCTTGGACAGCCGGTCTGCTTCCTCGTTGTTTGCTCTAGGGACATGGTGGAACTCGCAGCCCTCGAAGAATCCGCGGAGCTGCTGCATGTAGAAGCGATAGGAGGCCATGTTGGCGTCCTTGGCATCCCAATCCCCTGTGACCTGGTGCGTCACTAGGTCAGACTCTCCAAAACAGAGGATCCTCCTGATGCCGATCTGCTTGGCCATCTTGAGCCCATGTACCAGGGCTTCATACTCAGCGACATTGTTTGATGCACGGAAGTGCATCTGCAGCACGTACTGTAGCTTGTCTCCCTTGGGAGAGGTGAGGACGACGCCGGCTCCCAAGCCCCCGAGCAGCTTGGAGCCATCAAAGTGCATGCGCCAGTGGGTGGAGTCTGGAGCCAGTGGCAGGTACTGGTGCTCTCCCCAGTCAGCGAAGAAATCCCGCTATGATCTGCGACTTGATCATCGTCCTGGGCTTGTACTGAATGGTATGAGCTGCGAGCTCAATCGCCCATTTGGCCACTCTTCCCAACGTGTCCTTGCACCCGATGATCTCCGAGAGCAGAGTGGTGCTCACCACCATGATTGGGTGCTCCTCAAAGTAGTGCTTCAGCTTCTTGGCCGCCATGTACACGCCGTACGCGACCTTCTGGTAGTGCGGGTAATTCTGTTTGGAGAGAGTGAGCACCTCACTCAGGTAATACACCGGGCGCTAAACTGGCAGCTCTTTGCCTTCCTCGGTGCGCTCCACCACGATCACGACACTGATGACTCGCGGAGTAGCCGCGATGTAGAGCAGCATTGGCTCTCGCGGAGCCGGCGCTGCCAAGATTGGCACGGTAGACAAGGCTCGCTTGAGGTCGTTGAAGGCATCATCAGCACGCTGGGACCAAACAAAGTGGTCTGTCTTCTTCATAAGCTGGTACAGCGGCATGGCCTTCTCCCCGAGCCGGCTGACGAACTGGCTAAGCAAGGCCAAGCAACCAGCAAACTTCTGCACATCTCTGAGCTAGGTGGGCTTCTCTAGGGCCTTGATGGCTTTTATCTTCGACGGGTTAGCCTCGATCCCTCGCTAGGAAACAATATAACCTAGGAGCTGTCCAGCTGGCACACCAAAGGTGCACTTCTCAGGATTGAGCTTCATGCGATAGCGCCGCAAGTTGGCGAATGTCTCCTTGAGGTCGTCCAGGAGCGTGCCACTCTACTTAGTCTTCACCACCACGTCGTCCACATAGGCGTGCACGTTCCTCCCGATCTACCCCTGCAGACATCGCTGCATGGTTCGCTGGTAAGTGGCTCCAGCGTTCTTCAGGCCGAACGGCATGGTAATGTAGCAATAGGCTCCATATGGGGTGATGAAGGAGGTCTTGATCTGATCCGGCTGGAAGAGCGGGATCTGGTGGTAGCCTGAATAGGCATCCAGGAAGGACAGCAGGTCACAGCCGGCTATGGAATCGATCACCTGGTCGATGCGTGGTAACGCAAATGGATCCTTGAGGCAAGCCTTGTTGAGGCTGGTGTAGTCAATACACATTCGCCAATTGTTGTTCTTCTTCAGGACCAAGACTGGGTTCGCAAGCCAATCAGGGTAGAACACCTCCATGATAAAGCCGGCTGCAAGGAGCCAGGCAATCTCTTCGCCAATAGCTTTCCTCTTCTCTTCTGCAAAGCATCGCAACGGTTTGTTGACTGGCTTGGCATCCAGCCTGACGTTGAGTGAGTGCTCGGCCAGCTCCCTCGGCACACCTGGCATGTCCTTTGGAGACCATGCAAAGATGTCCCGATTCTTACGGAGGAAGCTGGTGAGCTCGCTTTCCTATTTAGCAAAAAGGCCGGTGCCGATGATGACGTACTTGGATGGATCACTCTCATCCAACAGGATCTTCTTGGTGTCGTTAGCTGGCTCGAACTGCTCCACCGGTGACTGGTGAACCGGCACATCTTGCTGGGCCAGCTCCACGTGATGTAGAAGCTGCTGCTTCTCTTCGGCGATAACCAGTTCCTCTGCTAGTTGCGAGCTCTCCTTTGCACAGGCCAGGGACTTCTTAAAGCTTCCCAAGACAGTGATCACGCCTCTGGGTCCTGGGAGCTTCATCTTCAGATAGGCGTAATGTGGCACCGCCATGAACTTGGCCAGGGCTGGACGGCCAAGCAGCGCGTGGTAGGGACTGCTGATGTCCACCACCTCGAACCAGATAGGCTCGTGGCGGCTATTCCCCTTCTTTCCGAAGAGAACCTCCAGCTGCACCTTACCCAAAGGGGTGCAAGAATGCCCAGGCACGATGCCATGGAAGGTGAGCCGGCTCAGTTTCAGCTGGGCAAGCGGGATGCCCAACTTCTCAAGAGAGCTTCGGTAAAGAAGGTTGATACTACTACCGCCATCGATGAGCACGCGGGAGAACCGACACGTGTGCATATCAGAGCACACAACTGGGTCCAGAACCAGAGCGTATTCTCTAGGGCTAGGCATTAGCCGTGGATGGTCCTTGCGCCCCCAGGTGATGGCCGCCTCAGACCAGTGCATGAACTGGGGCTCTGCAGGCATTACGGTGTTCACCTCTGCCTCATGCCAAAGGTCGTTCCTTTTATCCTTGCCGGGGGTAGTGAAGATATGATATTGTTCAACATCCGCTGGGAAGTCATCGTCTTGGTCCGGCTCGCCTCCAGTCGGGCCTCGCTGTTGGTCCTCCTGACCTCCAGCCGGTTGTGCTTGCGACGCACCAGGGATCTGCCGAGCGCGCTGCTCCAGCTCTCTCATGAAACAGCACTGACGCGTGGAGTGGGTCGCTTCCCTGCCCGGGGAGGTGTGAAACTTACACAGCTGATGAAGTGCGGCATCGAGGGTGTACTTGCCCTCTTTGCGCCCATGACCGCTTCCGGCAGCCCCCGGGCCTCCTTGGTCAGAAGCCGCTCGCTTTGAGCTAGCAGATCCTCTGGGGAGCGTCTCGGCGTGGTCAAGCCACAGGTGGATGTGCAGTGCCGATGGGCGAGCCTGGGACTCCGACCCTGGCGTTGGCACCGAGATCTGGCATGGCCTGCTTGCTCCACCACCTTGCTGAACGCGGCGGCCTTGGGCGTTGCCGCTCGGGACATGGCCGCCTCGTCCGTGCCCTCCGCGGCCCCGGCTTGCCGATGGCGACCGCTGGATCTGGCTGGGGACGGCGGTAGCGAAGCTGCGCTGCAGGTCGCAAGCGAGCTCGGTCGGTGCGTCTCCATGCACGTCGTAGAACTCGCTGAGCGTGGTACTCGCGTGGCACTGGTTGGCCTCGTCCTCAGCCACCTTGCTGAGGAGGATGAGACGCGTCCGCTCCAGGGCCTCAGCGACCCGGGCGGGGTCGATGACGCGGTCGAGGGGAGCGTGCAGGTCCACCACGGAGACGTCCGGGGTGTCCTGCTCTGGGAGTGGAGCATGCTCCTGTGGAAGAAGGCGTTCGGGTGACGGGCGCTCAGGGCGCAGAGAGTCGCCGCCCTCCTCTTCTCCCAGGGCCATCACCTCGACCATGGCACCAAGACTGCTGCTTTCACCGCAGCTTGAGCCTTCATCACAGAGGGAGTCAAAGACGTCGGTCACTTCCTCCGGGAAGGGCTTGGCGACGTAGAAGTGGTGGCTGCCGACATCGAGGAAGGAGCCACTGTTGCCGAAGCCGTTCTCGAAGTGGGACAAGTTGTCGCTGACGCAGTCGAAGGTGCCGAACCTCCAGGTGAGGCCGGAGGCGACCTTCTCGCCGAGCGCCAATGAGGGTCTCGGCCGGAACTTGACTCCGCTTGCCACCGCGTTTTGCCCCACGGTGGGCGCCAACTGTCGTGGGAATTTGGAGATAGTAGCCATGGGTAGTCTTATCGGAGGGGCTCGATGGTGGAGATGAGGGGCCCGGCTCGGGATTATGCCTACTGAGACACCACGGTTTACCCAGGTTCAGGGCCCTCCCAGGTGGAGGTGAAACCCCTACTTCCTGCCTGCTTCGTATTGCTTAGACAGTATCAATTACAATGCTTCTCGAGCTGTTCGGGCTAGAGGAGGAAGAAGAAGATCGAATCCCCCCAGACTAAGGGTCCAGGCCCCCTTATATAGGCAGGGGCCTGGTTACAGGTTGGGTAACGATTCGGCCGGCTGCCGGCTCCTCAGCGGTGGCGTCCTTGGCATGATCCCCTCGCCCTGCTCTGACAGTTTCGCTTTATAAAGTACCTTTCCCCTGGGGCCGGCATCTGGGAGGCATATTCCCTCCCTTTTGCCTTGGATCCTATCGTGGGGAAGGGTCCTTGGTCGCTGATTGGTTGGACTTGGTCGTGGCACTTATCACTCCTGTCCTTGACCTATGTCGCTCTTGTCGGGGCCAGCCCACTTTCGGTGAAATAGCCGTTGGTGGGTTCTTGTCTTCGTCGCCCGGCTCCGGCCTTCCACGGTGGAATCGCCAGCCGGCTGCTGGCACAGCCGTCCCTCCAGGCGGAGCTAGTCTTCTTGTCTTCGAGCCGTGGAGACTCCTGGGACGCCAACCGGCAAATAGCTCGGCACGTGACATCCCCCATAAGTCATCCCCACGACATCTATTGCTTTAAGTTCCTATATGGCGCCTTTGCCTCAATCTCTTATATGGTGCCCACATGAGCATCTTTGCAAATTACTGCGCCTAGCTCAAAGGCGTTAAAGAAAAGCACTCTTGGGAGATAACCCATTGTTTATTTTTAGTAATTTTTCTTTTATTTGAGTCTTGGAAGTTATTACTACTGTAATAACTGCTCCTTATCCTTTTTATTTCATTTTTGTGCCAAGAGAAGCCTCTAATTTGAGTGAGGTAGATTTGGGGATGTTGCTGTCCTGAAACTGTTTTCGGTGCTGCACCGTAAAAATTTGTGGAAATTCTCTGTATATATTTTGGACTTGTGATTTCTTGTGCATATGCCCCAGGTTATATCCAAACTTTTATTAGTTGAACACTTTTTGATTTGAGCAACAGAAAACCCCTCAAAAATTCGACATTTGTCAGTTGTTCTGTTTTGACAGATTTCTGCCAATATTTGTGTTTGCCGCTTTATCGCTTTCTTTTTGAGTATTTTGATCACGGAACTTTTGAGGAAGTTGCTACAGTAGTATATACTTAATATGTGGTGGTTTTAGGTTGAAACCTGAAGCAAAAAAGGGTTGATTCTATGTTATGCTTACACTAATGTTGCTAATAGATTTGTGTTCAGTTTTGTATGAAGGAAGTTTTCAAGTGTAGGGATTGGAGAATGATGAGATGAGATGAAGAATGGACAAAAGCTCAAGCTTGGGGATGCCCATGCATCACCCCAAGAAATATCCAAGAAGTACAAGCATCAAAGCTTGGGGATGCCCCCGAGGCACCCCTCCTTCATCGGCAAAAATCAGGTCACCTTCAAGACACTATATTTTTATTGCTTCATGCACTATGCGTTTTTCTTGGAGCATCAGTTGTTTTTGTTTTCAGTATTAGTTTAGGTTTGTTTGCTGCAATAAATGGTTAGATCACATCATGTTTCTTTTGGAGGAGATGAACTCGCTTTTCATTTGCCAAGAACACTCCGTTTTTCATTCTTACAATTTCACCGGGTGTTCTTCTTTTTCCGCTACTGCTTTTGGTTTTCGTTTTTGCCTTGATATGCGTTCAGACCTTGTCATATCTTTTCATCAAGGTGTATTTTTGCCTCTGATCTTTATTGTTTTCATCAAAAGAGGTGTTTATAAAAAAATTCAAATGGTGTTGGAAAAGAGAAAAAGCATTATGCAAAAAAAGTAGTACAAGAAGGAGCTTGTGTAGACTGCGGCTTAGGCTTTTTCATGTCATGCTTGATGTCTTTTTGATAGTATGCTTAGTGGTTTTGATGTAGCATGACTTGTCTCAAATAACTGAGATTGCTTAATGAGCCTTTGAAAAAAATCATGCGTTGTTTTTATTGTATGGAAGCATTATTTTGGTTTTCTCCTTGATGCTTTATTTGGGTTGACTTAGCGCATGCTCACACATGTTAAACTCTTACAAAGTCGCCAATAGCCTCTATGATCATTTAGTTTTTGACTTTTGATGCCATCTTATGCTTCTTTTAATGTCGCTTTGTCGCTTTGCATGATTATGGCCATTATTGCTCTCTTAGTTGGTCGCTCCTAGTCTTTTGCTAGCCCTCATTTTGTACAGAGTATGAGCTCCACTCGTGCATCCAACTCCTAAAAACCAAGTTTGCCATTGTGTCCACTATAAATTCCTATGCATGGTATTTGTAAGCCATTCCAAAGTAAATTTTTATGTGCTACCTTTCAAAACTTTCAACTACTTCTCGTTTGTGCCACTATTTTTAGCTCATGGGGACGTAGTGGTCAGATTTGCTATCTTCCATATTGCTTATTTCAAAAAGAAAAAAAAGAGAAAAAAGAAAGAAAAAAAAGGCACTCCTCCACGGTATGTGAATGTTGGTGGGCACCCGATGGAATCGGTTAGCCATGGTTTGTGAAAGGAAAAAGGTGGGGAGGAGTGCCAAGCTTTATAAAAAGAGCACAAAAGTGCCAATCTCTCTCTCAAAAACTTGCTTCATTTTTGTATGGAAGATAGTAAGAACCCCATTGCCAGTCATTGACAAAAGAAACCACCTCTCAAAACCAATTTTATCTCTCTGCTTTATAAATGAAAAGCTCTAGCACATGTTTAATCACTGCTTCCCTCCGCGAAGGGCCTTTCTTTTACTTTAATGTTGAGTCACCACCTTTTATCTTTATGCACCATTAAGAGAGCATAGTTGTCATTCTGAGTATAATGTGCATTGTCCCAAAGTTTTCATTGATTGATTCATGACCATGGTTTCACTTGTTCTTAAATTATCTGTATCTAGTCGCCCTCTTAACTTGAAGGTGTCCTATGCATTTATGTTTTGCTCTCTATGAAGGACAAGCTGAAACCATTTGTATGTTTTTCCTTATGATTTGAACACACGTTTGACTTTCATTGTTTCATTTTCATGATATTTTGTTTCTGTTCATTTTCATGTTATAACATGGTTGCTAAGTTTCTATTATCAAGATAATATCTTTCATGCCATGTTTTAAGTTCTTTGATCTCAGCACTCAATGCTTTACCGATATGATTGTGATGGTGCATGTCACCTCAAAAATTATTTCTTTTGTTATCACTTACCTACTCGAGGACGAGCAGGAGTTAAGCTTGGGGATGCTAATACGTCTCAAACGTATCCATAATTTTTGATGCTCCATGCTGGTTTTTACACCATTTGCCTTGTGTTTCATTACACTTTGTGGCACTTTGCTACCTACTCAAGCGAACGGTTGATGGTGCCAGAAAAGAGCTGTGGCGTTTAGTTGACGTGGGAGCAGATGTCCTTGTGTGTGGTGATTGACCAGCCCGTTGGGAAACCCAAGAGGAAGGTATGATGAGTGCCGCAGCAAGTTTTCCCTCAGTTAAGAACCAAGGTTTATCGATCAGGAGAGGAGAGACAATGATGACTGAAGGTGTTGTGGAGCCTGCACACACACAAACAAATACTTTGTTCCCAACTTGCGATGAGGTTGTCAATCTCACCGGTTTGCTTGAAACAAAGGTTTATGAGCGTATCGAGTGGAAAACAATATAGTATGCGAGTAAAGTAAACAGTGCGAGTAAAGTAAACAGGTGATTGCAATATGATGTAAATAGGACCGGGGTCCACAGTTCACTAGTGGTGTCTCTCCATAGATAAATAGAACACATGCTGGGTGCTACCGGTTGATGGCGCCAGAAAAGTAGCTGGTGGCGTTTAGTTGACGTGGGAGCAGATGTCCTTGTGCGTGATGACGTTGGAACCCCGTATGATGAGTGACCAGCCTCAGTTAGAACCCCAAGAGAGACGATGGTGAAGATGAGCTTGTAGCGGGCGTAGTTTTCCCTCAGTTAAGAAACCAAGGTTTAATATCGCTCAGGAGAAGAGAGACGATGACGACTGAAGGTGATGCTTGCCTAGCTTGTGACAGCAGCGGACAATTTATA